>CM075822.1:35568168-36168168 GCA_037975025.1 Excoecaria agallocha | reverse complement strand
TTCTGCATAATAGCATTTAGAGACTTTATGATGGTCGCTGGCATCTTGAAGAGGTACATGTAATAGATATGAAGGCTCATTAGAGTGGCTTTGATGAGAGTAAGGTGACCACTATAAGAGAGATACTTCCCTTTCCAACCAGCCAACTTATGTCTAAATTTTTTAATGATAAGCGCCCAAGTCTCTTTTCTCCTTGGGTTAGCTCCCAAAGGAAAGCCAAGATAGGAGCAAGGCAAATGTTGAGAATGGCATCTAATAATCTCATCACATACTTTAAGCCAATCATTTCTAACATTTATACCAATCAAAGAGATTTTATAGAAGTTAACTGTCAACCCAAAAGTAAGAGCAAAAATCTTGAGAATTCTTTTCAACTGGAAAATGTTATCAATGCTCGATTCCAAGAAGAAAACAGTATCATCTGCATACTGAATGTGGGAAACAGTCAAAACCGATGAAGAACTAGGCAATGCATTAATTCCTTTAAAAAGACTCTTACCTATAGCCTTTTTTATAAGTACAAAAAGACCTTCCGCAGTAATAATAAAGAGAAAAGGGGATAAAGGATCCCCTTACCTCAATCCTCGAGAGATCTTGATTTCAGGTGAAGGGGAACCATTAACAAGAACATACATCTTAGCCGAGCTAGTGCATTTCCTAACCCAGGATCACCATTTGATGCCAAAGTGCATTTGTTCTAAGACTACATCTAGATACTGCCAATTTACCGAATTAAAAGCTTTGTGGAAGTCCACTTTGAAAAGCACTCCACATTTCTTAGATAATTTCAAAGAATGAATAATCTCATTGGCAACTAAGACCCTATCTAGAATTTGTCTAGCCTGAATAAATGCACATTGTTCATCAAACACCACCTCACTCACGACCTTTTTGAGCCTATTAGCAAGTAGCTTTGCCATAATTTTATGCAAGCTTCCAATTAAACTGATAGGACGAAAATCCTTTAACCAAACAACCCCCTCCATTTTTGGAATAAGAGTAATAAAAGAAGAAGATGCACCTATAGGAAGATGACCTTTTTCATAAAACTCCACTATTATTTTGAAGATGTCCTCGCCAATAACATCCTAAGCCACCTTTATGGAGGCAAAGTTAAAACCACCCGAGCCAAGGGCTTTTGAACTGTCGTAGGACCACATTGTGGCTTTCATTGCCTGAATAGAAAAAGGGCTCTCAAGAAAATTGGCAGACTCCATCGAAAGCTTTTTAAAGGAGGATTCAGAAAAGAAGGGCCTATGCTGGTATCTTTCACTATAGAGATCCTTATAAAATTCCAGAACTTCATTTTTTTATTAACGTGGGGTCTATGATTATTCCATTTTTGGTGGCTGGCCTCTATATCTTATTACAACACCCTCTAAACGCTGCTGATAAATGAAAAAATTTGGTGTTATTATCCCCTACTTTGAATCCCTTCACTCTTGATTTTTTCCTCCATAAAGAGTTTCTAACTTTCAGTTTTTTCGAAAGGGAATTAACGAGGGCATCTCTTTGAGAGTTCATGGCTTTTCTAATAACATCATGCAAGTATTCACATGCAAGATCACGGTCTATTACATCAATGTCCCTTTCTAGGGAGGTAATTGTTCTGTCCATATCACCAAAACAAGAGAGGTTCCAACCCCGCAATAGCATCCCTGAGTAATTTGAATTTATAATGAATATTTTTGCAATTTCCCCAGCACGCAGTAAACCACCAGGAGAAAACGTTTTTAAGAAAATCATCATCTTTTAGCCAAGCATTTATAAATTTAAATGGTCTGGATCCCTAATTAACAGAGTTACACAGAGCAGAATTGGAGAGTGGTCCGAAATAAGCTTGGGAAGGGCTGATTGGGCTAAATTTGGGAAGCTAAAAAGCCAAAATTTGTTAACCAAAAAATGGTCAATTCTGCTTCTACTGATTGAGTTGCTCCAGGTGAATTTTCTACCAAGGACAGGAAGATCAATTAATCCAGCCTTGAATACGAAGTCTTAAAATTTTTTGTCTTTATCGTTGAGCCTACCCTTCCATCTATCTTCAAATTTTAGAACAGTATTAAAATCCCCTACTATTAGGATTGGGAGATCTCCTTCCATAGCCTTTTCCAGTTGAAACCATCAGGTGCTAAGATTAGAGAATAGACAGCCATAATTCTATATTCTAGTCCAACATTCAAAGAATTCCTATTGATAGCAATCCATCCCTGCCCAATAGAATGAGAAGTCTGATGAAAGCAATCAGTGTGCAAAGATACAAGGATTCCTCCACTGTTCCCAACAGCGTTCGATTCAACCCAGTCAAAATTTAGATTCCCCCATAATCTTCTGATATCAGCATCTAACATCCCCTGCAACTTTGATTCAAGCAATAAAATAAAATCAATGTTATTTTTTATAATAAAAGTAGCTAGCATCTTCTTTTTTAAACAAGAGTTAACACCCCTGACATTTCAACAAAAAAGATTCATAATGAAAAGAAGAGGATAAAAATAAAAAAATAAAATTAGAGCATGAAACTGAGCAGATCCCCTATCAACTGTGATTTTTCACATACTGCTAATCCTCCATCTCTCTAATTTTTGCATCAATTAGTTGCTTAAGGAAGATGTCTCTGTTCTTCGGGTGGATGATACCCAGTTGGTCAGCGATTTCAAGGATTTTTAGAGCTTCTAATCTAGGGGAATTGGATGCGACTCCCTCCTCATTTGCAAGACGGTGATTAAACATTGGATAGACACCCATCTGAGACTAATTCTCCTGTAATTTTATCAAAATAACTACCATTATCAGGGAGCTCGGCTGCTGGAGCATTTTTCGCCCTTCCTTTCCTAAAACATTTTTTCCTCAAATTTGAAAGTTGGAGTGAGAATTTAACTGGATCCAGTTCATAAAAGGATCTTGTTTTTTGACCTTTCCTCTTTGCCACGTTGCCATCATTATGGATTTTCCCATTAGAGCTAATATGGATCACTAACTCATTCAGGCTGGGTGTGCTATAAGGCTTTCCAACTAAATCTTGAGCATAGTAAGGGACTATATCAAGTCCATTCAGGGGGAAGGCTTCAGTTTCAGACATTCTAGGAGTCAAAGGTAGGCTAAAACATTGCTCCAATAGGCCAGTAAGCCCAAGCCCGACCTTCTTAATGGGACCAAAGATATTCAGTGCATTGTACTGTGGATGAGGAAATGTCCTACCTTTTTCCTTGTCATGAAAATCAGATTCTAATGGAACCCCTTGAGTAGCGAGCGCCGGTAAGGAATAACTTAAAGAATGTGCCACGTCTACCAGCGACGTTTCATTGTTCGAAGTTACCGGAGAATGCTCAGGGGAAGGATAAGCATTGCCTACCTCCACCGTCGATTGCCGAAGATGATAAAAAGAGCATATCCATCCCTCTACATAGCTTTTCCTCTTAAAATAAATCTAGATAGAAACTAGACGGTTCATCCAGTATTTTAAAGGGATAGATTACACCATCTATTCTGACTTTAAGGATTTCAATGATAAAAGAGGAGAAGGATGTGGCTATCATAAATCTAGCAGCATCTAGGCAATTTTTCATCCTATTATTCTTATCTAAGGCATTAAAATCTCCATACAATGCAGCAATGGTTGAGAAAAAGGATGGGTTCCAGGCGTGCAGTGGGAAACCCTCACATCTAACCCATGTAAATCTTTTTTTGCATATGAAGGAAGGCTCCCAAGGCTTAATCTCTTCAAACCATTCACTTAACCCCTCCTGACCTGATTCCAACATGTTATCTCTGTCATGAACCGAAGTAAAAGTAAGAAGAATAAGGTTGCCACCCATTGGGCTGCATACACAAAAGAAATATCCTTGAGAGATCATGACCTCCTGGATGTTCATAACGTTTTGGGGGTTGAGCAGCGAGGGGAGGGGAAAGGGAAGAAGCCATGATAGGTTGAAAATTTCTTGCTCTCTTTTTTACGATTTTAAACAGTTGAACAATCAAATTAACAATTGATAAAATAATTATATACTTATATAATTATAAAATTTTATTATATATAATAACTATATATAATCACTTTATTAATTTACAACTACATTATTAATATAGGTATTACGCGAAAATATATCAATACTAGTTGAGTGACACTAAAAATAAATGAAATTAATTGATAAAATGATTATATACTCATATAATACATTAATTAGTAATATTTTATTATATATAATAATTATATTTAATTATATTATTAATTTAAATATTCATATAGGTATTGTGCTAAAAATAGATGAATATTAGTTAAATAAAACTAGGAGTAAATGAAATTAATTGATAAAGTATTTATGTAGTAAATTGCTTAGTTTATACACACATATATGTGTACAAAAAAGAAAAATTAAGTAGTAACGGAATGATATTAAAGATAAATTAAATTAAATACAAATTTTTTTAATTACATATTCATATTCATATAAATAGAATAATTATTATAATAATTAAATTTTCATTATTAATAATTAAACTATTTAGCTTAATTTATTAGCTAATTACTATCTTAATTTTGTGCATTAAAATGTATAATGCAAACAATTAAAGTTAAATTTATATAGTACATATAAAATAAAAATTTGACTGGATTTTTTTTAAATATTATTATTTTTTATAAATATCATAAAAACACTATATAAGAAAATAAAAATATTTTAAAACACATCCACCATCAAAATATTAATCATAAAATATTATTTTCAAATCATTCATCATTTATAACAAAAATTTAAAACATAAGTAACAAATATTAAAAAAATATCCAATAATTATATTTTCTATTTTATAATTTAGAGGTGGTAAATAGGCGAGTTTGGACGGGTTTGAGTTGGATCATTAATGGATGGGTCATTAATGGATTGAATCATTATTGGATCAAAAAATATGAATCATTAATAAATTGGGTTGATTTGGATCGATCTATAGGTTATAACGTCAAATTTGATTATGCTTTCCTAAAGAAAAATAAATTTTATACATTATCAGAAACTTTTAGAAACTAATTGAACAAAAAATTAATAACTAAGTTCTTACTTTGTATCTAAATAAGTGCTTTTAATTTGCTAATCGCATTGCTTTTCTGAATTTTTTTTTTTTTATGATTAAGGCTAGATAAAGGGAAAAAAAAAAAGCAAACGACTCATTTGAAGAACGTGTACTATTAAAATTTATAATAGAAGTTTAAAATTCAAATGCTCCGAGAATTACATATAGTTTAAAAATTAAAATTTAATAATTTTTTAATTTATCAGAATTTTATTCACTTCATTTTTTGCAAATGTAAAATGTAATCATTAAAAAATAAATAAAGAGACCATAGAGACATAGAAAATGAGATAGATTAGGAAATTAGAGCAGTAAAAGTTTCTTTAATTTATTTTTGTTTTTTTCTTTTTCTAAACCATCATATTTACAAAAGAGTCGGAACAGAAATTATTTGCTTGATGTCAATAGTTCAACGTCCAATGGATGACAAATTATCTTGCTATCATTAAACGAACGGATAAGGCAAGGGACAGTTCTTTTTATTTTATTTGGTAACCTGCATTGGTTAATACTCAATAGGTTAAAATCTTTAAATCTTAAAAATATTAATTAGATTAATACTCAATGAATTAAAAAATAAAATGAGTTAATTTTAGATTTACCTATTAAATATTGAATTGGATTGAGTTGAAAAATAAAATAGGTCAATTTTGGATTGATCTAATAGATATGTATGTGGATTGATTTAGGTTTTGATCAATTTTTTTTAATAAATTTGGATCGATCGATGAATTTTTGTCAATTTTACTAGATCTAATTTTATTCATAAAAAATCAAGAAATTAAATTCTCTAAATTTTAATTATATATTCTTTTTTTTCAGCAAAAATAAAAAATTGCATGGACATTTAGGATGAAAATTAATTTTTTGATTCAATCCAATTTTCTTATCAGTTCAAGCTGATTTTTATCTTATCCAATCGATTTTTTACCAGTTCACACCGAATATATACGATTTTTTATATTGAATAAAATCAGACCAGCTTTTGATTTATTATTAAACCAATTTGAATTTCATATTATTGATTTTGCTGTTTTGTCATTTTTTATATAATATTAATATGAAAACTTATATTTAATATTAATATGCACTTTTATAGTAAAATATATAAGAAATATTAATTAAGTTATTGAATATTTTGCTGATATCATATGAAAATTAAAATTATAAGGTATGAATTAAATATTATTTTGAATTTATTAAAGTAATAATTTAATGGGACAAATTTTTTTATAAAAATTAATAATTTTAGTTCTTCATGAAGCTCTTGACTTCTTTACTTCAAAACACATGATTTTTTATATGCTTTCTGTTTAATGTGCTCTACTCACGTGAAAGATACTCCTCAACATGTCATGCTAATCTCGAAGTATTCAATGGTACTCGAATTTACAAGTTTAAGGGACCAGAGGGAGTCGAATTACGAGTTGCGTAATTTTTTTTTTTTTAATTTTACGTTTCTAAAATACATTTTTTAGACGATGGTTTTTTACCTGTTACCTCTTAAATAAATTGAAATCAAAAAAGGAAAAATTTTATCAAAACCCACTCACAAAGTTCCTAAACCCAGGAATTCCCAAATAAAGAAAAATGAAAAACAAAATAAAACATTATGTGAAAAGTTAGCTCAAAAGAACAGACCAATTTAATTTTTTAATTGATGATCACTAACTTTATTTTTACTTTATTGAAAATTGATGTATCCGTCTCAAGATTATGAGTTTAACGTGATTTTCAGTCATTAAAAGAAAAATTTATAAAATTAATATTTAAATAATCAGAAAAGTTTAATAGTAATTTTGAAAATATATTTTTTATGTTATTTTTGTAAAGATCCTAACATCATCCATGTGGGACCCACGTAACATGGGCAGCATGAGGGAGAAAAAAGAAAGGCGTGAAGCTGTTTCTGAAGTGTCCAAATTTGCGCTGCTTTCCATGAAGTTAATAGTTTTTTTTTATTTTTAATCGTTAATGGGTTCTTTTTCCTCTTTGTTTATTATTATTTCTTCCCATGCTTTCTTCTTTTGCTATTTATCTGATTAATTATCCCAAAAAATCACTATATCACAAAAAAAAATAATTGAAAAATAGTACTTTTTTATTTAAAAATGTGCAAATAATCAATTTGATTAGATTTTAAATTAAATTGAAAAAATCAAGAATCAAAATTTATAAAATATAATAATTAAATTAAAATTGAAATTTTTAAAATCGAAAATTAAGTAAATCAAAATAATTTCGATTTATTCAATTTGATTCAATCGATATTTGATTTTCATTTTCATGATACATCAGGCGCGTGGGTTCTCGATTTTCAAGTTAAATGAAAAAAACCCTACTTCTTCTTTCCGCCGCCTCCTCCTTTATTATACTCTTCTCCAAGTCCATCACTCTACTTCAAAAACTAATCCATCAATAAGACAAAGATGACGTGAGTAATGGATGCTTTCATCGAGGAATTGGCCATTGTAATACAGTTTCGTGTGACGTTGTTGAAGGATCTGAAATATCTATCGAATGATGACGTGAGTAATGCGAAGAACATTACATAAATTGTTCTGGGCCTGAATGGTTGATTGAATCAATGTTTATCTTACAATTACATCGATTCTTGGAATGATATGATATAGTTTGAAAACACCTTAAATTCGAATCCGTAAATTTATTTTACGTCATATTGATTATATCATATTATTAAAATATTTTTGAGTTTTTTTTAAAAAATTATATTTAATTGAAAAAATAAATAACTAATTATTTAAATTTTGAATAACTAAAATAAGTTTTTCTATTTTCTATATATATTGCTCATTGATGGAGTTGCATTTCAAGTTTTAATTTACACTCTTATTTGTAGTTATAGTTTCAGGCAGTAGTTGTTACTAACTTCAGTCTATTACTTGGGCTGCCTCAGCACTTCCTTCTTTGTGTACATATGCGTTTCTTTGTGTAAAAAATTTGAGAAAACAAAAAAAATTAAAGTAAAAAAAAATTAGTGAATTAGTTTTGTGTAGAGTAAAAAAAAATTAAAACAAAACTTCTAAATTGCAAAAAAAAAATTGATAAAACAAAAAAAAAATTAAATTAACAAGAATAAGAAAGCTGCAAAATTTACATTTTCTGGGGATTGAACCTGTGACCTCAAGATTGTCATTAGGTTTTCACACCACCAAGTCAATCTATACTCTCTTTAATTTTAACACTATAAAATATATATGTATAAAAATTTTGATCAGTTCGATTTTTTTGATTTTTTAATTTTAAAAATTGAATCGAACCAAATAAATCAATTTTTTATTTCAATTTAAAAATAAATAAATTAAAAATTAAAATAATCGAATCAAATTGATCAAAATTTATTTAGTTCGATTTAATTTTTGGCTTCCCTACTTTTATTCATAAACCACTTTAAATTCTATCAAAAAATTTAACATAATAAAATACTTAAATTTTAACTTGAAAAAAAAAACTTTTGCAGAAGATGACGTATTGCAATACACGCTAGCGTAATTGATGTTATAGAATTGACTTAATGAGAAATCACATTCTTTATTTTTAAATTATATATATATATATATTCCATTTAAAAAAATTTATATGAATATTCATTAAAATGTCATATATCTAACTTATGAAAAGTTTAAAGTGTAAATAACGCGTCATATTGGATTTGTAGTAGAAATTAAATTATTTTTTGATTAAAATTATTTTTTATACAAAAATTCAGTTATTTTTTTATTATAATTCAAAGATTCCCTTGATAAGACAGGAATATATTATTTTAATAGTTTTCTGTTAATGTGGTGCATG
Source organism: Excoecaria agallocha (assembly GCA_037975025.1). Taxonomy (NCBI): domain Eukaryota; kingdom Viridiplantae; phylum Streptophyta; class Magnoliopsida; order Malpighiales; family Euphorbiaceae; genus Excoecaria; species Excoecaria agallocha. Next base: position 36,159,285 of record CM075822.1, on the reverse strand, counting down.
CATATATTGATTACCGAATAGAAAAGAGTAAAATCGTCACCAACCCTTGGAAGTTGTTCTAAAAATTTATTGACACCTGAACTCTTGTAAAAATTGAATAAACATTTCACCTTTCAAATTAGGAAAATTTTAAATCCAAAATTAAACTTTTTTTTTGAACAATTCAAAGCGCAAATTCAATTAATAAGAAGATAATTTACATCCTGAATGGCTAGCTCAGAGATACAAAGTGGAAAATTCTTGTCCCAAATGACCCTACTAGGGGAGGGAGGACAACATTTCGCTAGGGAATGAGCTACTCTATTCCCGTTCCTATGAGTAAAATGCCAAATACAGGACGCAAACAAAGAGCTCAACTGAAAGCAAGCATCTAAAATACTCCCTAGACCATTTCTAAGGACAGATTTATTTATTAAGCAATCTATGACATATTTGTTATCTGATTCCACTTCTATATGACTAAGCCCCTTCTCCTTTGCGACAGTAAGCCCGAGTTGAATAGCCAGTGCCTCGGATATCAATGGACTCCAAGTACCGATCAAAGAACTTTGGCAGCAAAGTAGTATTTGGCCACTTTGATCTCTGAAGACAGCTCCCAAACCCACTTCCTCGCTCCCAAGGATTCCTGCATCAGTATTAATTTTTACCACGTTGAAAGGAGGAGGCTGCCATCTATAGTCTGACGAGGGCCTTGCTTGAGAAGGATCGCTTCTGGGTAGTACAACTGATTTGAAAACCTCCAGAGAGTTCTTTGCAGCCCAATGAATTTGAGCATAGCTTGAGGACTTTCCTTCATAAATCTGTTTGTTCCTTGAAATCCATAGTTGATAGTAGTGGAAGGAGAATAGGAGTATGTTCTCGGCATCTAGTTGGTTTGACAGATCAGAGAACCACCATTTGAAAGAGAACGCTGGAGAGTTTACGATCTGGGCTAAACCTGCCTTTTGCCACACTTTTTTAGCCAATTGACAGTCCCGAAAAAGATGTAGGATCGATTCTTCACTGTTGCAAAACTGACACCTAGGGGATATGGAAGGAATTCTCTGATGAAGCTTTATCCTTACGGGTAGTGAATTCAGTGCCGCCCTCCAGATTAGATTGCCTATCTTTGGGGGTAGTTTAAGATTCCATAGCCGAGTCCAGAACTTGGAAGACCATCCTTCAGATGAGGAGCTGTTGTTGTTTTCTTCTTTTAGAGCTAGGGCGCACCGATAACCACTCTTCACAACATAGTTACCTGAATGATGATAGAACCAGGTGAGTCTGTCTCCCTTGTTGTTATTGAGGATTGGAATTGATTTTATTCTATCAACATCCACTGGCAGCAAAAACTTGTTAATAAGATCCCATCTCCATGTTCCTCTCTGATGATCTATTAAAGAGCTTACTAATAGATCCCTGTGCTGGTCATTGCAAGGAGTAATGATTCGAAAATTGGACGGCTGAGGGATCCATCTGTCCTTCCATACCTTTATATCCATCCCATCTCCCACTTGCCAAACACTTCCTGCTTGTAACAGTGCTCGCCCTGCCACTAGGCTTCTCCATGTATAGCTCGGGTTTAAGCCAATCCGGGCCTCAAGAAAGCTTGTTTCAGGGAAATACCTTGCCTTTAAAATCCGAGAGATAAGGGAGTTTGGATTAGTCAACACTCTCCAGCCTTGTTTAGCCAGTAGTGCTCTGTTAAAACATTCCATGTCCCTAAAACCCAAACCTCCTTCTGATTTTGGTTTGCATAACTGATTCCAACTACACAAATGCATTCGTCTACCGTCATCATTTTTCCTCCACCAAAATCTCCTAATCATCATTTGAAGATCCTGACATAAACCCACCGGTAGAAGAAAACACTGCATGATATACGTGGGAATAGCTTGTGCGACAGCCTTTATAAGAGTTTCCTTCCCTGCCCAAGAAAGGAATTTTTCTTTCCACCCCTCGAGACGTTGCCAGAGTCTGTCTTTCAAGCGACTAAAAGTTACCTTCTTAGACCGGCCTATCACTGTCGGCAATCCCAAGTAAAGCTCATGGTGTTCCACCCTCCCTACTCCCAGATGCTGAATGATGGAATCTCTCAAAACCGGCTGTACACTAGCACTGAAGGAAACTTCTGACTTGCTAAGATTAATTCTTTGACCGGATAATGATTCATACCGCTGCAAGACTGACAATATGGTAGATGCTTCTGTCATTGTGGCCCGGCAAAAGAATAAACTGTCATCAGCAAAAAGGAGGTGAGAGATGGTAGGGGCTCCTGTCGAAACTTGTAAACCATGAAGCCTGCCAGTGTTCTGAGCCTGATTCAGTAATCCTGTGAGTCCTTCGGTACAAAATAGGAAGAGGTAGGGAGATAGTGAATCTCCCTGCCTTAAGCCGCGGGAAGGTTTTATGTTGCCAATCGGACTTCCATTTACCAGTATGGAGTATGTTGGCGAAGACACGAGCTTCATCACCCTTTCTACCCATTTGTCTGACAAACCCAACCTTAGCATCACTGCTTTCAGATATCCCCATTCGACTCTGTCATACGCCTTCATCATATCCAATTTCAGTGACATGCATTTCCTCCTTCCCCTTCCCCCACTCTTCATGTAATGGAACAGCTCACTAGCTACTAAGGCGTTGTCTGTAATCAACCTTCCTGGCACGAAGGTGCTCTGTGATTCATCTATGATGTCTCCCATAATAGCTTTCAATCTGTTGGCTAGAACCTTTGTTGCAATTTTATATATGACATTACAGAGGCTAATGGGGCGATATTGGGATATGAATTAAGGATCTTTAACCTTAGGGATGAGACAGATGTTTGTATGATTGATGTTGTCCGGAAGGTCCCCCCCTTGTAGAATATTCGTTACTACCCTTACTACATCTTTGCCAACAGTATCCCAGTATTGTTGAAAGAAGATAGGAGGTAGGCCATCTGGACCTGGAGCTTTAAGCGGGTTCATCATTCTAACTGCTTTCAAAATTTCCTCTGTTGTATAAGGACTATCCAGAAATCCGTTCATCTCTTCCGTTACCTTTGGAGAAATAAAACTAACTTCACAGTCCTCCTTGCTTTGACTACTGGTAGCGAACAGGTTTGAGTAGAAATCAGTTATATGCTTCTCGAGCTCCTTACCCTCAACAATATTGTTTGCTTCATTTATGAGTTGTGAGATTTTGTTTGTGCTCCGTCTCTTTGTTGCAGTGGCATGGAAAAATCTGGTATTTCGGTCTCCTTCTTTTAACCATTGGACTCTTGATCTTTGTTTCCACATCATCTCCTCACGTAAGGCTATCTCTGCTAGTTTCTGTTTTAGATCAGCCCTTTCCCGTATTACAGATGCTTCCCCACTGATGCTTAAATGCTTCAGTCTGTTCAACACTTTCCGTTTTTGTGACTTCACCGTGCCGAATACCTCACTGCTCCACTGTTGCAAGGACTTTGAACAAATCGACACCTTCTCATTCCAATCTCTACCATGATCCCAGACCGAGTTAATGGTTTGCCCGCACCCCTCATCTCTGCACCACATGCTTTCGAATCTGAATCGGACTTGTAGTTTCTTGATTTCTGTAGAAGTGCCATGAAGTTTTAGACCAATAGGGAGATGATCAGAACCTGCATTTAGAAGGTGGAAAACTCTAGCATTTTCGAAATGTTCAATCCATTGGGAAGTCGCTATACATCTGTCCAGTCGTTCTTCAATGAAAGCATCTCCCTCCCTCCCATTATCCCAAGTGAAGGGATACCCAGAGAACCCCAAGTCAAACAAACCACATTCAGCCAATACTTCCTGGAAGGACATAATAGCTGTGCTTTGCCTAGGTATACCACCAACCTTTTCTGACTGTAATAAAATTTCATTAAAGTCCCCAATTAGCATCCACGCTGATCTAGGAGATTGATTGAGATGTCTTATTAGGTCCCAAGAATATTTCCGAAGCTCTCTTTCCGGCCATCCGTAAAAACTTGTCATATGCCATACTAAGTCATATGCCTGTCTTACTTTAAAATCCATATGATGGGGGGAGTACGATAATAGTGTCAGTTGAACCTGTTCCTGCCACCAACATGCCAAACCTCCCCCTCCATTAGTACCCCGAACATTAATTCCATTTTTGTAACCCAAAGTCTGTCGAATAAAGTTTAACCTATCCTCTGATGCCCTTGTTTCCATGAGAAAGAGGATAGAGGGAGTTTGCAACTTTACCAGTCGTCGAAGATTAGCAACTGCTATGGGACTCCCCAGCCCACGGCAATTGTAGCTTAGGATATTCATGGCGTTAGGCAACCAGGGTGAATGTCCCCAGTCGCCTTTCTGTGTAAATCTCCTTGCGATAGTTCTCCTGAGATCTTCATTTTCTTGGAATTAAAATCTAAGTCCTTCATAGTGTCTCCATCCACTGCCATGCAATCATCTCCTCCTCTTTTATTTTTTTTACCCCTCCCTTCTTTGATTCCCCCATCAGTCACCTTATCTTCCTTAACAATACGTTTCCATACCCCTTTTTTTCTACCCTGGTGTTCCAAGTTCCCATGGCCTCCCTGCATTTCAACCGGTTCTAATGATATAGAACGTGAATTTCAATAGTTGGACTAACTGACACGTGTTAATTAAAAGATAAAAATGTAAAGTAAAAAATGATTAATTACAAAAAAATATCCCGATTATAATATATTTTTCAATATTTATATCAAACTTCAAAGTTTTTCACTGTTTGTACCAAATTTAGAATTCTATTTCAATGTTGGAATTTATCTTTTAGTTTAAACGTAATAAGCTGATTGGGATGGGATTTAGCGACGGAATATTCCATCGTTATTCCGTCGCTAATAATATTTGAATGCCATTTAAGTGCCACGTCACCTTCCTCTCTGCAAGCAAACTAGCGACGGAGTTTCCGTCTCTATTCCGTGGCTAATAATAGTTAATTTTTTATTATAATTTTTATATTTGAATAAATTAAAATTTATAATTATATTTTATAAATAAATTAAATTTTTTAATATTATCTTTATTTATATTTGTTAAAAAATATAAAATTTGATTATAAATTTTCCAAAAAACAAAAAATACATATTTATCATTTAAATGTTATTTTATTAAAAAAAAGTAAGGATTATTTTTTTGACGTAAAAAAATTAACAAGCAAATGTGTATTTGTAAATTTGAACCAAACACGAGATATCCATTGAATATAATTTATTTATATAAGTTGTTTGGTTGGAAAGTATGAAATATTTGAATGGTAAATTTGGGATTTTAATAAAAGAGCTGGATAATATTGAAAAACTAATTTCGCTGCCTTCCAAAACCCTCCATTTTGGATGCGCAATGAAAAATGGAAAGGTTTTGAAGTTATAAAAATTGAGGTTAGTTTCATTCACGATAACTTTGATCAAATTACGTAATAATAAAAAAATTCATAAAAATTACTAAATTTTATACATTTATACAATAAAATTATTTTGACTGGATTTTAGCTAAAAAATCGCCGGAAAGTCTACGTGTCAATACAGTATGACGCGTGACATGCTGACATGACAAGTTCAAATGATAACACGTGAATTTTTTTATGACTTTTTCGCCAGAATCCTACCAAAGTAATTTTATTGTATAAATTTACAAAATTCAGTAAATTTTATGAAATTTTTTTTTATGATTATTGTGTAATTTTATCATAAATTTCATGACAATGAGTGAAATTAACCCAGAAAATTGGACCCACCAATTCAATTAGAAAAATTAGGAGGCGAGCATTAATTCTATGGTTCTGTCGGATCATGAATTTCCATATCCAATCCTCATGCCATCTTGGAAGACCCAATTAGTTATCATTTAAACTATAAAGTCCTACCCAACCTTCGTGTTAGAATAAGCTATATCACAGTATATTCAAATTGTTATATTTAATTTTGAATTACTTATCTTTAACTGATTTGTTACAAGTCTTTAAAACAGAGTTCTACTCTAACACATATGCCTTGTATTCTTCCGTGTATATTATAGCACTACATGTGCTGTTGTAAATAATAAGTTGAACAATATAAAAACAACAACTTTCTCAATTTCAACATGGTATCAAAGCCAGGTTCTTCTTCCTCTTCTACCCATCACACCTTCTCTGTCAAACTCACTCCTACAAACTATTTAGCATGGAAAACTCAATTTATTCCATTGCTCAATTATCAAAATCTCACCTGTTTTATTGATGGCTCATCTCCTCCACCTTCTAAAACAAAACCTTCCGCTGTAGACCCTTCCTCTAACATCCCAAATCCCCATTATCATGAATGGTTCAAGAAGGATCAACTCCTTCATTCTTGGTTGTTGTCATCTCTTTCAAAAGAAATTTTTTCTTATGTCATTGGACTTACTTCCTCTGATGATGTTTGGACTGCATTAGCTCAATCCTTTGGCTCTATTTCTCAAAATCGCCAACTGCAGTTGCACATCCAACTGCAATAACTCAAGTGTAATGACCTCTTTGTTTTAGTTTATTTACAAAAAGCAACAGGCTTAGTTGATGAACTTTAGGCTGTTGGACAATGCTTTTCTCCGGCTGAGTTTAATGCCATTATTTACCAAAATATTGGCAGTGAGTTTCATCTTATTATTACTACCTTAAATATGCGTGCAGAACCAGTTTCTTTTCATGAACTCTATGGCCAACTCATAGCTCATGAAATCTTGTTAAAAAGCTCATCTGAAATTCTCCAAGCCAACTATGTTGCCAAACCGTCCAACCTTGCTCCCCTGCTTCCTACTCCTACAAACACTCCTTCCAATCCAAAACACTAATTCAATGGCTCTTCTAAATCTAGAGGACTCTGTCAAATTTGTGGGTTACACAATCATACTGCAGACAAGTGTAGAAAATGTTATACCAACTACTCCCGTTTTTCACAACAATTTATGTCACCCACAACCAATTTTTCTGTGGCATCCACTCCTACTTCACATTCCCCTCTTGTCCATTATTCTCATTCCTCACTGTCCACCCCTTGGTATCCTGATACAGCTGCTAATTATCACATTACACCTAATCTTTCTACTTTAAGCATTGCTAATGAATATCAAGGTAAAGATAATCTACATGTTGGTAATGGTCATGATTTAGAAATAACCCATACTGGTAAGACTTTTTTCTCTATACCTTCTGGTTCTCTTTCTCTTAACAATATTCTTTGTGTTCCTCATATTATCAAAAATCTTTTTTTTTGTTCAGAAATTCACAAAGGAAAATAATTGTTTCCTTGAATTTTGGCCTTTTTTGTTGTTAAGGATCAGGTCACCAAGAAGATTCTCATGCACGGCCCTAGTGAGAATGGAGCTTACTCTTTTCATCCTTCCTCTATCAAAGAAGCCATGAATGTGTCTCTTCCTTCAATAAATGACTGGCATGCTACTTTTGGTCATCCAAATCGCAGAATTATTGCCCACTTAATTAGCATTTTCGCCTGCCTTGTTTCACTGAGTTTTTGCAAATTTGATCTTCTTGTAACTTAGGAAAATTGGCAAGAATTCCTTTAGCTACCGTTGGGCATCATAGTATTGCTCCTTTTCAACTAATTCATGCTGATGTATGGGGTCCATCCCCTATATTGCCCTCTTTGGGTCATCGTTATGTCTTAGTTATTGTTGATGATTTTTCTTATTTTTTTTGGATCTTCTTACTTAAAAATAAAAGTGATGTTTCCTCCATGTTCTTTGCCTTTGAAAAATCGTTAAATGTCAATTTCATTCTAATATTTTGGCCTTCCATTCGAATTGGGGAGGGGAGCTTCAAAAAATTAATCCTTACTTTAAACATCAAGGCATTATTCACCGTGTTGCTTGTCCTTACACTCATGAGTAAAATGGGGTTGTAGAACGTAAAATTCGTCACTTGGTTGATTCTTCTCTCACACTACTTGCTCATTCTCACTTGCCTAAAAAATACTGGAATTATGCCTTTGAAACGGCTATGTTTTCTATTAATAATTTGCCATCTCCTACTCTCAAGAATAAAAGTCTTTTTTATATTTTATAGGGGTGTGCGCCCGAACCTGACTAACCCGAAATTCTTATATTTCCCTCACCCGACCATACCTTATATAAATATTGGGCCCTACCCGATTAACCCCTTTTTTTTCGAACTCCGACCCGAATAACCCGATTAACTCGAATTTTATTTTTTAATTTACATATTTAAATTAAAATCCTAAATTAATACAAATAAATAATATTAAATGCCATAAAAAATATTTTAAAAATACAACAAACTAACAATTTCAAAATTATATTAAATATATATTATATATTAATTAATATTGTAGAGAAATCAATTTTTTTATTTATATATTTAAAAAATTGGATTGTTCGGTAGGGTTTGGGTTAGTCGGATTTCACTCGACCCAAAATATATCTAATATCAAAAACCGAACCGACCCTATTAACCTGATTAACCCCACTCAAATTGATCGGTTCGGTTCGGGTTGATCGGGTCGGTTTAATTTTTTGCACACCCCTAATATTTTATATAATAAATATCTCGCTTATCTTGATATTAAACTATTTGGTTGTACCGTTTATCCGCTTCTTCGTCCTTAAAATTCTCATAAGTTTGACTTTCAAAGTAAACCATGTGTTTACCTTGGTCCCAATCCTTCTCACTGTGGGAGTCGATGTTTAGACTATTCTATAGGTTGGGTCTATCTTGCTGGGCATGTTTTATTTAATCCTAAGGAGTTCTTATCTAAACACACTACAACCGTGTCCAACTCTACCTCAACTTTCCCCTAGTCTCCATGGCTTCACATTTTTCATCATGCTCCATCCTCACTATCCACGCAGGAATCTACAGGTATCTCTCCTTTATCCTCTTTTTCAAATTTTATTAATTATTTTTTATCTACTTCATCTTTATCCCCTCAACAACCCATAACCAACTCTCATTTCCATTCAAACTCTTCCACTTCCAAAGCCTCATCCTCTTCTACTCAGCTATCCCCAAACTGTTCTACTACAAACACCACTACATTAGCTCCTTATATCTTGTCTCTTTCCATAAAACATCCTGCCTTAACCTTGGTTATCGATTTTATAGAATATTCTCCACATCTTCCCTTAACTCGATCCCTTTCCAATTCAAATCTTGTCACACGTCCTTCCACCCCTGTTATCTCCTCTTCCACTCCATCATCCCCTGATCGTATCCACCCTATAAAGTTAAGACCAACGACCATGTCTAAGCGCCATGCCTTTCTTGCCATAAAAACACCTAATTATCTCTCCATTGAGCCTAGAACCTACAAATAAGCCCAACCTCACTCGCAATGGTGGGTTGTTATGCAATCTGAAATTAATCCCTTGTTGGATAACAAAATATGAAATTTGGTACCATGCCCTTTCGGCAAAAATATAATTGGTAACAAGTGAGTTTTTTGCATTAAACGGAAGCCCAATGGAGATGTTGAGCGCTACAAGGCTTGGTTAGTTGCAAAAGGTTACTCTCAACATCCTGGCCTTGATTATACTGATACTTTCAGCCCAGTAGTGAAGCCTACAACTATTCGCACAGTTATTGCTTTAGCTACAGCTTTTCAATGGCCTCTTCGTCAACTAGACATTTTCAATGCCTTTCTCCATGGTTTCCTGTACGAGGATATTTTTATGGATTAACCAATGGGTTTTGTTGATGCCAATCATCCGACTATGTGTGCAAGTTAGTCAAGTCATTGTATGGTATTAAACAGGCTCCATGGGCTTGGTTCCGTTAACTTTCCTCCTTTTTGATTGGTCTTGGTTTTCATGCCTCCAAAGCATACTCCTTCTTGTTTATCTTTAGGTCTGTCCATGTTCAATTTTTCATCTTAATTTATGTGGATGATATTTTACTGACTTATTTTGATTCAAGCAAGCTTGAGTGGTTTTTGGATCGCTTGAAAACTCAATTTCCAGTGCGTGATTTGGGTCCTCTGCATTATTTCTTAGGCATGGAAGCTGTGCCTGTGCCCACTGGTTTGTTTTTGTCTCAAACTAAATATATCAATGACTTGCTAAAGATCACAAATATGGTTGACAACAAATCTTGTTTAAAACCTATGGCTTCAAATCCACCTTTTTCTAAACAGTTGGATTCCTCCTATTTCCAATCCTGAAGAGTACAGAAAAATTATGGGTTCACTTCAATACATCACTTTGACTCGTCCTGATGTGGCATTCTCTGTCAATAAGCTTTCACAATTTATGCATTCGCCAACTCATGAATACTGGACAGCTACTAAATGTCTTTTTCGTTACTTAAAAGGGACTACTTCGATGGGATTGTTGTTTTCCAAAGATTCATCTCTTGATCTTCAATGCTTTACTGATAGTGATTGGGCTGGTTGCCCTGATGATAGGCGTTTCACTTCTACCTATGTTATTTATTTGGGTAAAAATATTATCTCTTGGTCTTCAAAGAAATAGTCAACCATTGCCTGTTCTTCTACTAAAAGTGAGTATCATTCCATTGCCAATGCTTGTGCTGAACTAATGTGGTTACGATCTCAATTTCTGGAACTTGGTATTTCTACTTCTCAACTTGCTACACTTTGGTGTGACAATATGCAATATATTTAAGTTCGAACCCAGTGTTTCATGCTCACACTAAGCATATCGAGCTGGACTATCATTTTTTCGTGAGTATTGAAGATATTCAGGAAGATCTTCAGCTGATATGATCTTCAAATATTCAGGAAGATCTTCAACTGATATGATCTTCAGCTGATATTTCGTTCCATTTGAATGAGTTGTATAGTTTGAATATTTGGTATTATCTTAGATATATTCTTAGCTATAAATATCTTAACTTTATATAATATCTACTCACCTGTATTTACCATGAAATATATGAGAAAGAATATCCTTTCATCACAAACTCTGAGTTGGTATCAGAGCCATCTTCATGGCTGGCACTACTTCATCTTCTACCTCTTCCTCTTCCTCTCATGCAATTTCTTCTTCTGCCCTTTCCTTACCCACACTTATTTCTCCTTCAACTCCCACAAACATTCAACAGACCTTTTCCATCAAATTAAACTCCAAAAATTTTATTCCTTGGAAGCTATAATCCCAGCCAATGTTAAACTTTTATAACTTGCATGATATCTTGTATGGAACCAAACCAGTTCCATCGAAAATAATTATCAATTCGACAACATAAGAAGAAGAGCTAAATCCAGCCTACACCACCTGGTTTAATAAAGATTAAATTTTATTCTCTTGGCTTCTCTCTTCTATTTCAGAGGAAATTTATCCTCATTTAATTGGTCTGAATTCAGCCTCTGCAGTTTGGCATGCACTCTCTTTTGCTTATGGTATGGTAAACAATACACAAAGAACACAACTCTACATTGAGCTTCATAACTTCTCTAAGAATGACATGACAGTTTCTGACTATCTTTTCAAGGCCAAAAATATTGCAGACAATTTAGCCTTGGCCGGACAACCAGTCTTTGCAGCTGAGTTCAATGCTATTATCTTCAGAAACCTTTGGTTCAGATTTCAATGGTGTAATTGGTGGTTTGCAACAACGAATTGATCCTCCTTCATTCCTTGATTTACATGGACAATTGGTATCATATGAACTGCTCCTGAAGGCTCAACAATCATCATCCCTGATTGCTAATATGGCACAGCGATCCTCAACTCCTGCATCTGCAACTTTTAATTACAAGAATTCAACCAACTTTCAGAAAAATCGCCGGCCTAACTTCTCAAGGTCTAATTCTGTTCAGTGTCAAATTTATGGTTATAATAATCATGTTGCCATTGATTGCATGAGACGTTTTGATCAAAATTTTACTCGATCTCCTCATTTCAATCAGTTTACATATCGACCACCTCGTCCTGCCTTTTGTAATCAGTCCACTCCTTAAGCTAACATCAGTCAGGTTAATCAGAATTCATCTTCGAGTTTCTCCTTTAATTGTTATCCTGACATTAGAGCTAGTTATCACATTACACCTGATCTTGCATCCTTATCCATTCATGATGAGTATACCGGTAATGATAAGCTCATAGTTGGCAATGGATAAGGTCTCCCTATTTCACATGTCGGTAAGGGTAACATCCCAAATTGCACTCAATCCTTTGTTTTAAATAATATTCTGCATGTCCCTTCTATTACCAAACCGTTGCTCTCAGTTAAAAAATTTTGCAAAGATAACAATTGTATCTTTGAATTTGATGATAAATCTTGTCTTGTAAAGGATAAAACCACCAAGAAAATATGCCTATGAGGAACCACTGATCATGGATTGTACAAGCTGTAGTCTTTCAATTCTTCTCATTTTCAAGCTTACCTTGCTACTCTTCATCAATGGCATGCTCGTTTGGGTCATCATAATTTCTTATCTGTTAAACATCTCATTAAACAATTTCAATTACTATGTTCTAGTATTTCTCATTCTTCGAATAATTGTAAGGCATGTTGATTAGGTAAATTGCATCGCTTGTCCTTATCTATGACGTATCATCGAAGTTCTGCTCCCCTTGATTTAATTTATTCTGATTTATGGGGACCGACTCCCATCATGTCTTCATCTGGTCATAAGTACTTTGTTATTTTTATTGATAACTATTCTCTATTTATATGGTTTTTTCCTCTCAAAGCTAAAAGTGATGTTCTTCACGTGTTTAAGCAATTCCAATCCTTGGTAGAACACCAATTTAATACCACTATAAAAACCTTTAATTCTGATTGGGGTGGTGAATATAGATCTCTACATAATTATTTTAAGCAAATTGGTATTCATCATCGCATTACTTGCCCTCATACACATGAACAAAATGGCACAACTGAAAGGAAAATAAGGCATATAGTGGACATTGGCTTATCTATACTTGGACATAGTAGTACACCTTTTAAATACTAGCATTTTTCCTTTGAAACAGCCATTTTTATCATCAATCGCATGCCTACTCAGTCTCTGTCTAAAGCCATTCCATTTCAACTTTTATTTCATCAACCACCGGATTATTTCTTTTTTAAAATTTTTTGTTGTGTCGTGTTTCCTCTGTTAAGACCTTTCAACAAGTATAAATTTTTCTATCGTAGTAAAGAGTGTATTTTCCTTGGTTATTAACCTCACTACCTAGGTTATCGCTGCCTTGATCCTGAAACTGGGAAAATTATTTTTGCATGACATGTTACATTTGATAAAACTAAATTTCCTTTTCAAATAGTTGATACATCAGTGGTTTCCTCCTCCTCTACACCGTCTCAAATACCTTGGCTGCTGCTGTCCTATCCATTATCTACGGTTCCTCCTTGGTCAGGTAACATTTCTTCTTCTTTAACCTCCTCTCCTTCTCACTCCTGTCACACACTATCCCATCAATCCCAATCTACCCCAATACCTACTACCTCACCCTCTCCCAATAATGTCACTTTATTTAATCCTGATGGCTTAGATTTAATTATTGATCTTTCACACCCAAATACTTCTGTTTCTGAACCCTCCCAACCCCTATGTACTCACAACATACAACTACGACCCTCTACTGTTGTCAAATCTTCTAAACATGCCCATCTTGCTTTACCTTCATCTACCCTTGAATTCGAACCATCTTCTTTTTCCAAAGCCATTCTCTTACCACAATGGAAAGAAGCAATGCAAAAAGAGATGAATGCCCTTTATCAGACACATACATGGGACCTTATTCCTCCTCCATCTCATTCCAATATAGTTGGCAATCGCTGAGTGTACAAGATCAAATGCCATGCGAATGGTGCTGTTGAGAGATATAAGGCACGCTTGGTTGCTAAAGGCTACACTCAGGAATATGGCCTTGATTACACTAACACCTTTAGCCCTGTCATTAAACCATTGACAATTTGCACAGTTCTCTATATTTAGCAACAAAAATTAGATTTCGCTGCTATTTTAGCAACGAAATTTAATTTTCGTTGCTAAATTTCATCCCAAACATTTTTCGCAATTAAATGCTACTATATTTAGCAACGAAAATTAGATTCCGTTGCTATTTTAGCAATAGAAATTAGATTTCGTTGCTAATTTTTGTTGCTATATGTTGGCATTAAAATCTCCCTCTCTTTTTAGCAATGGAATCTAACCATTTTGTATTCCGTTGCTAAATCCCTAAAACTTCACCCAATGTTAGCAACGGAATTGATTTTCCGTTGCTAAATAGCAACAGAATTGGTATTCCGTTGCTAATTTAGCAATGGAATGAATTCCATTATTATTTTTCCGTTGCTATTTTGATATTTTCTTGTAGTGTCCTATGACACCGCATGTGTTTATAAATTTATGTGAAATATTGAAATTGATGGGTTTATTAAGAGATAAAAGGGATGTTAGCGTGGAGGAAGGAGTGGCGATGAGTTTGTCAGTTTTATGTCATAATTTTCGTCAAAGGGATATAGCAAAACGGTATCAACATTCACTTGCTATTGTTAATAAATAGTGCAAGATGGGAATTATAGTATTGGCTACTTTAGATACTCACTTGGTCAAACATGTGAATAAATGGTATCCATATTTTGAGGTAAGATAATATATTATTAAAATATTATAATTTTGTTATTTTATAGCATATAATAACGCTAAATATATATATAATATTAACTATAAGTTAAATATTCTTCTTTTGTCTGGTTAAGAAATGCATAGGTGCAATAGATGGTACTCATGTGACAGCTTGATCACCAGCTTCTAAACAAAGGATCTTTCATGATAGAAAGGCAACACTTGTGACTCAAAATGTTATGGCCATATGTTCTCACGATATGTTATTTACATTCGTGTACACTGGATGGGAAGGGACAACAAATGATGATTCTAGAGTATATTTATTGATGCATTGACAAGACAGAAAAATAATTTTCCTCTTTCAAGTGGTGGTAAGAGTTTTTATTATCATTTTTTTAAATATTAATTTATGTTATTATCATTTGATTAACATAAATATTAATTTGTAGATTATTATTATGTTGTGGATGCTGGTTATCCCAATATATCAGGATTTTTGGCTCCATATCGTGGTAAAAATATCATTTAAATGAATTTCATGGACGAGGAAGAATTACAAGAAAATATGAGTTATTTAGCCAGAGGTATTCATCCTTATGTAATGTGATAGAAAGGGCATTTAGAGTATTAAAAGTTAGATTTTCAGTTTTAAAATCAATACCAAACCATCCTTTATGTCGACAAACGCTTATTCCCATTACATATTACACATTGCATAATTTCATCAGAATGAAAGATAGAGTCGATCGATTGTTTACATTATATGGTATTGAAGATTTAACAATACTTGAAGAAGTCACCGTTGGAGTACAATAGGAGGATATTAATATTGATTTATCCCAACAAATATAAATGAGAATAGTTAGAGAGATAATTACGGATCGATTGTGGAACGATAATAAAAATTAGAAGTTGATTGCATTTTTTATGTTACTATCATATTATTTTTAATTCAATGTTCATTAATTTATAAATATTAAATTTAATTGAATCATTTTAATAAATTTATAATTTAATCATATATACGTATTATTTCAATTTTAAAAATTAGAGTATATATATTTTTAATAATATATAATTTAATTTTTATAATTTAGAAAATATTTTTTATTTTTAATAAATGAACATGTTTTCTCATTTTTCCATTTTCTGTTTTCAGGAAAATAATTGGCAAAATTTTTAGCTTGAATTTTATTTGGTTGTAGGAGCAGGAAGGATTAAATAAGGCTTAAATCATCCTCAAACTGAAATAGCAGTTCCCTTACATTTTTTTTTAATTATGTGGTCAAGTTTTATGATTTAAAAATTTACATGAGTAAAGAAAATATCTCAAATCTCATTTTTCAAATGTTTACGAGTAAACTCTTGATCCGAACTGTACGCATAAATATAAGCAACTCGTGAGTCCATTCTAACCCATCCAAAGGGTAAATATGAGTTGACTCGGGAGTCGATTCTAACCCATCCAAAGTATACGTAAGAGGAATTAAAAAATTTTTTGGTCGCCACAATTTTTATAATAAGTCTATATATATATATATATATATATATATATATATATATATATATATATATATATATATATATATTATTTTGGCTGGAGTGAGTCGTTAATTCTGTATTCGCCCTCTGTTAGAGCCATTGAATGGAGCATATTGATCACCAATTTTTAATCTGTCGACACAATTAGAGAGTAAAATTATTAGTCGACTTGATTTAAGATACAATCCCATAAAAAATTTACGAGGAAACTTCGTGGACAGTACGGGCGAAGTTAGGGAGGACTTTACAGTTTAAACAATGACTAATTGGAGTCTTTCAAAATGACTTATGGATGTGGAAATTCATGATCTGACAGAACCATAGATGGTATAAATTCAGGCAAAGGTCTTGTGCCTATATCTCTAGAACTAGAATAAGAGCATATCACGTTAAGTCGTCTCCCAGATAATGCACCAGGTATTTCATATCGCTCTCCCATTTCTTGACTTATTTTGTTATTTCAATTGCCTTAGTTCGCCCTCTGTTAGAGCCATTTCTGTCTTAATGTTCAATTCTAAATCCATCCATCCATCCTCTAGTCTTCTTATTTTTTTGAATAATAAATAGAAAAATAATTTTTATTGGATTTAATTATTGCTATTTATTGTAATAATAATAATAATAATAATAATAATAATAATAATAATAATTAATAACTACTAATAATCATCGTGTTGTGATTTAGTGACAGTATGGAAGCAGTTGCGGAGCATATAATTGATATCGATGACAAGATAACAGCTGCAGTTGCAAATGAGCTAAACAATTTGCAACCATTATCAGATAAATGCTGCATCTATAGATTTCCCAAGACAATTTATGGGGTAGACGAAGTTACCTACAAACCACAAGTAGTCTCCATTGGCCCATTTCACTATGGCAGACAAGAGCTAGAACAAATGGAGGAGTATAAGAGAAGATATCTCCAAGATTTTCTGCAATTGAGCAATCAACAACTGAAGATATTTGTTAGCATTGTTGTGAAGAACGAAGCAAAACTGCGAGATTCCTATGCAGAATACATTGCATTAAATAGTGAAGAGTTCGTTAACATGATATTAGTGGACTCTGCCTTCGTCATCATGATCTTGCTCAAATTCAGTTGCCAAGAACTGCAAACCAACAATGATCGTATATTCTCTAGACCTTGGATGGAAAAGGGCATACGTTACGATATGATACTGCTTGAGAATCAGATCCCTTTCTTCATTCTTAAAGAGTTATACAAGCAATCTAATCTCAGTACGCTTCAAGGACTTTCAATGATCCAGATGACGCATGCCTTCTTCAAAGTAAAATGGGGTTCATGGGTGACAGACGAAGCATTGGAGAGTCAGGATTTATCTAATGCACTACATTTTGTTGACTTCTTAAGGATTTGTCAACAGCCAATGCCAAAAAATTCTCAAAAAAGCAGGACACCATCAGCATGGTATGCACCCAGTGCCACAAACCTTAAACAGGCTGGAATCAAATTCGAACTCGGTTCAAGCAAAAACAAACTTGAAATGGAATTCAAAGATGGGATTCTGAAAATTCCATTTCTTAAAATTACTTACAAGACCGAAATTTTATTACGAAATCTCCAGGTGTTTGAGCAATGCCATTGTGATGAGAAGTATATTAACGACTATATTGGATTTATTACAATGCTTGTGAAGGATAAAAATGATGTGGAAATTGTTGATAAATGTGGAATATTATATAATAGGCTACGGAGTGATGATAGCTTATCAACTGTATTTAACAATCTTGCCAAAGGAAATGCTGTGTCTCGTAGTAGGTTTTACTTTTCAGATATTGTTGAAGACCTGAATTTATATTGCGAAAGCTGTTGGCACAAGTGGAAGGCCACCTTGAAACATGATTATTTCAATACTCCATGGGCCGGCATTTCTGTTCTTGCTGCTTTTACTCTCCTCCTGCTTGCAGCCACTCAAACTGTTTGCTCTGTAGTGCAACTTTAACTTATCAAACTCATTTGCTTCTTGTTCTTGTGTGAACATTAGCTTTCATCTTAATTTGCATGTAAATTGTTCGTTTGGTCTTATAAATTATCTCTTAATACCTCTATCTATTTTTTTTTGGTCAACAAGTTATACTTTCATTGATTAAAACAAGAACTTAAAAAACACTATTGCTCTATATTTACTGTTGGGAAATTTTAAGGATGAAGAAAAAATAAATTTCATTTTTAATTAAAAATAAATTATATATGTCTATTTATATAATTACATTTCAACCATAAACTTAAACCACAAACCCATAAATTTCATTAAATAACTAACCCATAACTCCATTATTCCATTAACTACACTAACACGATAAACTCCACTAACTAAATAATAATTAACGCAATATCATAAACATGTTAAAATAAATTCTCTAATTTAATCATTATATAAAAAATAATAATTTTGAATCAATTCTCCAACATACTCCATTGATTCAAAATTATACGCATTTAATATTTTATTGGAACACTTCTCTTCAAAGCATATTTCATTTCAATTTATTTTTGAAACAACTTTCTTCAATTCTTGATGCACTTTTAATCAAAATTAAATTTTCACTTTCTCATCAATTTTCTACCATTAAATTTTTCCTTTTGGAGCACACATACTTGTCCATTGAATACAATAGGTGGAATCTCACTTGTTTTTTCTGTGCTATTTTTTCCTCAAGTCCATGAAAAATAAAGACTCTGATACCACTATTGGGAAATTTTAAGGATTAAGAAAAAATAAAATTCATTTCCCATTAAAAGCAAATTATATATGCCTATTTATAGGCTTCCATTTCAATCATAAACTTAATTAAGCCACTAACCCACAAATTCCATTAAATAACTAACTCTATCTTCCTTTTTGTCTCAGAGAATTTATCCTGCAGTGGTATTAAAGAAAAAACAGAGTATAGAAGATGTGTATTTGTTATAACGTGAGCCACACAATTACACTACAAGAGTGACTAATTTATGGTCCAAACATTGTCAGTCCCTCACGTAATGGAACAAAACAAAAGACTAAAAAATAGCCCTAATGCAAGCAATTGAATGCTAGACAAATCCCTTTGATTATGATGGAGTCAAACTCAATCTTCTCATTAACCAACATATCTCTAGCATAATTCAAGGGAGAGGATTATGCACACACACGTCCTTCTCTCCAGATATGGAAAATAACCTTATCACTCCAAGACATAATCCTCAGTGTGCTCTTACTCTTTTAGTTTGCAGGTAGACTATGGGCTGGGCTGTTGTATGGGCTTAATACCCTCCCATAAACTTGGTCGAGGTGTAAGGCGAAGTTTGAAATAATGAAGAGAAAATGTAGCTTTAGACATTGGCTTAGTGAAAAGATCAGCTACTTGATGTGTGGTAGAGACATGTTTAGTAACAAGGAGACCAAGAGCAACTCTCTCGCACACAAAGTGATAATCAAGTTCAATATGCTTACTTTGAGCATGAAACACTGGATTGATAGTCATGTGTAATGCAATGGTACTGTCACAGTAGAGAACTAGAGGTGGAGATTTGTGAACACCAAGATCTTTGAGAAGGTAAGATAACCATGTAACTTCAGCAGCTATGTTAGCCATGTCTCGGTATTCAGCTTCTATGCTGGAACGAGAAATAGTATGTTTTTTTGCACACTACGAGATAGGATTTTGACCAAGAAAAATGTAATAACCCATGGTAGATCGACAAGTGATAGGACACCCAGCCCAATCAGAGTCAGAGAAAGCCTTAAGCTTCAAAGATGAAGAGGATGTAAAATGAAGACCATGACTGCATGTCCCTTTCACATACAGCAAAATTTGTTGAACCATTTTGATATGAGCTTAAGTGGGAGCATACATGAATTGAGAGACAAAATTCACAATATATGTGAGATCAAGTTGAATCAAGGTGAGATATTGTAGTGCTCCGACAATGGCACGATAATGTATGGGGTCTGCATATGGTGAAGAGCTATCGAGGCATTTGGTTTTTGCTTCAAGTGGGGTGCTCTTCAGTTTGTAGTGTAACATGCTAGTGTAATCTAAAATGCTGTAGGCATAATGAGATTGAGACAAATGTAGACCTATTGCTATTGTCGTAGTCTCAATGCCAAGGAAATGATGAATAGATCCAAGATCCTTCATGGCAAATTCTGTATGTAGAAGTTGAATGAACGAAGCTAAAAGCTTTGAATTTGAACCTGTAACAAGCATATCATCCACATACAGAAGAAGAATTAAAGTATCAAAAGAGCTATGTAAAATAAATAGAGAGGGATTTGCTAGACTATTGAAGAAACCATTTTTTAAAAGAAAGCTGGTAAAACGATCAAACCAGGCACGAGAAGCTTATTTTAAGCCATAGAGAGCTTTTTGAAGCTTGCATACATGATTTGGAAATTTAGGGTCTGCCATTCTTAGAGGTTATTCCATGTAAATCACCTCATTGAGGACACCATGGAGGAATGCATTTTTAATATCTAACTGCCGAATATCCCATTATTGAGATAGAGCCAAACTAAGCACAAGACGAATGGTTCCAGGTTTGATAACAGGTGAAAAAGTATTTGTATAGTCATTGCCATCTATTTGGTTATTTCCTTTGGCAATAAGATGGGATTTCAACCTATCAAGAGATCCATCCAACTTGAGTTTTCATTTAAAGACCCACTTGCATCCAATGACATTCATTTGTGAAGTTTGAGGAATAAGTTCCCAAGTACTATTGGCATGAAGTTCATTCATCTCCTTATCCATAGCTGACTTCCATCCTTCGTTGCAGATAGCAGTTTTAATAGTTATGGGAGCACGAGGAATATCTTATCCAATGGAAGTAATAAGAGCATATTTGGGATTGGGTTTATGAATTCCATCTCTTGCTCGAGTGACCATGGAATGGCATATAGGTTGAATTTGAGTAGATTGGTTGTTGTTTTGAGAGGGAGCAGTTGAGTCCATGGGTGCAGGTGACGATGAAGAGATGGAAATTGGAGCTGAAGACATGTGAAGTAGAACATCTGGTACTGAGGAGGAATTAACAGTTTAAGGCGATTTCGCTATATGAGAAACAAATTCATCAGTAGAGGAAACTGAATTTGGCAATGAAGTTGATGGAATATGGGAATTCCTTTAAAAAACATCGAAATTTGCACGAGATAAGGTGGGTTGATATCCTGAAGCAGGTGATGTCTCTTATTGAGTAGTGGTGATGTAAGATAAAGTAGCATCATAAAGATTTGTATCCTGCAGTGAAGATGAATATTTATGTAGTGAAAGAGATAGCCAAGAATCATAAATGCTGATCCAAAAATCAGTCAAAGCATGTGAATTATTATTTTGAGAATGTCTAAAAGGAAATTTTGTTTCATCAAAAACCACATGGCGGGAAATGAAGATTTTTCTAGTTTAAGGATGAAAACATTTGTAACCTTTGTGTTGGTCACTATAACCAATAAAAATACATGCAAGAGTTTTAGGATCAATTTTTTTTTCGTGTATCCCGAGTGTAGGGAAAGCACTTAGAACCAAAGGTTCTAAAAAAAGAAGACAATGGTTGCACACCATGTATTTTAACATAGGGTGTTTCAAAGTTTTAAGTGCTGGAAGGCAATAATTTTAAGAGAAAAACTACTGTTTGAAAAGATTCAACCCATAAATATAAATGAGCACCACTATGAAATAACATGGCCATACCTAACTCACGAATTATTCTATGGAGACGTTCAACCATATCTAATTGCTCTGGAGTATACGAATAAGAGATTTGATGAACAATTCCCTATGCTTGAAGGTGTGATTTTAATTCAGAATTAATAAACTCTCCACCCCCATCAAAATGAAAGATTTTAATTTTTTTCTCAAATTGTCGGCAGACATATTGTTCAGAGGCTAAGTATGCATAAAAAATTTAGATTTCTTTCTTAATAGTATTATCCAAGTATAACGAGAAAAATCATCAACTATGCAAGCATAATATCGAAAATTATTAAGAGAAGAAATAGGTGAAGGTCACCATAATTCACAATGTATTTTATCAAAAATGGACAAACTGTTATTATTAGCAGAAGAAAAAGGCAATTTACTAAGCTTAGCTAACTGACAATTGTCACAAAAAGATGGTGACTTATTTGATCCTAAAACATCTATGAATCCTTGTTGCTGTAACAATTGGAGAGCAGATTTTTACGGATAACCCAATCGTTGGTGCCACAAGTCAGCAGTTTTAGATTTGAACCTACACAAAAAGTGTAACTCATGGGGGCTAGATATAACATAAAGATCATCATTGCATTGTCCCGTTATCATTTTTCGACCTATTGCCCTGTTCTTAATACAAAAATCCATATCAATAAACTCACAATTCACAGGATAATGGTCAGTAAGTTGGCTAGCAGACAATAAATTTTGATTCAAGTGAGGTACATATAAAACATCTTTCAATGGAAGACTTTGATTGCCATTTTTAATTTCTATATCACCAATGGATTTTATTCCTAATAATTTACCATTACCAATAAGAATAGAATCATTACCTAACTAGGGATGCGTATTCTTTAATAAATTAGCATTACCTGTCATGTGCTGAAAAGCACCTGTATTAGATGTCCATTCAGTGTCAAATACACTGTTATCAAGAGTGAGAGCTGCTAATGCTTTCGAAAATTCATCAGCTGAATGTGCATGTTTTGATAAATGCGAACAAATTTTTACAATATGTCCTACAACACCACAGATCTGACAGATTTCATTTCGATATTGTTCTTTTTCTGCTGGTGTCATCCGACGTTGGCTAGTTGGTGGTGGTTTTCTAGTGCTTAAGTCATTTTTGTTAGTGGAACTGATTTGTTCTCCAGAATTGGTGGTCCGTGAACTATTGAAACGAGGGTTATGAGCTTGAAAACCACATCCATTTGAGTTAAAATTGTTCTGCATCTTTCGAGATCCAGATTGCCATTTCTGTCCAAAAAAAGCAAATTGATGAGTTGGTGTATTTGTTGTAAACCAATTTTTAAGTTGTTCATATCCTTGTAGGCGAGATATGAGATCACTATAAGAGGGACATGGAGGTTTTAGCATAGCAGTAGTGAAAGATTCATATTTGGGAC
Organism: Excoecaria agallocha; assembly: GCA_037975025.1. Lineage (NCBI taxonomy): Eukaryota > Viridiplantae > Streptophyta > Magnoliopsida > Malpighiales > Euphorbiaceae > Excoecaria > Excoecaria agallocha. The sequence goes on along the minus strand of CM075822.1, from coordinate 36,136,125 downwards.
CTAAACTTGTAAGAAGAGAGAAAACTTTAATCTTATTTGCAACTGGACTTTTTATTGCAGCAAGACTATCACATATCCCTTTGAAATTTTGGATGTGTTCACTCACGGTGGTATTGCCATCTTTGCTGAGATATGTTAGTTGTTGTCTAAGTGTGAATTCTCTTTCCTAAGAATCTTATGCATACGCTGCTTTCAAAGTGTCCCAAATAGATTTTGCTGTGGCTTGTCCTATGTCTAAGCCAAGTGCTTCTTCTGTAAGAGTACCAATTATCGATCCTCGAAGAGGATAATCTAATTTTCTCCATGCTACAATGATCTCTATTGTTGGTGGAAAGTCATTTTTGGTAGTAGTGTTAATAGTTGATTGAGTGGGTTTTTATGTCTCGCTAGTGAGGTGTCCAACTAGATCTTGACTTTCAGCTAGAGCTAAGACTTGCTCATGCCATAATGGATAGTTGTCTTGTTTGAGTTTGAGAGTGACAAAATTGCTGACGTTATGAGAAATGGATGCCATTTGATATGAAGGTTTGGTTCACAGTGGCTCTGATACCATAAAGAAAAAATAGAGTATAGAAGATGTGTATTTTTGTTATAACGTGAGCCACATAATTAGACAACAAGAGTGACTAATTTATGGACCAAACATTGTCAGTCCCTCACATAATAGAACAAAATAAAAGCTAAAAAATAGCCCTAATGCAAGCAATTGAATGCTAGACAAATCCCTTTGATTGTGATAGAGTCAAACTCAATCTCCTCATTAACCAATATATCTCTAGCATAATTTAAGGGAGAGGATTATGCACACATGTCCTTATCTCTCAAGATATGGAAAACAACCTTATCACTCCAACACATAATCCTTATTGTGCTCTTGCTCTTTTAGTTTACAGGTGGACTGTGAGCTGGGCTGTTGTATAGGCTTAATAGGTATGAATTGCCCAAAGGCAAAATACAAAAAAATATTCGGTTTGTCATCTTCATGGCTACTTTCTGAACTATTAGGCTTGAGCGAAATGCTCGTTGTTTTACTCGTAAGACTTGCAATATGGAATTCTTATTTCGCCTATTTTTAGTAAGGGAAGATTTTTGGCTGAAGGCTTATAGTGATTGTGATTTCTCACTGGGACTAAATCTCTTACTATGTACGGATAGTATAAAACTTCTTCATCTAGGCTCAAAATAAAAGCCTCAGCTCTTTTAGCTTTCTTTAGCCATTTCTACCCTTAAATAGAACACTGATGGCTCCTCATTGGGAAAACCAGGTCCCTCGGGTGTGAGTGGAGTTCTGTGGGATCATAAAGGTGATTTCCTATGTCTATTTTCATGAAATGTTGGAATTATGGAGGCCAACCAAGCTGAGCTTGTGGCAGTTGGAAATGCTTTATTATTTTCCCATGAATTCCTAAAGACTAAAAATTGTGAAGTAATTTTTGAGTTAGATTCATTAAATGTTGCTTTTTGGATGCAAACGAATTGTTTAGAGAGACCTTGGAAGTTTGGTAGAATTTTTAATCAAATGGACTGCTTTCTAGAATCGATTGGGAAAGTTTCCTTCTCTCATAAATTTATTGTTTGCAATGTTGTTGCAGATTATCTTGCTAAACAGGGGGTGCATAGAAAATCTAACTTTGTTGCTTGGCTTTTTTAGTTTGCAATGCCAATTTTGCATTCGGGATGAGAAATTTTAAAATCTCTTATAGTGGATATGTGCTTGGCAACTCTTATGATGGATTCGTGCCTCCTCTTTGGATGAATGAACATGATGATGTGTTTTTTTTGTTAAACTTTGGTTAACTGCGCTCCCTTGTTTTTCTTGGATCTGTTCCTTGTGGGACTGATCTTATGGTAGAGGTCAAGTGGATGAAATCAAAATATGAATCTGCCATCTATCATCTGGGATGAATTTTACTATTTTTACTCTCTTCTTTCCCATTATTTCTTTGAAGGTTGATGATTGTGATCTACTGCTTTTTTGCCCTCCAAATTCTGGGAATACTTCTTGATGATCTGATGTTTTGTGTATGATTTATTGGGGTTGTTTTGTTTTGCTTTATTTTTTGGCTGCTGTCTCTGTGCACAGCCGAGGCTTGGTATTTTGCTATAGTCTTAGCTGACTCGAACTCTGGTGTTTTCATCTTTCTTTAGCTAGTTTGTTAACTACCTATTAATAACACTCTTTGGCTTGTAAAAAATAAAACTCTACTAACTAAATAACAATTAACAAAACATTATAGACATGTTAAAATAAAATTCACTAATTTAATCACTTTATAAAAAATAATGATTTTAAATCTGTAAGGCCCCTAACATGACCCTAATTTAATTTGTATATTTTTGAATGGGATTTTTATTTGATTAAGGTTTAATTATATGTGAATTTCATATAAGCATGAGTTAAGGGGGTAAATTATCATGTTGATATGTTAATTGTGTAAAAATAAAATTCAATAGTATGGTTTAATATTAATTGAGGGTGTAATTTAAGTAAAAAATATTGTTTTGGGGTAAATTTGTAATTTTGGAAATTTAGGGGTCAAATATGGATAAAAGCATTAATTGAGAGGTTAATTTAAAAGAAAAATTTAATGGATAGGCCAATGTATGAAAAAGAAGAAAGGTGGGGTCAAATGTATAACATGCAAAAATTGGCTAGGTTAAAGTATGACATGCAAAAAGTTTTAGGGACCAAAATAGATATTTCCCTTGACATTATATAAGTCAAATTAAAGGAGTTGGGGGCCGAATTTCTTAGAGAAAACTCAGACTTCATCTCTCTCTCTCTCTCTCTCCATTCTAAATACCTTAAACAATCCTTGCATGTGTGAGATTTAATCAAGGTTTGGTCATCAAAATTAAGGTAATTGGTTTAGTAAATGTCATCTTCTTCTTCTCCTTCTTTTACATTCAGTTGGGATAGTTGTTGTTGAGTGTTGGAAGTTTAAAATTGATAATGATGATGCTTGTGAAGGAGAAGAGGAAAGTGGAAAGAGAAAAGGGAAAGAAGTGGCAAAGGACTACATCAAGGAGAGATAATCGGCCAAGGTATGGGAACTTTAGTGTAATTTGAGTTAGAGACCTCAAAATGAATCAATTCAAAATTCTATAGTTAAATGAGACATAAACCTATATAATTGTAGGAGGGATCAAGCCTTGCTTCTGCCTCTAACCATTTTCTATGATTTAATGAAAAATCATGTGAACTGTAAAAATAGGCTCTGGTATAGATTGTGATTAAATGGTGATAACTTTGTGTAAAATGATCTGAATTATGTAAAGTTAATTCCTATGAAAAATAGACTCATAGGGGCACATTTGATATGAAGTAAGTGTGACCTAAAAATGTATACAAGTATGTCAAATATTGACTTGAAAATTCGTAGGAACTGAATGTACTGTTAGAGAACAGACCTTAGTAATTTGGGCATAACTTTTGGTAGAGATGTTAAAATACTACAAAGTAAAATTCTAGTTAAACTAAAGGCATGAAAGTATAACTTTGATGAAGAAATGTTGGTCTAAATCCCTCTTAATTTTATGTTATGAATTTTTCTAAGTGATAGCACATACTTTTTCGGTTCTATGAACAACCTATAGTATTTATCACATATATCGAGCTATAGGTCAGATATTAAAGTGAATTCTGATGCTATGGAAACTAGACACATATGGAAATAAGATTGTAGAGATCATTAATCCTAAAAATGACATCTTCAATTTCAAATGTTGCTCACAAGTTGAGTCCAAAATGCTGCCTGTGCAGATTTTTACTATACTTTATCTTATGACTTTTAATTAATTGAGTTAAATAGGTGTTTATGTGATTGCAAAATGAATTGGATAGGGCATGTAATATGACTATCAATGAAGGATCATATGCATACATATACATTCATATATGTACATAGGTAAAGATTAGTGATTAAAATATCTAACATATATATGTAATTAGATTTGTACATGAGTGTCATATGCAAAATTTATGTATACATATGTAATCCTATGATGAGAAAGTGCATATTTTGACATGTACCTATGCTATGAAATAGGGAATATAATAGTATGACCATGTCATATGTATATGCCCATATGGAAACATGTTGATATATGTATAACATATGATTTGAATAATGATAAAGGTATATATATTGATAAACATGCTTATAAGAATAAGCTTACTATATGCGAATATACCTACAGGTATGTACATTTATGATTATGTATATAAGTGTGTGAGCATGTAATTGCCCTATGAGATAGAAAATGTTTAGCATGACTATGAACATGTGAGATGCTTAATGAGAACATGTTCAAGTATATGTTGTGATGATTATATGTCATACCTATATACCGTTATGTAAATTTTATAGTCACAAGGATAGTATGAGCTAGATGTATAACTTGTTATATGAAATGTGCATATATCTGTTTATGCACTAGAGAACTTATAGTTTTACAAGACTATGTACATGTGCAAATGGTATACTATGAATACAGTCTTGATGTGTGAATTGAACATGAACATAGTATTGCCTGCAATAGAGTTCAGATGTGGATAGATGAGCGCCTATAGGAAAAATTACAGCTGTAATAGTTTGGCCCAATTGGGTCTAAAGTATGTTTGATTCCGTTTGAATCATGAACAACCCTGTTTGGGTTGTTAGGCAACCCCGTTTGGGTCTGCTTGACCGGTCTAAAGTATAATTTGGCTCCGTTTGGTTCTATAGATCCGATATCTTCGGATATCCCTCATTTTGATACCGAAGTGTATCGATAGTTCCCGTTATCCACTGATAGAACTAAGGCATGCTAAACTTTATTTATAGTAATGATCATAATTAATCAGTTAAAGTTTATCTTACAAAAAAATCGTTACTATGGATCATATTGTTGGTTTGTCCATAGAAATTGTGCTTCATTTGAATATGTTCACATGGAAAAATGCCATCTATATGAATTATGAAAATGGAAATATTTGTTACTCTCTTGGGTGTAATGTTTATTTACATGATGATATGCTTTAAGCTTTAAAGTATTTGTTATTATTGACATGTTATGCTGTATATGTTATATATATATATATATATATATATTGTATGTGTTTTTTTGATGACCGCTGTGAGTGGTCATCCATCTTTAGATATTCCCTACTAAGCTTTATAGCTTAGCACGGGTTATTTATCCATGTAGGTTCAGTTATCAAGACTTTTGCTGAGGGACGATCTCTACATCAGGAAGGGCCAACTACCGACTATTAAATCTTGATGTAGGATGTTTTTGTATTACTATTATCATAAGTTTTGTATTATGGCAAGTTATCTTATAAAAATGTATCTAACATATGTTAAGTGTTGTAACTCACTAGTAGTAAAGCTAAGAAAGAGTATGTATGCATGTGATACATAAAGTAGTTTTATAAAGTACAGTATGCATGATACTAAGTATGAAATGAAAAACAGGAATAAACTTGTAGCACGCACATAGGTATATGAAACAGTATGACATGATTAATTGTAATATGATGGTTACGCAAACATTTAGTATAAGCATGATTAATATGATTTAATTTTTGAGTTAAATAGGGTAACTGTATAGGGGGTGGTACAATTTGTGGTATCAAAGCCTAGGTTTAGCCTTTTCTGTGTAAAAATAAACCTAGGATTATATAGTATGATATAGTGTTTTGTTGGCCTGATGCAAAAGTCCCTGTTTTGTTATAGATAGAAAATGGAGAGCTCTAGAGATGTTATTGAGGAATCGGCTGAAAGTAACAGGTCTAAAACTAATCCTTCCAATCTTGGATCTTCATCATCCAATCCAAATGATAGGGGTGTGCAGAAACCGAACCGACCCGATCAACCCGACCAATCCGAACCGAACCGACGATTTCGGGTGGGGTTAATCGGGTTCGTAGGGTCGGTTCGGTTAGGAGGATATGGAGTATTTCGGGTTTGGGTGAAAACCCTTTGAAACTGACCCGTCCGACCAACCCGATTTATTAACTATGTATATTAAAAAAACCTAATTTTGCTTCCTCTTCTAAATTCAGTGCCCCTCTCCCTCTCTTAAAGTCTCCGCCACCCTAAGATTTCCTGGCCGCCTTATCGCCTCCGTCACCCAGTTGCCGGTCGCCGGTCGGTGATCACCATCGCCTCCTTCATCCAGTTACCCTTTTCGCTCTTCGACAAGCCTAAGAAGTATGTCATCTTTTATCCTTTCTCCCAATCTGCTTAATTTTTTTTTGTTTTTCCTTGCTTGCTCGCTCTTCGACATAGATAGATCTGTAAATAAATAGATAGATCTGATGAATTTTGCTCTTTATGCCTTGGGAAAAAAAAAGAAGAAAAGAACACTTCAAAGCAAGGTATATAAAAAAGAGTTATGGGGCTGTTTTATTTCTGATCGGTGATGATGAATTTTGGCACTGGAGAAAGGAGCTTTGGAAATGTAAGTTGTAGAGTTGAGATTACCAAGAGAGACCTCTCTTACTATCTCTCTCTCTCTATTTTTCATTTTCTTTAAATTGGAATTAAGTAAAAGTTGTAATTAATTAAGATCACGAGTTGATCTCTACATAACAACAAAATCTTAATCTCTGTTTTTAGTTTTGTACAGATACTGAAATTAGGATTGAAGTGAGTGACATAAACAATAGATTACTTGCGTGCTGTTATTATGCTATATTCAAACATAGTGTAATGTCTGTTGGAAAATTGGGTAGGCATACATATCTATCTAGAGCATTGTCATTTAATCTATTTAAAAATTCACGAGTGATGGTAGCTGACTAAGTAGGTGTAGGCAGATGTTTTTGTGACTTAACTTAGGGCATGAGAGCCAAAACAATGGGTTTCCATTATAGTATTCTATACACTTGAATTGAAAGACTGGGAACCAAACTCTAGTAAAATATGATATGCTTATAGTACAGGGGTATTAAAATATTATGTCTGGCATACATTGCGTTGCTAAGTTGTTCCATTGCTTCAATTGCATGCCTGTATTTGTTTATATATTACTGTCAAAATTGTAATGCATAAAGATTAAACATTCATATATTTGTCTGAGAAGAAGTTTAATATGTTGCTGCTGACATCGATTAAGTTTAAAGGGATTTATTAGGAAATATTTTGTTGGCAGTTCCTAAGCTGAAATTCAACAAGTGGATGGGCCCAGCGATCCAAATGACAATCCCAAGTTTTAGGTAAATTTGCTGCAAGTAACTGAAAATGTAACCTGTTCTAAGGTTTGGCAACTTACATTGTATTTGATGTGAAAATGCAGTGGGCGGACAAAGCATAATGCCAACCTTCTAAAGTATTCATGGAAGATAGAGTGCAGGTACTTCCTCTTGTGTGTTACAGCCTAAATGGCTTAGTCTTAGCTACCAATTGTGATTTGACCATTTGAATAAATTCTCATAGGATGCAAGAGAATTAATTGTTTGAAAATGGAGGTTGATGCCCCAGTTACAGTTTCCCACTTCTGTAAAAATTCTTCCAGAACTTATTTAGGATTTTCTTGATTTTATTTTACTGCAGAAATAAGATATTTTGTAACTATTGCCAAGATGTTATTTTATTTTTTTATTTATAGCACAGAGAAAGGAAAAAAGAAAAAGGGACTCTAAAATCAAAGGGGAACACATTCTTCCTTATATTTTTAAAATATGTTTTATGGTATTTAATTGTATTTTACTTTAAATTTCAGTTTAACCAATTAAATTTTGGGTATTTCGGGTGGGTCGGTTCAGGGCCCAAAAATTATCCGGTTAATCGGGTAGGGCCCCGACATCTTAGTAGGGTCGGATCGGGTGAGGATAAGTACAATAATTCGGGTTTCGGGTTAATCGAGTTCGGGTCGGGTTGACCCGAACCCGACCGATGCACACTCCTACCAAATGAGGTCCCGACAGCCATTCCTGTTGAAGCATTATGACAGCACCTAAAGCTCCAATATTTAAAATTAGGAAGCATGGTGCCGAAGAATTTTTAGGTACTAATCTGGAACAGTTTAAGGAAGCTGAATTTTGGCTGGAAAGGCTAGAGAGAATTTTTGATGAAATTCACTGTCCAGTAGGTTATAAGGCATCTTGTGTTGTGTCCTTACTTTAGGGAGCAGCCCATAATTGGTGGAAGTTGGTGTTAAAGCAACCCCAGTTACAAGATCCCATTACATGGGAATTTTTCACAGCTAAATTCAGGAAAAATATGTTACTGAGGCATACAAGCAAGATAAGCTAAATCAATTTCTCAACTTGAAGTAGAGAGTTATGTATGTGGCTGAGTATGAGAAAGAATTCAGTCACCTGTGCAAATATGTTCCTGATGAGATGTTAACTGATGCTTTTAAATGTAGCTAGTTTGAAGATGGGTTAAATGATCGTATCAGAGAGAAGTTAATTGAACCTACATCTTTGCATATGGTTAACTTTACTCAACTGATTACAGTAGCCTTGCGAGTTGAAAAGAATGAAATAACAAAAAGGGAGAGAGAACAGAGAAGGAGTGGATCCAAGGGTGGATCTTTCACTGGAAAGAGAGCTAGAGGAGCTCAAGGAAATCAGCCAGCTGAGTCTGGCTATAGTTCTGTAAAAAAGGACAGGAGACAAGAATCTTTTGCAGTGTCTAAGCAGAGAAAGGAAGCTTCAGGGAAACAAAGTGGGGAGCAACCTCCAGTGTGTCCCCATTGTACTAGGCAACATTAGGGTAGTTGCAAGAAATTGACTAGAGTGTGTTTCAGGTGTGGTGGTACTGATCACTTCATGGCAAACTGTCCTTCGAAGAGGGAATAGGGTGTTGGGCAGCAGGGCAGTAAAGGAACTTTTAATGCACCATCTTCGGGTAGAGGTAGAGGAAGAGGTCTTGGGAGATCGAATCATCAGGAATCCCAGTCCAGGAACATTTTTGAATCAATTGAAAGACCCATAGCTTCAGGTTTTCCTAGTCAACCTTATGCAATGAAAGCTCGAGAGGATCATAATGCTCCAAAAGTCATAGCTGGTATTTTCTCTCTCTTTGATTCTAAAATGTATGCACTGATTGATCCTGGTTCCACTCATTCTTATGTTTGCACTGGGGTTATTGGTAGAAATGTGTCTACTGTACATGAACTGAAATATGATATATGTGTAACCAACCCTTTGGTTCGCAGTGTTGTTGTTAATAAAGTGTATAAACAGTGTCGTATTGTAATTCAAGGGAAAGAATTCCTTGCTGATCTTATTGAATAACCTTTTTGGGAGTTTGATATTATACTGGTATGGATTGGCCGTCTAGACATCATACAGTGATTAATTATGAAGCTAAAACTATAACTCTTATTGTTGCTGATGGTAAAAAAACTATAGTTCAGGGCATTCGATCTAAACCATTAGCTAATGTAATAACGACTATGCAAGTTAAGTGATTTCTTAGAAAAGGGTGTGAAGCTTTCTTAGCACTTGTGCTTGATTCAAGAAAAGAGAAAGTGAATCTCCAAGAGATTCCAGTGGTGAAAGAATTTCCTGATGTGTTCCCTGAAGACTTACCTAGTCTTCCACCTGAAAGGGATGTTGAGTTGTCTATAGAAATTCTACCTGGTACAGCTCCTATTTTGAAGGCACCATACAGGATGGCTCCTTTGGAATTGAAGGAACTAAAGGTTCAATTACAAGAGTTGCTTGACAAAGGCTTCATTAGGCCTAGTGTATCACCTTGGGGTGCACCGATTTTATTTGTAAAGAAAAAGGATGGGTCTATGAGAATGTACATAGATTACAGATAGTTAAATAGGGAAACAGTGAAAAATAAGTACCCTTTACTCAGAATTAAAGATTTATTTGATCAGTTGAAGGGTGTTGGTGTGTTTTTCAATATTGATTTACGATCGGGTTACTATCAACTTCGGGTTAAGGATGTGGATGTTCCCAAAACAGCCTTTAGAATCCGATATGGGCATTATGAGTTTCTAGTGATGCCATTTGGGTTAACAAATGCCCCGGCTGCATTTATGGATCTTATGAATAGGGTATTTAGACCCTACTTGGACCAATTTGTTCATAGATGACATTTTGGTGTATTCGAGAAATGAAGCGGAACATGCTGAGCATTTGAAAATTATTTTACAGACTCTGAGGGAGAATAAGTTGTATGCTAAGCTGAGCAAATGCGATTTTTGGCTTAAGAAAATTTCTTTCCTTGGTCATGTAGTATCTTTTGAAGGCATTAGAGTGGATCCAGCTAAAATAGAGGCTATAGTGAATTGGAAGCCGTCTCGAAATGTGACGGAAGTGAGAAGTTTTTTGGGCTTAACGGGATATTACCGTCGTTTTGTGAAAGGCTTTTCAATTATAGCTGCACCACTCACTAAACTGATGAGAAAGGGTATAAAGTTTGAGTGGACTGATCAATGTCAGGCAATTTTTGATGAGTTGAAGAAATTATTGATAGAGGCTCCAGTTTTGACACAACAAGTTACAAGAAATGAGTATGCTATGTATAGTGATGCTTCTAGAGTTGGCTTGGGTTGTGTGTTAATGCAAGATGGTAAAGTAATTGCTTATACATCTAGACAGTTAAAGCCGCATGAGCAAAACTATCCAACCCATGACCTAGAGTTAGTAGCAGTAGTGTTTACCTTAAAAATTTGGCGACATTATTTGTATGGGAAAAGGTACAGAATCTATACAAATCACAAGAGTCTCAAGTATTTGCTCACTCAAAAGGAACTTAACTTGAGGCAGTAAAGATGGTTAGAACTGTTTAAAGATTACGATTGTATATTGGATTACCATCCAGGTAAAGCTAATGTTGTAGCAGACGCCTTAAGCCGTAAGATGATGGCTGCTATGATTGCACATCATTGTAGATGGAAACTTGCATATGATGGTGCTTTAATAGCACAGTTGAAGGCTAGACCTTGTTTGAGATAAACAGTGATCGATGCTAAAAAACATGATGAAAAGTTGCAACAAATTTAGAAGTTTGCACATGAAGGGACCCAATCTGAGTATTCAGTGAAAGAGGATGGGGGTGTGTATTATCAGAATAGATTATATTTTCCAGATGACAAAGAATTAAAAGGGACAATATTGAATGAGGCTCACAATACGGTATTTATTATGCACCCTGGTGGGAATAAGATGTACCGGGATTTAAAACAATGTTATTGATGGCCTGGTATGAAGAAAGATGTGGTAGCATATGTCTCCAAATGTTTGACTTGTTAGCAAGTGAAAGCAGAGCACCAGTTGCCCTCTGGTTTGTTGAACCCCATCCCAATTCCACAGTGGAAATGGGAGGATATTACCATGAATTTTATAACAGGATTGCCCCTTACACAGAAAAAGCATGATGCATTTGGGTTATAGTTGATAAGCTGACTAAATCAGCTCATTTCATACCGGTTCAGATGGATTACTCTATGGATAAATTGGCGGAAATTTATGTAAATGAGATCGTTAGACTGCATGGCATTCCGATGTCAATAATTTCTGATCGAGATTCACATCAAGATTCTGGCAAAGTTTGCAATAAGCATTGGAAACTCAGCTTCATTACAGTACAACATTCCACCCTCAAATAGATGGGCAATCTGAATGGGTTATCCAAATTCTAGAGGATATGATGAGAGGATGTGCTTTGGATTTTGCTGGAAGTTGGGATAGATATTTAGATTTAATGGAGTTTGCCTACAATAACAGTTATCAAAGAAGCATCGAGATGGCACCATATGAGGCCTTGTATGGCCGAAAATGTAAAACTCCTATTTACTGGATTGAATTGCCGAAGCACAAAATTATTGGTCCAGATATTGTTAAAGATACAAAAGAAAAGGTACAAGTTATCAAGCAGAGATTGAAGGAAGCTAGTGATAGACAGAAGTCGTATGCTGACTTAAAAAGAAAAGATATTGAATATCAAGTGCGTGACAAAGTGTTTTTGAAAGTGTCCCCTTGGAGAAAAGTATTGAGATTTGGAAAAAAAGGGTAAATTAAGCCCGAGGTATATTGGCCCATATGAGATTCTTTAAAGAGTTGTGCTAGTGGCATATAGGTTGGCTCTCCCTATGGAACTAGCCAAACTCCATGATGTATTTCATGTTTTTATGCTTCAAAGATATCATTCAGATGAATCTCATGTAATATCAGTTCAAAATGTGCAAGTTCAACTAGATTTCGCATATGATGAAGAGCCTATAGCAATTCTGGCTAGAGAAGTTCGACAGCTAAGGAATAAGCAAATTTCACTAGTTAAAGTGCTCTGGCAACATCATAATTTACAAGAAGTTACTTGGGAGCTAGAAACAGCTATGAAGGAACAACATCCTCACTTGTTCAAAACAGGTATGAATTTCGAGGACGAAATTCTTTAAGGGGGAGAGAATTGTAACGCCCATAACATGACCCTAATTTAATTTGCATATTTTTAATGGGATTTTTATTTGATTAAGATTTAATTATATATGAATTTCATATAAGCATGAGTTAAGGGAGTAAATTATCATGTTGATATGTTAATTGTGTAAAAATAAAATTCAATAGTATGGTTTAATATTAATTGAGGGTGTAATTGAAGTAAAAAATATTGTTTTGGGATAAATTTGTAATTTTAGAAATTTAGGGGTCAAATGTGGATAAAAGCATTAATTGAGAGGTTAATTTAAAAGAAAATTTTAATTGATAGGCCAATGTATGAAAAAGAAGAAAGGTGGGGTCAAATGTATAACATGCAAAAATTGGCTAGGTTAAAGTGTGACATGCAAAAAGTTTTAGGGACCAAAAGGGATATTTTCCTTGACATTATATAAGTCAAACTAAAGGAGTTGGGGGCCGGATTTCTTAGAGGAAACTCAGACTTTATCTCTCTCTCTCTCTCTCTCTCTCTCTCCATTCTAAATACCTTAAACAATCCTTGAAGAGAATCCTTGCATGTGTGAGATTTAATCAAGGTTTGGTCATCAAAATTAAGGTAATTGGTTTAGTAAATGTCATCTTCTTCTTCTCCTTCTTTTACATTCAGTTGGGATAGTTGTTGTTGAGTGCTAGAAGTTTAAAATTGATAATGATGATGCTTGTGAAGGAGAAGAGGAAAGTGGAAGGAGAAAAGGGAAAGAAGTGGCAAAGGACTAGGTCAAGGAGAGATAATCGGCCAAGGTATGGTAATTTTTGTGTAATTTGAGTTAGAGACCTCAAAATGAATCAATTCAAAATTATATAGTTAAATGAGACATAAACTTATAGAATTTTAGAAGGGACCATGCCTTGATTCTGCCTCTAACCATTTTCTATGATTTAATGAAAAATCATGTGAACTGTAAAAATAGGCTCTGGAACAGCTTGTGATTAAATGGTGATAACTTTGTGTACAATGATCAGAATTATGTAAAGTTAATTTATATTCAAAATAGACTCATAGGGGCACATTTTATATGAAGTAAGTGTGACCTAAAAATGTATACAAGTATGTCAAATATTGACTTGAAAATTCGTAGGGACTGAATGTACTGTTAGAGAATATATCTTAGCAATTTGGGCATAACTTTTGGTAGAGACATTAAAATACTACAAAGTAAAATTCTGGTTAAACTAGAAGTATGAAAGTATAACTTTTATGAAGAAATGTTGTTCTAAATCCCTCTTAATTTTACTTTATGAATTTTTCTAAGTGACAGCACACACTATTTCAGTTCTATGAACAACCTATAGTATTTATCAAATATATTGAGCTATAGGTCAGATATTAAGGTGAATGTTGATGCGCCGGAAACTAGACACATAGGGGAAAAATATTGTAGAAGATCATTTAGCCTAAAAATGATATCTTCAATTTCAAATGTGGCTCGTAAGTTGAGTCCAGAATGCTGCCCTGTGCAGATTTTTGCTATACTTTATCTTATGACTTTTAATTAATTGAGTTAAATAGGTGTTTATGTGATTGCAAAATGAATTGGATAGGGCATGTAATATGATTATCAATGAAGGATCATATGCATACATATACATTCATATGTGTACATAGGTAAAGATGAGTGATGAAAATATCTAACATATATATGTAATTAGATTTGTACATGAGTGTCATATGCAAAATTTATGTATACATATGTAATCCTATGATGAGAAAGTGCATATTTTGACATGTACCTATGCTATGAAATAGGAAATATAATAGTATGACCATGTCATATGTATATGCCCAGATGAAAACATGTTGATATATGTCTAGCATATGATTTGAATAATGATAAAGGTATATATATTGATAAACATGCTTATAAGAATAAGCTTACTATATGCGAATGTACCTACAGGTATGTACATTTATGATTATGTATATGAGTGTATGAGCATGTAATTGCCCTATGAGATAGAAAATGTTTAGCATGACTATGAACATGTGAGAAGCTTAATGAGAACATGTTCAAGTATATGTTGTGATGATTATATGTCTCTATATGCCGTTATGTAAATTTTATAGTCACAAGGATAGTATGAGCTAGATGTATAACTTGTTATATGAAATGTGCATCTATCTGTCTATGCACTAGAGAACTTATAGTTTTACAAGACTATGTACATGTGCAAATGGCATACTATGAATACAGTCTTGATGTGTGAATTGAACATGAACATAGTGTTGCCTGCAATAGAGTTCAGATGTGGATAGATAGGCGCCAATAGGAAAAATTGCAGCTACCATAGTTTTGTCCAATTGGGTTTAAAGTATGTTTGATTCCTTTTGGATCATGAACAGCCCCGTTTGGGTTGTTAGGCGACCCCGTTTTTGTCTGCTTGATCGGTCTAAAGTATAATTTGGCCCCATTTGGGTCTATAGATCCGATATCTTCGGATATCCCCCATTTTAATATTGAAGTGTATCGATAGTTCCCGTTATCCACTAATAGAACTAAGGCAGACTAAACTTTATTTATAGTAATGATCATAATTAATTTGTTAAAGTTTATCTTACAAAAAATCATTACTGTGGATCATATTGTTGGTTTGTCCGTAAAAATTGTCACAACAAAAAAACTGCCAATTAGCGACGGCGCAATTTTCGACGCTAATTTTGCGACGGATTAGCGACTGTTTTACATTTCCGTAGCGATAATGATATTTGCTATTTTTTTGCGACGAAATAGCGACGGAATTAATGAACAGTCGCTAATTATTGGCGGGAAGAGTACGCGCCCTGTTTTGCGACGGAATTAGCGACAAAATTTTCCGTCGCTAAATTTTATAATTTTTTATTCAAGAAATTAGTTCCAGAAATTTTAGCGACTAAAATTTTAGTCGCTAAATTTGGCGGGAAAATTTAGCGCCTTTTTTTGCGACGGTTTAGCGACGGAAATATTTCTGTCGCTAATTATTATTTTATTGCTGTAATACGATTAGCGACGGGAATATTTAGTCGCTATTTCGTCGTAAATAAATTAAAAAATAAGTTTTTAAATTTCACTCCCATAATTTATGTATAATTTCAAGTAATTTTAATATAGACCATATAAAATAAATTATTTCATTTGTAACAGAAAATTATAAATTATTTTATAAGTTGGTAATAATTTTTTACCAATTATACCAAAATTTAATGTTATTTATTTAGAAAATTTACATTTTTAATCATAATAATAAACTAATTGTTATGATTATTATATTATTTTATTTTTCTTCTCACACATATAGATTGTGGCATAAAATAGAAAACACACTCAATCATCTTGAAAAGCGATTTAAAACATGTTATATAACATGCCTTTTGACTAGAAATTAAATGTATACTAATATTAGCATAATCATAAATCAGACTGGATTTATTTTTTATTTCAATTAGGTGAGGACATTGGTTCCTCATGGCAACTACGAAGATCCTTTATTGCGAATTTTTTTAAATGAAAATTAGTTCTATTTTATTAACAAATTCTCACTTAATTATTTAATATAAATTCTTTTGCTTTTTGTTGGAACTATTATTTTTAATATGAATTTGAAGTGAAAACTAGAACACTGGCCCATTTTATGGCACGTTAGTGTCACGGGTATTTTGTTAATCTAATATAAAGGCAAGGCATTTTTGTACTATAAGAAAAACTTTAGAGAAACATTAGAGGTATTTTAGCACTCTGAAAAAAAATTATGAGTTTAGCATTCTAAAGAAAACATTAAGAACACTTTTGAAAAATGCATTTTATCTGAAAAAATTAAATCAAATTTTTATGTAGGAAATTCTGTTTAAATTACATATTTTTCATAATAATATATAATTGAAAATTTTAGTCAACATATAAATGGAACAATAATATAATGTTACAGTTTTTGAGTTATCAAGATGAAATTGAAACGCTCTTATACTAGACAGAAAGACTATTGCCTGAAGTTTGAGTCTGGAATCGAGACCGATTGAGTTGAATCAGAACCAAAACTGAACCGAAACCGTTTTAAACTAAAACTGTCTTCATATGATTCCAACTATACAATTAATAAAACCAAAACCGACAGTTCCAAAATCGAAACTGGCAGTTTTGGAAATGTGGTCAGCCCTAACACAAACTCCTTGTTGTTAATTTTGAACGGTGAAGATTAGTTTTTAAGATATATAAGTTCAGTTTTTATTGTAAAAAAATATAGGCTATTTTCTGAATTTTTTACGTAATGACCAGTTTTGTATACAAAGACGATCGAAAAATTATTTACCGTTAGATTGGCCTGAGTTTTGGTGAGTACATTCGAAACTCCTTGTTGTTAATTTTGGACGGTAAAGATTAGTTTTTAAGGTCTGTAAGTTCAATTTTTGTTGCAAAAAAAAGTTATTTTCTGGATTCAAATATTTTGAAGGATCTGTAAATAATAAGTTATATATAGATTTTGTAACACTCCAAAAATTCAAATCGCGCGAGAGTATTTTTTTAACACGTGCAAAGTATTTTGATAGGTACAAAGGCCGATTTATTAAGGATATGATATAAATTTGCATAATTTCAAGAATTTTAAATTAATAATTATTAAATAGAGTAAAATTTAAGAACAAACCATAAGAAACAATTTATTCAATATGTATATATATTATATCTATGAATTTAAATAATAAATTATTTATTTAACCAATTTATTGATAACTAATTTAATGAACATGACAATTTATACATTTCACATTTAATTTCTAAATTTAGGCAATTCGATTAATATAAGTAATTTATTTTACCCTATTATAGAAAATATAATTATAAAAAAACAACAATTTTAATAATTTAATTAACATATTTAATCAATTTATCATATACACTTATGTATTATATATTTTATGATTTATTATATTTGAATTGAGGCTTAAAAATTCAAATTGGAAGAGTAAAGGGACTATATTGAATTTAATAATCGGGTGTTAAATTATTTTCTAATTTATTAAAAATACCATATTATCTTCTATAGATACAAATGACACAACTTATTTGCCGAATTTAGTAAAAATAACGTATTATTTTCTATAAAAACAAATGACACAAAACAATAGAAAATAAAATATCGTATGATGTAAATAATGATAAAAAATAATTTAATAATTTTTATCAATTTAAAGATACTTTATATAGTTTTTACTAATATATATATATATATATATATATATATATATATATATATATATATATATATATATATATATATATATATATATATATATATATATAAAGAGTTTATATAGTTTTTACTTGTGTATTAAAACGAAAGAAAGAGAAGAAAGAGAAGGAAGAAAGGGAAGGGAGATCGGGGAAGAGAGAAGCGGGGAAGGGAGGGGGGACGGACTGCTGCTGCTCGACGCCGGTGAAGGGGCGCTGCTCACTGCCGCCACCGTCTGTCCGTCCTCTGTTATCGGCGCCTTCCTCCGGTGAGTGTTTTTTTTTCTTTTGCCCGTTTTGTTTATCGCCAACTCTCCCCTTTTCTCTTTTTTCGGTGGCTGTCGACGACGTTGGAGGCGATTGACCACGTCGGTAGGATCACGAGGTTGAGACGGAGCTGTTGGTACCTGCTGATCATCCCCACTCGTCGGCGAAGTGTAAATCGGAGCACGTGGGAGCCGGCGGTTCCAAGTGGTTTTCCGGCCAAACCACGATGCTTTGAGGCACGTGAAGACCACCAGGAGGCTACCGGCGACTCTGGCTTCAGGCTCGGTGCTTCGACAACTCTCCGGCGAGGCTCCGGTGAGCCACCGGTGAGGCTCCGACGAGGATCTGAACAGGCAGAATGGAGGGAGTATTTTGGCCTTCGACTCTAAGGTGCGGGTACTTGATGTGAATCCTGATATGCATGTGTAATTTTAGTAGATTTTAATAAACCAACGTTATATACCAATTATGATAATTATATTTCTTTGAAATTCTCTTTCAAACTTCCCTTGCAACATTTAGTTCGTGTCTGATTTAACAGGACTATTAATTTGTCAAGGTCGTATTCTGTTTGATGTTGGGTATTGGCATGCATGCAGCAAGGTGGTGAGGTTGTCCATTGCATAGGTCTTGACAGCGATTTCACAAAAATAGAAGGCTGCTCTGAGGGAAGCATACAAGAACAAGATGTTCTTTCCTCTTAATCTGCGTCCCAAGAAGACTAGAGCTATCCGCAAGAGGCTTACCAAGCATCAGGTATTCCACTGCTTCTGATTACATGCCTGTCACAGTCAAGATAGTTGCCTTGTTTTTTAGCTTCCTTATTTGGTTCTATCTACTTTGAACTTAGGCTACATTTCCTGATGGACATTAGAGTGCTAATTATTTTTGCTGAGCATTTGTATTCCATTTTGCCATCAAACTTTTTGAATAAATATTCATATTAAACTAGAAATCTCTTGGTGAAAAATCGTTTCAAAATAGTGCTGCAGTGTGCTCAAAATTCATTGTTTTGGCACAGTGTGAATAATCAAAGTTCTTGTTTGCTTAAACTCTATCTTTATTGATGAAAGATTGGAATTTTGAATTCTATATAGTGTGTTATTCTTGCATTATGATGAGCTCAAATTTGTAAAATACAGGGCAAAAATCTCACATTTTTCCTATGGCTTCCTACAATCCTAAAATTTATCTGGATCTTGGTCCCTTGATTGTGATATTTAAGTATTATCGGATATGGTTTTCTGGTAGAACATTATTATTTATTCAGCAGCTTCTCTCTCTTCACAAGTTCTAACCTTGTTTTCCTTTTATGCCGCAATCATTGAAGACCGAACAAGAGAAGAAGGGAGAAATGTACTTCCCAATGAAAAAGTATGCAGTTAAGGTGTAGGATTCTATTTTCTAAATAGGCTTTTTTCATATCTTCTATTATAAACCTATTTGGTTGACAAGTGTTGACAGTCTTTATTGGTATGAAATTAATTGCCTATTGCAGTCTCTAATGGTTTTCATCAATCGGCGAGGATCCTGTTTTGCTTCATGGGGTACTCCACGTCATCATCTTTCAGGTTGTCAAGCTTTCAGCTCCTGGTTGCTGCACCTTCTTTTGCAAGGTATTTATATTTTTGTTAATTTTCAATAATTATGTGTTTTATAGTTAATACCAATTATGATAATTATATTTCTTTTTTAGAGTGCTTTAGCCTTAGGATGGAAAATTAGCTTCCTCACCAAATCTTCATCCATTAACTACCAGTTTTCATTGTTTTGCTTATAATTAAGATGGCTTTCTGATATATTTTTTTTATATATATATCATTCTCTAAGGTACATGGATTGACATTCAGCTTTTTAATTCACTTGCATGCATGTGGCCATATAATTCTTGATAGCAGTGGATTTATTTGGTTTAGAATTCAGTAGAACAGTAATAAATTAGATGTGCAGGTACTAGACAACATTGAAGAGACATTTGTATGTGGGAAAAGTTTGTGTAGATTATATGCCACAGTTGATTTAGACAAAGCAAGAGTTGGGCGTAGGAGACAATTAGAACATGGACGTTCTTATTCCCTAACTGCCCCTAAGGGTGCAGTTTATTCTCTTTGAGGGTGTTTATGACTAGACAGAACATTGCTAAATTGGGTTTTGATTTGAAATTCACATGTTTCGGTATACTAGTGTTTGTAAATATGGGTTATGAATGTAAACATGCATAAACATGTCTAATTCTTTATTTTCTGTAATAGACAATTTGGAAATTTGTATCTCATATGCATTGCTGCTTACAAGTATAACAAAAAAGAAAATATTGACCTAAGAGCACACATATTGCCATGTTTAATTAAAATGGCTTTTCTGAGTTTTTAAGGTCTGAAATTTGATTGCTTTATCCAACACTTTTTGCACTACTGAAATCCTGGTGTCATGTTATGCATGCTTTTGCATGGAGGATAGAACCTACCATTGATTAACTTGTGCATGTCAAAAAATTTCTTATTCCAATCCCTCATAATTATGTTCCTTTCACGACAGGATTTCATGGAAAATCATGAACAAAGATGGCTTGGGAAGACCAATTTTGTAGAGATTCGTTCATTCTGGCAGATGTTTATGAGTTTTGATAGGATGCGGAGCTTTTAATTTTGGAAGATAACATTGTTGATGCTAATTAGTATGATATTGTTACTATTTTGTTGTTTTAAAAGAGATTGTTTGAGGATAATATTATGTACATTTTCAATTACTATTATATACATGTGTGTGTATTTTGGAACATTTTCTGATTTGGAATAAATATATGTTTGTACGTGTGAGATCATTGTTATATACAAGTTAAAAAATAAATAAATAACAATCATTGTATAAAAAATTAAATTTTTAAAATATGGCAAAAGAAAAAATTCATTTATACAATAATTCAACGACGGATATTGCGACAGAAAATCTGTCGCTAATATATAATAGATATAATTTAAGAAATAATTAGCGACCAAATTAGCGACGGACAAAGTAGTCGCTAAATATTATCATTTTAATTACAGTAATTAATTAGCGACGGAAAATTTAGTCGCTAAATATTATTATTTTAGTTCGGCGACTAATTAGGAATATAAATTAGCGACGGAAAAAAAAATTAGCGACGAAATATTTCGTCGCTAAATTAGCGACTGAATTTAAAATCCGTTGCTAATATATTAGCGATTGGCCTATTAGCGACCGTTCGTCGCGGCGTCGCTAATTTTAATTAGCGACGAAAAAATGGTATTTAGCGACGGAATTTTCCGTCGCTAATCTGCAGTTTTTTTGTAGTGTGTGCTTCATTTGAATATGTTCACATGGAAAATTGTCATCTATATGAATTATGAAAATGGGAATATTTGTTACTCTCTTGGGTGTAATGTTTATATGCATGATGATATGCTTTAAGCTTTAAAGTATTTGTTATTATTGACATGTTATGTTGTGTGTTTGTGTGTGTGTGTGTGTGTGTATATATATATATATATATATATATATATATATATATATATATATATATATATATATATATATATATATTGTATGTGTTTTTTTGATGACCGCTGTGAGTGGTCATCCATCTTTAGATATTCTCCACTAAGCTTTATAGCTTAGCACGGGTTATTTATCCGTGTAGGTTCAGTTATCAAGACTTTTGCTGAGGGACGATCTCTGCATCAGGAAGGGCCAACAACCGACTATTAAATCTTGATGTAGGATGTTTTTGTATTACTATTATCATAAGTTTTGTATTATGGCAAGTTATCTTATAAAAATGTATCTAACTTATGTTAAGGGTTGTAACTCACTAGTAGTAAAGCTAAGAATGAGTATGTGTGCATGTGATACATAAAGTAGTTTTATATAGTACAGTATGCATGATACTAAGTATGAAATTAAAAACAGAAATAGACTTATAGAATGCACATAGGTATATGAAACAGTATGACATGATTAATGATAATATGATGGTTAAGCGAACATTTTGTATAAGCATGATTAATATGATTTAACTTATGAGTTAAATAGGGTAACTGTATAGGGGGTGCTACAAAATCAATTCTCAAATATTTACAATAAAACTCTGGTTAAGAGCACGATTTACAACATCATGAGCAGCCTATTAAGTGTTCTTTGGATATACCTAAATACAACCATTTACTGGTCATTCTAATATCAACCAAAATGCCACGTGTACCCATAGGGCTAGCAACACCTATATTGGTACTATCTACTATGCTTTTGACATGGCTACAAAATATGATAGAAGACCATGAATGCTCCCGTGCTAGCAAGAATGAATCTTTCAATCACCAGAGCTTTTAAGATTTTTGGTTGGACTTGCTATGGCGATTGCTTGACTTTCCACGCTACAAGCTATCCTTCAAAATTCCTCGCAATCTCAGCAGTACTTCTAATCCATTCGTGATTTGAAATAGCTGCATTTGTAGTAATTAGAATTTCATCAGAAGATAAAATAGGCAATACGCTACCATTTTCACAATGATGAGCTACTATAACCACACTCGTATGGAACATATTTTTTTCTAAAGAAAACTCATGGTAATATTGAATACGTACCCTCAGACAAAATTTGTTGCACTAGATTTCTTACTAATTTAAAAAGCAATTGATTTCGAGCCTTTTAGATGGTCCACATGATGAAAGCTACTAAGATTACTGACTCTTTTTAAGGGAAATCCACACTGCCAAAAATGATGACATATTACTTTAAAGATAATACCCAAGGAGCTACATGCCTCCAAATTTACTTAGCCATTCGACAGTTAAAAAAATAGGTACACTACACTCTTTACTTGCCCATAAAATCTACACATTTTGGATATATAAGGAAATTTTGCATTCACTATATTTGTAACACCCTTACTATAATAGTCTTATAGGACAGGCAATAAGTCGGAAATTATTTTTTTACAACCCTTAATTCCTTTAACTTAACAACCTTCATGCATATAACTTTCATTAATCCTCAACCTATAACTATCCGAAAATTACTATGCATTTAATAAAATTTTGGCAATATAACGGCTATATTCTTAACTTAGCCCCCTGAAAAATCAGACAATTACACAGCCTCTCAGAGGCACAACAGTTTATATCAAATCATAACAACCTACAAATACTATCAAACAACACATGCATGCCATCCATTCTCTGCAATTCCTCATCCACATACTACTATTACTAATACACAATACAGTCATTGCTACAATATCATCCTCAGAAACAAAACATAATAAGTATATATATACATGCCACAAAAATATTCTTTCTAACTCTTCAGCTTCAATTTCCTGCTGTGTACCCAAGCTCCAACCTAGCTGTACCTGCACGCAATCAATCATACGTGCTGAACATTAAACATACCCAGTGGTGACTAAAAATCATAGCATTTCCCTAATATATAAATATTGTTAATAATTTTGGTTTAAGTGAGTTCTTATCTATTTTTCTTATTTCATAGCAATATTTATTTTATTAACTACTAACTTCTCATTAAACTTATAAACTTTCGTATATTCTCAATGTAGTCCTTGAACTTCTCTTTTATTTCAAAAATATTATTTTATACTATTAATTACTAGTTTGCCCTTTTTATTCCTTATTTTCTTATCTTACCTTATTAATTAACTTATAATTTATTGATTAATCATTAATTTAACCTTTTTTCATATAAAATTACATTTTAGTCCTTTAACTTTATACAGTTGACTTTTTACCCAATTAATTGACCAAATTACCATTTTACCCTTATTACTTATTTCCTTTATTATTTTTATCAATTAATTTCACCTTTTATAAAAATTACCATTTTACCCTTAAACTTCTAAATCCTTTTCATTTTAGTCCTTTTTCATATTAAACTTTCATTTTTGCTTTTCTTTTATATTTTTAACATTTCCTTATCACTATGCCCCTAGTACAGACCCGGCAGAAAACTCTCAGACCGAATATGCGAAACGTGAACCCCCACAGGGCCACAATAAAATGAGAAATGACCTCCAAGAATCATCTCTCATATTACATATGAACATATAACAGTACGTATGACAGATATACTATGGAGATCAGCGATCCAACCATAGTAAAGCAAGTCGCCATGACTTGCAACGAGGTATATGTATCCCTATGGCTAGCCAATTATATCCTGAACTAGGTTTTACTGCCTGACTCATTCTAAGGGCACATATATTTTTTAAAATTTCCTTCTTATTAGTTAATCTTTCATTCTTTTCCTTACTTTTCATTTCTTGTTAATACAATATCAATGCCTTATAATTATAGTCAGTCTTCTTTACACAATCTATGAATCGTTTCATAGTAGTTCACCATGTAATCTATACAGTATGCTATAATTCGTTCAATTTTTCACGTTTTTCAACTAATACCTAATTAATATTTATTTCGAAAATATTCATTTAATTCCCATAAATTCTAATAAAATTCACAACTATTTATTTACATTAATATTAGCATTATAAAGCTTAAAATCACCAAAATCACCTAAATTCACATTAGTTTCTTATGAATTAGTATTCGACCAACACTACAACTCCACTATACAAATTCTTTTAACTTCATTTAAAGTCTCTAATAAACATATATAGGTCTTAAACACATGAATATAGCATTACTTGCAATTATATCCCAATATATGAAAATTTTCTTAAGAAACCTAAAGGAAAATCACTTAATTAATAGGAAAATAAAAGGATTCATTAGCCACACACCTTTTTCTATGGATTAGCCTTGCCTAGACTTCCTTTCCTTTTCCTTTGGCTTGAGAAATTTGCTCCTCTTCTTGGATTCCTTCACAAACCGAATTTCCCATCAAAGATAACTCAATTATTTTGGCTTCAAATGCTAAAATTGACAGAAAAATGAATTTTGGAACTAGTAGTAGGCACCTAAAAACCAAATTAAAATCAATAATTTCACATACCTAACTTTGACACCTAAACTTTAACCCTTGGTTTCTCTTGATTCTCTTCCTTGAATCAAAGATTAGAGCTTGCTAGGATACTCTAAAGAGGCTGAAATCAGTTTCTTAGGCTTTGATTTGGTGAGATTTGGTGAAAAATGAAAGAAAAAGAGAGTAAAGTGAGAGAGAAGGATTTCGGCCACTTATGAAGAAGAAGAAGAAGAAGTGAGTTGCTGCTGGAGATTTATGGAGTGGGAGACCCTTTTATATGACTTATAAATTGGCTATGGGTTGGGCCTTAAATGGGCTTGAACAATTTAATTGTTTAGGCCCGATAATTACCCGATTATTAGCTCTAATTAATTTCTCCCACTTTCCAGCTTCAATTCTCTTAAAATTTAATTCCATTATTCATATCACATTAAAATTGGGTTATACTTAAAATTTCAGCCCAATCGGAGTTCGTTTCGGATCCGATTCAATTTTATCGGTCTGATTCAAAAATATCGGTGTTACCAAAAAAATCACTTTTTGCCACCAAAATATTCTACATAATAATTTAGGCACATATGTAATTTTTGAAAATTTTTAGACTTCATTAGATATTTTTAATAGCCAAAACGATCAAAAATTCAATTAAAACCCTAAACCCTAATTTTCTCGGTTTTCGTTCTTTTAGCTTTCGGAGGCCTATTTGACCTCAAATTCACTTCAAATTTCAACCCCGGACTACCCGTAACTAGTAATTTTCAATGGTCCAATAAAATATTTTTCACTTCCGGGTGTCATTTTCAGCCCGGAGACACTATTCACTATCGAAAAGTACTATTCATGATCGGTCCGATGTTGAGGCCATTCCAATTCTCCCTTAGTAAAAATAAATTTCGTCCTCGAAATTTGCCTGATTCAAAAAGTAGAGGATATTGCTGTCTCATGGTCGCTTCTGGTTCCCAAGTAGCTTCCTCTACATTGTGATGGCGCCATAGGATCTTTACTAATGGAACCTGCTTGTTTCTCAGTTGTTTAATCTCCCTAGCCAGGATCTTTACCGGCCTTTCTTCATACATCATATCAAACTGTACTTGAATATCTGCGGGTGTAATGACATGGCTAGGGTCAGACTTGTATCTTCTGAGCATGGACACATGGAATACATCATGGATCTTTTCTAACTCTGAAGGTAGCTTCAATCGATAAGCCACTAGACCTACTCGTTGAAGTATCTCGTAGGGCCCAATAAACCTTGGACTTAACTTTCCTTTCTTACCAAACCTCAAGATCTTCTTCCATGGAGATACTTTCAGGAAAACTTTGTCTCCGACCTGAAACTCAATGCCTTTTCTCTTCAGATCTGCATAAGATTTCTGTCGATCCATGGCTTCTTTCAATCTACCTTTGATAATTCGTACCTTTTCTTCTAAATTACGAATCAAATCAGACCTAATCAACTTCTTTTCATTTAACTCAGTCCAACATAGAGGAGTCTTGCATTTTTTCCCATATAAAGCCTTAAATGGAGCCATCTTTATACTGGATTGATAGCTGTTGTTGTAGGCAAATTCTGTAAGAGGCAGATTTTTTCCCGACTGCTACCAAACTCTAGTACACAGCATTGCAACATATCTTCCAGAGTCTGAATTACCCTCTCTGATTGACCATCTGACTGGAGGTGAAAAGTTGTACTGAAGTGGAGTCTCGTACCCAAAGCTTCTTGTAAGCTTTTCCAGAAATGAGAGGTAAACCTAGGATCCCTGTCTAAAATAATGGATGATGGTACTCCGTGAAGTCTCACTATTTCATTAATATAGATTTCTGCCAATCTAGTAAAAGGATAATCCATCCAGACTGGCAAGAAATGAGCATATTTGGTGAGTCGATCAACAATCATCCATATAGCATCATGCTTTTTCTGAGTGATAGGTAACCCGTAACAAAATCCATAGTGACCCTATCCCATTTCCACTCTGGTATCAAGATAGGATGAAGTAATCCAGAAGGGACCTGGTGTTCAGCCTTCACTTGCTAACATATCAAGCATTTACTTACAAATTCTGTCACATCTCATTTCATTCCTGGCCACCAGTAATAAAATTTCAAATCCTAGTACATCTTGTTACTTCCAGGATGCATAGCATAACTACTATGGTGTGCCTCTGTAAGGATGTCCTTTTTCAGTTCTTCCTGGTCTGGAACACAGAGTCTTTTCTTGTAATAAAGGCTTCCATCTTCATTTAAGGAATAGTCTCCCTCATTGCCATCCTGTACTTTATTCATAATAGTTTTCAGTCGATCATCCTCTTTCTGAGCCAATTTCACTTGATACACGAAATCTGGTTTTAATTGTATTTCTGCCATCAAAGCTCTGTCTGATGCCATACTCAAACTAACATTTAAAGCTCGAAGAGCTGAAAATAACACTATTAATCAATTACACATATCACTTACTTATATCAATTCATTTGAAACTATTTACATTACCTGTCATGAATTTTCTGCTAAGTGCATCAGTCACCACATTAGCCTTTCCTAGATGGTAGTCGATAAAACAATCATAGTCTTTTATCAACTCCAACCAGCGTCTTTGTTGGAGGCTAAGTTCTCGTTGAGTAAGCAAGTATTTCAGACTCTTGTGATCAGTATAAATATAACATTTCGTACCATACAGATGGTGCCTCCAAATCTTCAATGCAAAAATAATAGCTGCTAGCTCCAAATCATGAGTAGGATAATTCTTCTCGTGAGTCTTGAGCTGTCGAGAGGCATAAGCGATCACCTTACGTTTCTGCATCAAAATGCAGCCTAGTCCATTTCTGGAGGCATCACTGTAGATCACAAAATCCTTATCCGGTTCGGGTTGAGTGAGAATAGGAGCTTCAGTTAACATATTTTTGAGTCTCTCAAAGCATTCTTGACATCTGTCAGTCCACACAAACTTGGTGTTTTTCTGTAATAATCGAGTGAAGGGGACTGTAAGTGTGGAGAAACCCTTTATGAACCTCCTGTAATATCCGGCTAAGCCCAAAAAGATTCTTACTTCAATCACATTTATAGGTGGCTTCCACTGGAGAATTGCTTCAATCTTTGATAGGTCCACTTTAATACCTTCAGCAGAGATCACGTGGCCTAAGAAAGATACTTCATTCAACCAAAAATCACATTTACTGAACTTCGCATACAGCTGCTTCTCTTTCAAAGTCTATAAGACAATTCGCAAATGCTTATCATGTTCTTCTGGTGTTTTAGAATATACCAGAATGTCGTCGATGAAGACCACTACAAACTGGTCCAGATAAGGATGAAAAACTCTGTTCATCAGGTCCATAAAGGCAGCCGGTGCATTTGTAAGTTCAAATGGCATGACCAAAAACTCATAATGGCCATATCGAGTGCGAAAAGCAGTTTTAGGCACATCTGCAGCTTTAACTCCCATCTGATAATAGCTTGATCTCAAATCAATCTTTGAAAATACACCCGCTCCCTTCAACTAGTCAAATAAATCTTCAATACGAGGAAGGAGGTATTTGTTCTTTATGGTGACTTTATTCAGCTGTCTGTAGTCGATGCATAGCCTGAGCGTCCCATCCTTCTTTTTAAAAAACAGAACTGGTGCTCCCCAGGGCGAAACACTGGGTCTAATAAATCCCTTATCAAGTAATTCCTGTAACTGAATCTTCAATTCCTTTAACCCTACTGGTGCCATCCTGTAAGGAGCAATGGATATGGGTGCAGTGCCTGGAGCAACATCAATAGAAAATTTTACTTCCCTGTCAGGTGGTAAACCTGGTAATTCATCAGGGAACACATCTGGAAAATCTCTGACAGTGGGTACTTCTGACACTTTTGGGCTATCTTTCTTTGCTTCCAATGCATAACACATATAGGCTATACATCCTTTCCTGATCAACCTCTTAGCTACAGTAGCAGATATCACGTCAGACAGATAATCATGGCGCACACCAACCACTGTAATTTCTCGACCATCTTCAAGTTTTAAAGTAACTCTTTTTCTTTTACAATCAACAGTCACTTGGTGGATGAATAACCAATCCATCCCCAGAATCACATCGAACTCATGGAAGGGCAACTCAATAAGGTTTTTCAGGAATATATGTCCCTGGACACTAATAGGACACTATCTATACACCCTATTTACCACTACACTATGCCCCAGAGAATTACTCACCAAGATATCCTGGTCCAAGCATACCTCTTTCATCCCTTTATCCCGAGCTAATGCAGTACTAATATAGGAATGAGTCGAACCAGGATCAATCAAAGCATAAATTGAATCAGATAATAGGAGAAATGTACCTACTATCACATCTGGAGCACCTTCTCCTCTCTGGCTCTGACAGCATAAGTTTGGCCTGTAAATCTCCTCTGACCCTGATATGACTGTCCAGTTGGTCTAGAGGATGATGTGATGGGAGTAACTCCCCTACCATGACCTCTTGGTGCAGAGGACCCAGTACCTGATGCTGGAGATGCAGTTGAGGTAGTCGGTAAGGGCCGGACAATCTTTAATTTAGTGCTCCCTAGACCCACAATGAAAACATGCTCCAGTTTGGAATCTGCACTCCCCATAATAAAATTTGCCACAATAATCACAAGCTGCAACTGTCCCACTGTCTCTATCCCAAGGGGTACTGGCAGCTGGTGTAGCTGAACCTCTGCCACGAGTAGCACTACCCCTACCCCATCCTGCTGGAACTGGGGGATGGCTCTGAGGTGTAAATGACACCTTTGACTTCTTACCCTGATCACCCTTTCCACTCGACTGTCCTTGCTTTTTCTTTTGCTGAATTCGAGACTGTCTCTCAGCCTGTTCAGTCTGGATAGTCTCTAACTTAATGGATGCCTCCACCATAGCTCTCAAGGTAGGGTACTGCTGGGTTCCTATAATCTGTCTGAGCTTGGTATGCAATCTCTTCTCAAATCTCTGTCGCAGCTTTGCATCTGTAGATTGACTCTCATCAAGGTAGGCACTAAGGCGCTCAAACTCACGCTCATACTCAGCCACTGATTTATTACCCTGCCTAAGCCTGCAAAAGGCATCCTGCATAGCCAAATTATACTCAGACCCAATATATTTAAGCTCAAACTGAGACTCAAAGAAATCCCAAGTCAACTGATCCACTGGGGTGTGCCTCCTGACTGAATCCCACCAAACAAAAGCTGATCCTTGCAACAAAGCAACTATACCTTTTATATTTTCTTCTACTGAACTATTGGTGATTTCAAAAAGCCTCTTTATCTTAAATAACCAATTTTTAGCCTGTGAGGGTGTCAAAGGATCCATTCCAGAGAAATCTTCAGCTCCCAACCTTTTTAACTGCTCCAAAATAGGTCTTCTTCGAGGTGGAGCCAGCTGAACCTGAACAACAGTATGAGAGGACTGAGCCTAACCTGCTTGTAGTCGTTGCTGAATGTAGTCAGCCATTAGATTAAGGAATTCTGGCTGTGGGGGTGTAGGTGGCATTGCTGGAGAGGAAGCCTGCCGCTGTGGGGGCCTTCTGCTGTCCAATACCTATAGAAGCTTCACTTTCACCATCCCCCACCTGTCTATCTTGATCAGATGAAATCTTTACACTATAAAATAGAAAAGAGTAGGTACACATTAGATTTCCATCACACTTTATTACTTACAATTGGCATGTATATATATACAGGTAATTAAATCATACTTATTCCTACTCCGATCTTAGGACCGACTAAACCAATGCTCTGATACCACAAAATGTAACACCCTTACTGTAACAGTCTTATCGGACAGGCAATAAGTCGGAAATTTATTTTTTTTACAACCCTTAATTCCTTTAACTTAACAACCTTCATGCATATAACTTTCATTAATCCTCAACCTATAACTGTCCGAAAATTACTATGCATTTAATAAAATTTTTGGCAATATAACGGCTATATTCTTAACTAGTCTCATGAAAAATAAAACAATTACATAACCTCTCAGAGGCACAACAGTTTATATCAAATCATAACAACCCACAAATACTATCACACAACACATGCATGCCATCCATTCTCTGCAATTCCTCATCCACATACTACTATTACTAATACACAATACAGTCATTGCTACAATATCATCCTCAGAAACAAAACATAATAAGTATATATATACATGCCACAAAAAAATTCTTTCTAACTTTTCAGCTTCAATTTCCTGCTGTGTACCCAAGCTCTAACCTAGTTGTACCTGCACGCAATCAATCCTACGTGCTGAGCATTAAACATGCCCAGTGGTGACTAAAAATCATAGCATTTCCCTAATATATAAATATTGTTAATAATTTTTGTTTAAGTGAGTTCTTATCTATTTTTCTTATTTCATAGCAATATTTATTTTATTAACTACTAACTTCTCATTAAACTTATAAACTTTCTTATATTCTCAATTTAGTCCTTGAACTTCTTTTTTATTTCAAAAATATCATTTTATACTATTAATTACTAGTTTGCCCTTTTTATTCCTTATTTTCTTATCTTACCTTATTAATTAACTTATAATTTATTGATTAATCATTAATTTAACCTTTTTCATATAAAATTACATTTTAGTCCTTTAACTTTATACAGTTGACTTTTTACCCAATTAATTGATCAAATTACCATTTTACCCTTATTACTTATTTCCTTATTATTTTTATCAATTAATTTCACCTTTTATAAAAATTACCATTTTACCCTTAAACTTCTAAATCCTTTTCATTTTAGTCCTTTTTCATATTAAACTTTCATTTTTGCTTTTCTTTTATATTTTTAACATTTTCTTATCACTATGCCCCTAGTACAGACCCGGCAGAAAACTCTCAGACCGGATATGTGGGACGTGGACCCCCATAGGGCCACAACAGAATAAGAAATGACCTCCAAGAATTATCCCTCATATAACATATGAACATATAACAGTACGTATGACAGATATACTATGGAGATCAGCGATCCACCCACAGTAAAGCAAGTCGTCATGACTTGTACTGCGGTATATGTATCCTTATGGCCAGCCAATTATATCCTGAACTAGGTTTTACTGCCTGACTCATTCTAAGGGCACATATATTTTTTTAAATTTCCTTCTTATTAGTTAATCTTTCATTCTTTTCCTTACTTTTCATTTCTTGTTAATACAATATCAATGCCTTATAATTATAGTCAGTCTTCTCTACACAATCTATGAATCGTTTCATAGTAGTTCACCATGTAATCTATACAGTATGCCATAATTCATTCAATTTTTCACATTTTTCAACTAATACCTAATTAATATTTATTTCGAAAATATTCATTTAATTCCCATAAATCCTATTAAAATTCACAACTATTTATTTACATTAATATTAGCATTAATATTAGCATTATAAAGCTTAAAATCACCAAAATCACCTAAATTCACATTAGTTTCTTATGAATTAGTATTCGGCCAACACTAAAACTCCACTATACAAATTCTTTTAACTTTATTTAAAGTCTCTAATAAGCATATATAAGTCTTAAACACATGAATATAGCATTACTTGCAATTATATCCCAATATATGAAAATTTTCTTAAGAAACCTAAAGGAAAATCACTTAATTAATAGGGAAATAAAAGGATTCATTAGCCACACACCTTTTTTTATGGATTAGCCTTGCCTAGACTTCCTTTCCTTTTCCTTTGGCTTGAGAAATTTGCTCCTTTTCTTGGATTCCTTCACAGACCGAATTTCCCATCAAAGATAACTCAATTATTTTGGCTTCAAATGCTAAAATTGACAGAAAAAATGAATTTTAGGCACCCAAAACTAGTAGTAGACACCTAAAAACCAAATTAAAATTAATAATTTCACATACCTAACTTTGACACCTAAACTTTAACCCTTGGTTTCTCTTGATTCTCTTCCTCGAATCAAAGATTAGAGCTTTCTAGGGTACTCTAGAGAGGTTGAAATCAATTTCTTAGGCTTTGATTTGGTGAGATTTGGTGAAAAAATGAAAGAAAAAGAGAGGAAAGTGAGAGAGAAGGATTTCGGCCACTTATGAAGAAGAAGAAAAAGAAGAAGAAGTGAGTTGCTTCTGGAGATTTCTTGAGAGGGGGACCCTTTTATATGACTTATAAATGGGCTATGGGCTGGGCCTTAAATGGGCTTGAACAATTTAATTGTTTAGGCCCGATAATTACCCGATTATTAGCCCTAATTAATTTCTCCCACTTTTCAGCTTTAATTCTCTTCAAATTTAATTCCATTATTCATATCACATTAAAATTGGGTTATACTTAAAATTTTAGCCCAATCGGAGTTCATTTCGGGTCCGATTCAATTTTATCGGTCTGATTCAAAAATATCGGTGTTACCGAAAAATTCACTTTTTGCCACCAAAATATTCTACATAATAATTTATTCACATATGTAATTTTGGAAAATTTTTAGACTTCATTAGATATTTTTAATAGCCAAAACGACCAAAAATTCAATTAAAACCCTAAACCCTAATTTTCTCGATTTTCGTTCTTTTGGCTTTCGAAGGCCTATTTGACCTCAAATTCACTTCAAATTTCAACCCCGAACTACCCATGAATAGTAATTTTTAATGGTCCAATAAAATAATTTTCACTTTCGGGTGTCATTTTCAGCCTGAAGACACTATTCACTATCGAAAAGTACTATTTATGATCGGTCCGACGTTCAGGCCATTACAATATCACCTACAGGTAAAAGATTATGCAACAGTTTCTATATAAATAGGGTAATCTTTTTGAGGCAACTGTAGTTTCCATAAAGCCCGGTTAGGTAGCTCAATGCCGCTACCATTTTCATTACTTAGCACATTTGTCAACTTTTAAGATCCCTTAATAATACTTGGTTAAGCATGATAGGGCTATCTTAGGTCACTGATCAAACTACAAGTTGGCTCAACATATTTGAGTTAGCCTTTTTTCGAGCTTTCATACGGCAGCTTTGCCATGAGTTATTTCCTAGTCCAAATCGTTACTGTGCCTAAGGACCTTTTTACGCTAGTTCAATTAGGCAGTTTGAACCAAGAGTTGCTTTTTCTTGATTATCTAGCACCTCAAGTCTTAAATTACAAGAATCTATTCGATATGAATTTACTTTAACAAATCATAACAAATTAATCATTCCAGTTTATTTTTGCTTGAATAGTTACAAGAAAAAAAGTACTTATCTTCATTAAAAGTTCATCAAAAAGGTTTATTACAAAAGAAAGCTAAAAGTTCATTACAAAAGCTAAACGAACGAGTATAAAAGAAGTTTGGCTAATTTTCATCAGGATCAACGTCCTCCAGCCAGGCAAGGTCTTTATGAGGGAACTTTTCCTTTATTGCTTTTATGAGTTTATTCCCGTAAGCGATGGCTTTATCCATAGCAAGGTCATTGACCTTCTCTTTAAGATCAACATGGCTGCTCTCTAGCTTAGCCTGCTCAGTTTGGCACTTTTTAAGCTTGGAAAGAGAAGTCTGAAGTTCCTCTTTAACCTTGGCAATAGAGGCCTTCACCTTGATTAGCTTTTGAGCAGCTTCCTTGGAGGCTTGACGATTAGCCTCTTCCATCTCCTTGGCTTTAAGCTTGAGAGCAGAAACACAGTCCTTTCAATTTTTGCCACTTGTTGAGCCTCTTTTAGTTTCTCATGAAGCTCAATAAAAATTTGCTTCTCATCCTTAAGAAGGCCTAGTAGCTTGCCCATCTTGTCGATAACAGTATTCGATAAGACTGCACTCTGCACAAAATATGGGTGAGCATATAAAAATGATAAATCTAACAGCTAAGCAAAAGGATATACCTCTACTTGATGCCACCTCATGATAGAATAGAGGTGGTCTACCTTTAAGTTCAGAAAATAGGACACCTCATCTAGGATATAGGTGAGCAGTGAGCAAAAACTATTAAATTTTGGGTTGGAAAAACTACAGGATTTTGTTCAATAGCCATATGCCTCGAATTTCCTAAGGAGAATATGATTTCTCTTGGTAAGTTCGGTCAGATGAAGGACTAGACAGCATTATAAAAGGTTGACTTATGTGCGACGAGCTACGGATTGGAGAATTTGAGGACATATATGAGATCATCATGGTTATGGATGGACTATTATTCTGATAGAGGATATCATTGGCGGGTGGAGCAAATTCAGCCAGGGGTATTGGACTGGTGGCAGGAGCAGGAGCTACGCTGGCTGCTTGTTCAGGCAGCATACTTTAGGCTTAGAAAGGCATCGAGCTAGCTTATCTAGAACTTTTTCTGGTCCTGAATTTTTTAGCTTTCAACTTCTCCCCAAAAGACTTTCCATCCCTCTTTATAACTGCAAAACAATAACATAATGAGAAAAATTAGACTTTCACATCAAAAGGAATAGAAAGGTGTACCTCGTATTTCATTAAAGGGTTTGGGGATGATTTGGGATCCAAGAAGTCATATATGTCGATCTTATTAAAGGTGAGCTCTCTCCACCATTCTAAATATTTTTCCTTATCTTGGGTTAATAGCAGATGGTTATTCATATTGATGAACAACCCCCAAAAAGTTCGAATAAAAAAATTAACCTTGCCCTCTATAACAAAAAACCTATTCTTCCAAATCTTGAAAGAACCCGGCTTCCTCGAGAAGACACCATAACCGGCTTGAGTTTGAACATAACAATGGTCTTCTACATATTTCAAAGACTGATGAGATAGGTTGCTCTAAATAGATGGATTGTTAGGTCAATCACATTCTCTGAGGTCCAAATTTGCAAGGCAATAAGGGTAAGCCAAGCATTAGGGTGTAGCTATCTTATAGTAAAGTCGTAGTATTTTAGAAAAGAAACATCAAAATGAGTTACATGAAGAGTGAAGCTGGCTCAAACTCTAGCCTTATAAAGGATGAATTTTTTCTTGTCATTAAAGTTATAGTTGGTGGTAATATGGGAGCTCAGGGCTAGAAGTTTGTATTGGTTGGGTATCCCTAACCTAAATCTTAGGTTGGAAAGTTTAGAGACATAGATGGATGAGCTTATGCTAGAAACTTGGGAATTAGCCCTCGGTGGTCTTCTAGCTGTAGGTCAGCTTGGTTCAGGGGTTTCATTGGTTGGAGTGTTTAAGAGAGCGCTCTCCATAGATTTACGTGTGCTTTCAGAAGGTGTTTGAAATTTGGAAGTTCTATGGGGGTGTTCTCGATGGACGAGCTATGATCAGATGTGATCGACGTGCTATCATTCAACAAACCATCCGAGATCCTGATCTCAATAGAATCTAAAGATCCACTCATTTTTTTTAAAAAAGCAAGAAAGAAATGTTGAAGTGAAAAAAGGAAGAGATTTGAGGCACTGACTTGAGATTTCGAGCAAAAGAATCAAAGGATGTTTGAAAGAGCAAAGTGCACAAAAATGAGGGAATGAAGCGAGAAGGCAGAACAAAAAGGTGAAAATGACGAAGGATGAGGGATATTTATAGCTAAGGTAAACCATTGGATCAAAAGGAGTTGGATGGTATGGATATTCTTAATGTGCATGAAATTAATGGCATTGGCAATTGTTATGCAGGATTTGAGGGGATATAATTATGATTATTTTTGCAATTATTATTGGTACAAAGGCCGAAGCATCATCTCATCTTGGTCAATTGGAGCAGTGTTCAGTATATTTTTAAGATAAATATCTTATACCTCGGGGGGACCTATGATAATCGAATTGGGCTTTGGATCCATGTCCATAGCCTGGATCCCTAGCTACTTGGATCACCCAGGATCCGCATTGCTACTCTTAACGATGTCGTTTCCAATAAAGTCTTGTTACAGGACTTACTATTCCAGAGGGATTTCTTTCCCAGTAGAATTCTCATGGCCATCGAGATTCCTAACCGGAGTAGGATACTTCTCTCTATAAATAGCTAAGATCACTAGATATTTAGCTCTTTTAGCCATTTTTTACTAAAATCATCTTTTTACTATTCAATGACTTGATCGTCGGAGAGTCGCTCGTCGGACTCGGCCAGAGTCTCATTGTTTTTAAGAACATTTGGTGCAATAATTAGGTAAAACAATCCGATAGCAGCTCGATAATTTCTGACCTATTATCATTATCCATTTAGCTAATTACACAATTTACACATTGAACATCAAAATTGCAAACTATGATTTCATGAAATAAACATTAATATAAATAACATATAGAATAATATCAATAAAATCGAATTTTAA
This sequence comes from Excoecaria agallocha, assembly GCA_037975025.1. Taxonomy (NCBI): domain Eukaryota; kingdom Viridiplantae; phylum Streptophyta; class Magnoliopsida; order Malpighiales; family Euphorbiaceae; genus Excoecaria; species Excoecaria agallocha. The sequence continues at coordinate 36,099,110 of CM075822.1, read as the reverse complement.
AAATTATATAATTGAATATTAGAACTTTCAAATTAAATGAATTTAAGTCTTCGCAAAAAAAATACTATTGAATTTTAATTTTCAAGGATCAAAATAATACTCATCAACAACGTTTAAAATAATAGTATAATTTCAAAACACTTATCATAGACAAATTTGAATAACAAGTATTCTAGGCACTGAATCTATATCCATCCCAAATAGTAATGAGTTTTATTTTCAAAATTCAAACCCTTCTTAGTACACCTATTTACAACTATCTATACCTTCAATAGACGGAACGAGATGAGCAAATACCATAAAAAAATCCGATGCAAAAATTTTACAGTATAACATACAGTGCGAAGGGCTTAATTCAGTTTTTGATTTTTATTATTCAATTTAATTAACAATTATATCCTTTTTTTATCAATAAGCTAAATTTGTTGTTTGAAATATAAAGGCTAGTAGAAAAATCTACAAGATATAAATACAAACAAGTCAAAAAAAATTTGAAAATAAATGATGAATTGAATAAAAAATTTAGTTGCTAAAAATATACTAGTAACAAAAAAATGTTGTTTCTTTTTTAATTACAATGTCTATATTTTTAGATGAAAAATTAAGATATATCAATTATAACAAATATATAAAATTAAGTATATATTTATTAGGATTAATTATTAAAATCCCTCCAACATATATGGTTTCATTTTGATTTCGTCCCAAAATAGACCAAATCGATCCAACCTTTCGTGATAATTTCAATTCAAATGTTCTGTTATAGTTTTTTCATCCATAACTAACAGGATATTGAATTAACAGTTCAAAATATTTCTTGGGCTAGACAAAGATTGGCCATTTAGTGCAAAGATTAGAGGAAGCTTGACTGCAAGACTCCACCCATTGAACAAGGGGGAAAGTCGACCTTAGTGATGTAACGGTACTGAGTGGAAGGACCGTTGCTCACCTTCTACAAGAGTTCTAGGGGATAACAAATTGGCTTTCCCCAAGAGCGGGTCAATTTCATCCATGGTCACTGGATTTATGACTTATCATTCGAAAGTAACTGACTTATTTTTTGTGACTTAAAAGTCACTGAACTTATTACCTGTTTGCATAAAAATCATTTTAACTGATTTTTAATGATAATCCTTACCATAACGATGACATGGCCCACCACATCATACGCCTGATACACATAGAACTAAACTTATTGACACGTCACTAGCCACATCACCAAAGGAGTCCACATCAGCATGTCCCATAAAATTGAAATAAACGAATAGGAAAATGCCACATGACAATCCAGGTTGGATCATGCATGGAGCACCATCTCAAAATTGAAATAAATAAATAGGAAAATGCCACATGACAAGCCAGGTCAAATCACACATAGAGCACCATCTCAGTCCACTTCATTCGAGTTGAGTCGAGTTAAGGAATGATAACAAATGTCACTTGCCATGACAACTTGGCCAAGTGTGGAGCCCCCAGACATATAAACTGTGAATAATGAGCAGACATTTTGTATATTGATATTAACAGTATATATACAATAGAGGAAACAAAATATCAGTCCTAGTAGAACTATGCAGAGATTATTGTATTGAGGAGTCCTAACTAAAAGAGAACAGGTTGACCCTTATCAGAAAAGGTGGACCTTTATCCTCTATTACTCCTCCTCAAGCTGAAAAGGGAGAGCACGAACTCGTAGCTTGTTCTAAAGTAACTGAAATCGACCCTTTGTCAATGATTTTGTGAAAATATCTGTAGTCTGGTCAATAGTGGAGATATATCGGACAATTAGAGTTTTGGACTGGACTTTGTCATGAATAAAATAAAATTCAATTTCTAAATGTTTGCTGTGATTATAGAAAATAAGATTGGCAGTGAGATATACTGCACTTAAATTATTGCACCAGAGAACAGGAGATTTGGTGAGCTGAAACCCAATCTCACGAAGCACCATATTCACCCAACTAACTTTAGATATAGCAGAGGCAATAGCGTGATATTCCACTTCTGTAGAAGATCGAGATACTGTCCGTTTTTTGTAGAAAGACTAGAAAACTAAGCATGAGCCAAGAAATATAGCATAACCTGAAGTTGATTTTCTATCATCCAAATAACCACCCCAATCCGCATCCAAAAAATAATGAAGTTGAGTTAAATCAGTTGAGGAAATAAAGAGGCCATGATTTAGAGTCCCGTATAGATATCACAAGATACGTTTAACAGCACTTCAATGCTTGATTATTGGTGCATGCATAAATTAAGATACTCTGTTAATGGCAAAGGAAATGACAGGCCTTATGAAGGTAAGATATTGAAGATTGCTAATAATGCTTCTATAATGACTAGGATCAGGATAAGGGTTACTATCAGTAAGACTTAACTTATCAGCTAGAGCAGCCGACGAAGAAATAGATTTGCAGTCCACCATTTTTGCTTTAGCCAGAATAGCTTTTGTGTACTTGGATTGGGTGAGAAGAAGACTATTGGCAATCAAAGTGCCTCAATACCCAAAAAATTAGGAAAGTTTGCCTAAGTTCCGTATAGCAAACTTGTGTTCGAGAAAAGACACCAATTTGTTGAGGAGAGAAGTGTCATTCCCTGTCAATAGAATATCATCAACATATATAAGGCAGTAAAGCCTTGCACAGCCTGAAATATAGTAATAAAGAGAAAAATCTGTCTTAAAACCAAAAAAACCAAAGGATAGCAGTGCCAAAGTTAATTTTTCATGCCACATTCGAGGAGCCTATTTAAGGCCATAAAGGGACTTCTGCAGCTTACAGACAAATCAAGGGCAACAAGGATCCTCAAACCCAGGGGACTGCTGCATATAAACCTCCTCATGAAGATCACCACGCAAAAATGCATTAGACACATCCAGTTGAAACACTTGCCACTTAAGGGAAATTGCCAAAGTAAGAATAAGCTGAATGGTGGTTGGCTTCACAACAGGACTAAATGTCTTAGTAAAATCAAGACCGAGGCACACTAACCAGGCTTTGTAATGGTCAATAGAATCATTAGGTAAGGTCTTTATTTTAAATGCCCACTTATAACTAATAATATTGGCGGATGAAGGAGGTGGAACAAATTTCCATGTGCCATTGGAAATTAAGGCATGGTACTCATTTACCATTGCTTGACGCCAACAAGCGTGTTTAGAAGCCTGCACAAAGGTGGTTGGTTCTAGGATTGAACCCGAAGAGATAAGGGCTCGTGGTTTTAAAGAACCAGTTTGAGAACATGTGACCATCCTTGAGGGAGGGGAAGCAGAAGTTGCTGAAGGTAAATTGTTAGAAGCCACAGTTTCTGAATTAGCTGAAGGAATAGACCTAAAATGGTTAAGATCAACAGCGAGTGGTAGAGCAGGATAGGATGTAGTCAAAAGAATGTGGACCTGCTCTGCATTAGAAGGAGAAACTATTGTAGTGGGTGGGGTTATGGTTAGAGATGATGGACAAAGAGGTAAGTAAGGAACAGGTGGGGTAAGTGAAGTGGCTGGTGGTAGAGATACACAAGGTGGAGGTGTCGGGTTGAGAAGATGAAACGTGACAGCAGGAGTTTGTAGGAGAGGTGGACCGTTGGATTGGATACCACGACTGTGATTATTCAAAACCTCAAAAGAAAAATCCTATTCGGAAAAAATAATATGATGTGAGATAAACATCTTGTGAGAAATAGGATCATAGAATTTATACCCTTTATGAATATGACTATACCCAAAAAATACACACTTAGTGGAACGAGGAGATAACTTGTAAGGAGCATAGGGACGAAGCCAAGGCTAACAGAGATAACAAAAAATTTGGAGTTCATTGTAATCCAGCATTTGACCTGAGTTTGTTGTATGGGACATCAAAATCAAAAGAGAAGGTAGGGGTGCGATTAATGACATATGCAGCCGTGTCAAACATATATGGTCAAAATGCAGCAGGTAATTTCGCAAAGGTTAACATTGCAAGATTAGATACAACTATATGGCGATATTTACGTTCAGCACATCCATTTTGTTCAGGTGTATAGGGACAAGATGAACACTGTGTTATGCCATTGTTAACTAAATAGTTGGTGAGGACACGATATTCATAGCCCCAATCAGCTTGGAAAGATTTAATGGGGAGACCAAAAAATTTCTCAACAACAAACTGAAACTTAATAAAGGTGGACATAACATCATATTTATTTTTGATAAAATATATCCAAGTATATTTGCTGGAATGGTAAGAAAATAGAACATAACATGAATAGCTATCATGCGATTTAATTATTACAGGGCCCCATACATCAGAACAAACCAATTCAAGTGGCTGAGAAGCAGAAAAGTTTGAACGAGAAAATGGTAATTTATGACTTTTACTGACTAAACATGAATGACAAATAGAATGAGATGTCTTATTGGAAGCAACAATTAAATTAAAAGCTAACAATTTCCTAATTGTAGGAAGGGAAGCATGCCATATAGAAATCGAAGCTAAATGGGCTTGAACAGGTGTCAAAGTGGACAGTTGAAGGTAGTACAAACCATCTTTACTTTGGCCTTAGAGCAAAATTACCTTCGTTGCCAAATCCTTGATCAAAAAAGAGTCAGCAAAAAATTCAACTGAAACATTATTGAAAGCTGTCAAACAGCGAACATAAACTAAATTTTGAGAAGATGAAGGAACATATAAAACATCTTTGAAAGCAAATGATTTACCATTAAGATGATAGTGGAATGATCCAGTGGAGTGAATAGGGAGTTTAGATCTATTACCTATGGTGACTTCCTCAGGTCTATTATATTCGAAATAAAGAGCAAGATTTTTCAAATTTGAGGTTAGATGATGCACAGCTCCGGTATCCATAATCCAAGGCTGAGTAAAAGAAATGAAGGCAAGGTGAGATGTTGGTGGTGGAGCAAGGCGAGTGATTTTGTTGAATTTTGGGGAAGGGCAGACACGTGAGATGTGTTTCTATCCCTTGCAGTTATGACAAATGATAGAGCTGGTATCCATGGAAGCAGAAATAGTTAATGGAGTGGTGAATGGAGAATGTTAGGAAGAAGATTGACTAGAAGATCATCCACCCATGTTGTTCCTTCCATGACCACGACCTGTGGTATTGTTAAAGTTCCTGTAGGCATAGTAAGCAGTGGAAGAGAAGCTGTCACTGTTTGTATCCCAAGCTAATTGAGCTTCTTCAATTAACAGTAAACCATACAAGTCATCAAAATGGATAGCTTCCAGATGAGCCTCTAGAGCACGCACAAATGGTCTATAAGTAAACCCCAAGCTAGCCATAACACAGTCAATGAAGGCCTCATCAGCCATGGGACTTTGCAAGGCAGCTAGTTGATTATATAAATTTTTAGCTTTTTGCATATATACTGTGATACTATCATTCTCACATTTAAGAGTCAGTAATTGTTGTCTAAAATTGCGAACTTGAGGTCGGGATCCCACTGAATGGGCAACATGGAGTTTATCCCAGGCTTGTTTTACCGTTGCAGCGCCTATGATTTGCGATAACATGTTCTCAGATATAGAAGAGAAAATCCAAGAGTGCACCTGATGGTCTTATTGTTCCCATTGGCTGAACTTTGCACTATCAGGATCAGGTGCAGCGCTATCCATATGAGAAAAAAGTCGGCAACCTTTCAGAATAAGTGTCAATTGTGTTTTCCAGAGTAAAAAGTTGGCAGAGTTGATTTTTATGGAGAGATTATGAGATAGATTTGAAGAAAAGGGGGCTACTGATGCAGACGTCATTAAAGAAGAAGATGAGAGAGTTGAAGTTGTCGAGCTTTCAGTGGACATGTTTTATGTTTAAACCTATCAATGCTTTGATACCATGTGAATAGTGAGCAGACACTTTGTATATTGATATTAACAATATATATACAATAGAGGAAAAAAATATTAGTCCTAGTAGAACTATATAGAGACAACTGTATTGAGGAGTCATAACTAAAAGAGAACAGGTAGACCCTTATCAGAACAGGTGGACCCTTATCCTCTATTACAAACCCATATCCCTCCCTTTAGATATTTGATGTGGGATATGGGAAAACAATGACCTCTATAGTTTTACTTCCACTTTGTTAAGTAATCCCCACCAATTCATAAGAGTATATAATACATCATTAATTCTTTTAATTTGATTCTTTTCACCCAAATCAATGTGGGATATTCAATAAGTGAAAAGTCATTTTCAAACTAAATAAAAGAAATGATTTGATGAGTGAAAAGTATGATGATTGGATTAACCATTTTGTTAAGTAATCCCTACCAATTCATAAGAATATATAATACGTAATTAATTCCTTTAATTTGATTCTTTTCACCCAATCAATGTGGTATATTCAATAAGTGAAAATTCATTTTCAAACTAGATAAAAGAAATGATTTGATAAGTGAAAAGTATGTTTAGCTTATTGGATTAAAGCTTATAAGAAGCAAAAAAACTATTGAGGCCATTGTTTTCCATATACCACATCGAATATCAAAAGGGAGGGATATGAGTTTATATATCTGGGGAATCCACACTTGGCCAAGTTGTCATGGCATGTGACAAGTGTTATCACACTTTGTCTTTGATCCCAATGAATTGGACCGAGTTGGTGCTTTTATGCATGATCCAACCCAGATTGACATGTGGTATTTTTCTATTCGATTATTTCAAATTTGTGGGACATGCTGATGTGGTAGGCAGATGTTGACTCCTTTGGTAACGTGACTGGTGACGTGTCAATAAGTTCAGCTTCATGTGTGTCAAGCATATGATATGGCAAGCCATGTCATCATTTCGGCAATTGATTATTACCGAAAATCGATCAAAATGATTTTTATGCAAAAGGGTGATAAATTCAGTGACTTTTAAATTACGAAAAATAAGTCAGTTACTTTTGGATGATACATCATAAATATATTGACCATAGATGAAATTGACAACCCTCCAAGAGCTCATATAAAGTGTTCAAATTGAAATTTAGATAGTAGTGAATAATTATTTTTTATATTTAATTTAACACTCTATTAGTTATAGATGATAAATGTAATAAATGATTTGATTTGACTATATATGATATAATTGGTGATTGATTTAATTTGTTTTAAAATTATGGAGTCAAAATGAAAAAAAAGTAAATTAGAAATTGAGCAAATTTTAGTAATTAACTCTATTTATTCAATAACCCATGCGCATAATGATATTCATTTCTGTTGCTTCCTCCGTTCTTACTTGTTGGGCCAATTTTTTGTAGAGATTCTTTATTCCATTAAAAGTGATAATTTTTAAATTTCAAAAAATAGTAATTATATATTTTTTAGTTTACTCTTATATATGAAAAACAGATAAATTAATAAAGTTAGAAATTAATTATAGAAAATTATTAAAAGAATATTTTATTAATTATAATAAATATTTTACAAGATCCATGTTAAGTAATAATTTTTTTAATTTATATAAATAGCGGAAAGTTATTGCTTAAAATTAAAGCAATGGCATACTACTCTCCAATGCTTATTTATTTATTTGTTTATTTTTTCCCTATATATGTCTTCATTATAATGTATACTTATGAGCAAGTAAAATAAAAAAAAAAAAAGAAATTTTGAAAAGTTACGTGGTATGATTCACTCAATCTTTAAAGCTAAATGGACAGCATGAGGGAGAAAAAGGAAGGCTGTGAAACTTCTCCTAGAAGTCCCATTTGAATTGCTTTCCATGAAATTAATAGTTAACTAATCATATTTTTTATTGTTAATGGGTTCTTTGATCCCTTTATTTATTAGTAATTCTTTGCATGCTTTCTTGTTTAATATAACAACTTGGTCTTCCATTTGCAATTTCTAAGCATGATCCCATCAAATTTAAAGCGAGTTCACATTGGGTCCTTGCGTATGCAATTGATTACAAAGTGTAAACTATCTTTTTGATTTTGTATGGTTATTATGATATATTTTTAATATGAAAAAGCATTATAGTGTTTATATATTAATGAACGATTCATGATCTCAATGAGAAAAATGGGAAAAGCAAACTTGCAATAAGAAAATAAGAATTATTCAATTTCATTTAAGATACAATACCATAAAAAATTTGTCACGAAACTCCGTGTTATATACGAGCAAATTAAGGTTGGGGAGGCCTTTATTCAATGACTAATTTGAAGTCTTTACCAAATTATTCTTTTTCTATTGACTTTTGGATAAGGAAATCCATGATCGATCTGATATTAATATGCTACTGCAAGGACCTGTCCAAGATTATTTCTCTAGAATAAGAGCATATAATTATCTTGAAGATCTCAAGTCCTCTCTAAATTAATACACCAGCTTGTTCTTTCGTTCACAAATAAATATTTACTTTTCTTTTTACACGAAAATTAAGCCTTTTATTTATTACTCTATATTTTTACTAATTTACTCTTCTAAATAAAAAACAATTGATTATTAAGGCCATGTTTGGTTCATTTGACTGCACATAAAATAATATAATATAGTACAAGCTAATTCAAATACGATGTTTGTATGATTTTCTACAAAAATTAATCTAGAGATTATATAATTGATAACTATGAAAATATCACACTCCAAGGTCCAAGCAATTGGCCCACTACACCTGACAGGGCCCAAACCCCATCAGCAAAAGAACACCAAACATGAACCACAAGCCAAGGAAGAGGCCACTTGATGTCTGATCAGACTGATGAGATATCACATCTCAATCAGTCCACTGACACAAGGCATAGCCCATACCCTTCACCTATTCCTTATCATTTCGGTGCTTACCTGCTCTGACAGCCAATTATCACGTCGAAGTCACTCAAGTGCATTCCTCTTATCTCCTATAAATAGCCCAATGCACAGTGGCTTCAAGTATTGAATCTCTGAGACTCTCTCTCTAAAAATTTTCTTTCTAGAAAGCTACGGGCTTAAGCTTCGGAGTGCTTATGCCTGATCCGAATGGGCTTCCTTTCTTGCAGGAATTCCACAGTCGATCGCCTACGAACAGCCAATCGAAAATGACTCCAGCCAGCTCTCTCTTCTAAGATAAAGATTTTCTCGTCCTATCATTTGGTGCTCTCGTTGAGACACATGACCAGTTCAAGATCCACTGATCACACAGCTTTCGAAGAGCATGACCGTAATGACAATGGTCAGGGCAGATCTAGGCCCATAGGGAGAAGAGAGAGATCTCATGGATCCCTAACTAAGGGTAACCTTCTCTCGGAGTTTGATGATGCCATCTAGAGATAGCCAGAAAATACCCCCATCATGGTCAAGGACATGTGTGCTCTCCTTAGTGATTTCACTAAGAGCATTATCCATACAATCAAAAAAGGAAAAATACCTAGAACTTTTGAAAAAACCATAAAGAAGACTTCGTGGACGAAGACTTTAGAAGGTGAAAAATTTGGGAAATCTCCATTAATAAGCCATGAGCTCATGACGATGGAAGAATATGTGTCAGAACCCCAGGTAGGTATGATAAAGGCAAAGGGATAATGTCCTCAAGCAGAGACTCCACCTATTGCTCCAGCAGGTCTTCCACTGCATCCATTGGAGATGATCTATCTTTCATGTGTATGCCAAGTCGCAGTCGCTCTAAAAGATCGAAAGATGAGTTTACCTCCACAGCCATGAGTATGGAGGATAAATGGTTTAAGCAAAAGCTCAAGTAGTTTGGCTTGGTAAACCTTATGAAGGATATGTTTAAGGAAAACACCTGCAAAAATATTGTCTCTCCATTTTGTAGGGAAATAACGGAGTCCAGGTTGCCTCACATATGGAGAGACATAGTGATGGATAAATATACAAGTAAAACTAACCCTGCCACCCCTTTGGCAAAATATTTGACCAAGGTGCAGGCTTACATCTATAACGAGAGGATTGCTTGCAAAATCTTCCCTATGACCTTAGGAAGAAATGCTCTAAATTGGTTCTATGAGCTGTCTCAGGAATTAATAACCTCCTTTAGATAGCTCAAAGAGTTGTTTAGCACATGGTTCATTGTGCAAACTTGAATGCCCAAGTCGGTAAGTGACCTATGCAACCTCTACCAAAGGACCAATGAAAGCCTTAGAGACTACATCGATAGATTTCAAGCCACAATGTCCGAGGTGAGGAACGTAAGTGTGAAAATGGTGATAACCGCCTTGGCTGGAGGCATCATCGATCACCCATTATTTGAATCAATAACTACAAGATCATTAGTCAGCTTCTCCGATCTGATGGAAAGAGCTAGACAACACATCCAATTAGATGACGCCCTGAGGTCCAGCAGGGGAAGAAGAACCAACGTTATAAACAAACTATAGTATCTGGATGGATAATCATTCACTAGAACTCCCGTATTCGAGCAGATAACGAGGAGCCTGAATAGGGCCACCACTTCAAAGAATCTTAGTAAGTGAAAAGAGGTCGAATGGGGTAGGTTCGATCGATTTAACAACCAACTAGCCCGAATCTTCACCCCACTCAACACTAACCCTGCCCAGGTATTGATGTGGATTAAAGAAAAGCATAAAAAAGTCAACTGGCCCAAGAAGTTGTTCGAACGGTCATGAAACTAGAGGGATCACAGCAAATACTGTGAGTTTCACAAAGACATCGGTCATTCAATTGATGAGTATTACTCACTAAAAGAGGAGATCAAACAACTTCTACAAAGAGGGTCCCTCAGGAGATTTATAGGTCCGGCTAGAAGGAAAAATCCCTGTAGACAGCCCAATGTTAAGAGAGACCATTTTGGTTCAAATGATGATGATGAGTGCAGAAATTCAAGGAATCCAGATCCACGCAGGCCATATGCTGGGGTCATAAATATGATTATCGAAGGATCATCATATGAAAAATACCTCTCCAAGAAGAAAAAGGGAAAAGGCATTTATATCTTCCATCAAGCTGAACAGTTTGCTCCAATCACCATATCGAGTGAAGATGCCTAAGATGTAATGTTTCCCCACGAGGATGCTTTAGTCGTCAGGGCTCGGATCAACAATTTTTATGTGAAAAGGATTTTGGTGGATAATGGTAGCGCCGTAAATGTGCTAACAATGCAGGCTTACAGAGCTATAGAACTGCCAATCGAGGAGCTGAAATTGAATGCCACCCTACTGATCGGACTGGGTAATGCTACAGTCCTAGTGGTGGGATCAATCAAGATGTTCGTTGAACTTGGACAAGAGGCACTCGTCCACTTCTGCAAGGTAACCTTTATGGTCATTGATATAATTTTTGCCTATAATGACATTTTTGGCAAGCCCCTACTCTTTCAAACCGGAACAGTCACTAGTATACAGTATATGGTGATGAAAATCCCCACCAACGGGGGTGTTGCCATCCTTAGAGGAGACCAGAAGGTATCCCGAGAAGCGTATGTTACCATGATCAAGTAGCAGAGAGAAGCCGTGATTGTGAAGCCTGGTCTGAAGCAATCAAAGCTGGCAGGAAGGCCAAGAATGGATCCCATCAAAGAAGTAAAGGCAAAAGCACTATTGAAAGGTAAGAGTTTCCAGGTTGGGACCAGCATGAGCACGAAAGTGGAGGATGCAATCATGCAGGTTTTGATGATCAACCAGGCATCTTTCACCTGGAAGCCAGAAGATATCCTTGGGATCGATCCTAAAGTGATCACCCACAAGCTCAATGTGGACCCAACCCATCGATTGGTCAGGCAAAAGTTATGTAGGCATGCTTCCGATAGGAAGAAATTCATATATGATGATGTTAACAGGCTACTAAAGGAAGTGATAGAAGAAAATATCACTATTGTCAACTAGGCTTCCTCCTCCTTAAATGAACCAGAGATGATGGAGATTGAGCAAGTGGATGACACATGGATGAGCCCGATCAAATGATTCTTACAAATAGGGCAACTACCTGAAGACGAAGTCGAAGCCCAAAAGGTATTGCGTAAATCCCTCAACTACTCCATAATTAATGGTGATTTATATAAAAAAAATTTCAATCATCCTTGGCTCAAATGCGTGATGAAGAAAGAAGAAGATTATATCCTAAGAGATATCCATAGAGGCATTTGTGGGGCACACGAAGCCAGTAAGGCCATGGCAAGAAAAGTACTCCAGACCGGATACTTCTAGCCAACCATTTTTAAAGATGCTCAGGAGAAAGCGAGAAGATGCCAATAATGCTAGATTCATGAAAGGATTATAAGATAACTAGCAGCAGACCAATAACCGATCATGATCACCTGACTATTCGACTAGTGGGGCCTGAACATTCTAAAACCCTTTCCTCAAGGTAAAAGACAGATGAAATTCCACATTATAGCCATTAATCACTTCTCCAAATAGATCGAGGCATAACCTCTGGTGATGATCATGGCATAAATGGTCAAAAACTTTGCCTGAAATGATATCATTTATAGGTATGACTTACCCAAAATGTTTATTACAGATAATGGCAAGCAGTTCGACAGCTCTATCTTCAAAAACTTTTACCAAGGCCTAAACATCAGCCTCATATTCACTTCAGTCACCCACCTACAAAGCAATGGGATGACCGAAGTCTCCAATCGGACAATCCTAAAAGGGATAAAAAAGCAACTAGGTAAAGTAAAAGGCAACTAGACTTTAGAACTGCAGAGTGTCATATGGTCTTACATAACTTTTCTATGGATGGGCACTCACGAAATGCCATTCTCTCTTGTCTATGGCTCCGAGGCAATGATACCAACAGAGGTCGGCATCCCTTCCTATCGGTCAATATTCTATTCTGATCGGATGAACATCTAGGAAAGATGTCGAGATTTAGACCTGATAGAATAAAGGAGAGAAGATGCCTATGCCAAATTTGTTGCCTACAAGCAAAGGGTTGCCAGATATCACAACATGAAGGTGAAGTAAAGAACTTTCAATGTTGGTGACCTGGTACTCAGGAAGGTAGGCATAAGGATAGGGAATGTAGGAGTCGAAAAGCTAATGCCCAATTGGAAAGTACCTTACAAAATCTCTAAGGTATTAAGCTCGAGTACATACAAGCTCAGAACCCTAGACGGACTGGACATCCCTAGGAGTTGGAATGTCGAGGTACTCAAGAAGTATCACATGTAATCTCGTATTAGGAATTGAATTCAATAAACTAAGAAATTCCTTTCTATCTCCATAAAAGGTATGTTTGGTAAAACTTATCCGCTAGGCTTGATGCTCATCCCGAGCCAAAAATAAAAAAGTTGGAGTGCATTTATTTATAGGTTAAATTAGTATAACTTATCTGCTAGGCTCGATGCTCATCCTGAGCTAAAAATGTAAAAGTTGGAGTCTATTTATTTGCAAACCAAGGTATGTTTGGTATAACTTATCCACTAGGTTCGACGCTCATCCCAAGCCGAAAATGCAAAAGTTAGAGTCCATTTATTTGCAGGTTAAATTGTTACAACTTATCCACTAGGCTCGACGCTCGTTCCGAGCCAAAAATGCGAAAGTTAAAGTGAATTTATTTGCAGGCCAAGGTATGTTTAGTATAACTTATCCGCTAGGCTCGACGCTTATCTCAACCCAAAATTATGAAAGTTAAAGTCCATTTATTTGCAGGTTAAATTTTTGCTGATCTGCTAGGTTCGATGCTAATCCCGAATCGAAAATACGAAGGTTAAATGAAATTAACAGTTTCTCCCAAGTTAAGGGTTATGTAATGATTATAAATCGAAATGCAAGTTAAAATACTGACTCGACGAATGAAATTGTCCTGAAAATCCCAAGTAAATGTGAGACCTAAAGGTCATCGGTTATGCTTGGCATTCATATGACTGACCGATCATACATTCTGATTAGATCACGTGCCTAAGCTTCTAAGCCTAGTTTTTAACTTATGCTAGATGGCCAAATGATTACGCTCTTCCAATAAGATTAGACCAATCAACCACTGGTTTACGAGTTATTTTTCTACAAGTTCAGGAAGTATCTTTACTACTTAATTAGTTGATTCGATTACATCGACACAATTGAAGTAGAAAATTTGAAGAAATTATCGAAAATGAAAGTATTCATTAGATTGCATCGAAAGCATATACAAATCGCATCTGAAAAAAAGATTGCATTGTATTGAAATAATAAATTTTACAAGCTAAAAAAATTGCAAACTTTACAAAAAAGAAGAAAAAATCTAAGTCTTTATATCTAAAATTTTTACAGCAGCAGCCGGCTCCCTGACAGGATCGGTGGTAGGCTCAGGGTTTATCTCCATTATAGGCTTCGAGTTTGGCTCAGCAGCAAGCTCTCCTGAAGACCCAGCTGGAATTTGAGAAGACTCAGCCATTGCTTTTGAAGTAGGCTTCGCAGGCTTCCCAGGCTGGGAAGCTGCAAGCCTAGATTCGGCCAACAGAGCTTCAGACGGCAAGGGCTTTCCACCTATCATTTCGTCATTCTTCGCACCCTGGGTCACCCCCTCTTAAAGAGCCTCATCCTTGTCATCGCTAGATAGAGGATCGGATAAGATGTTTGGGTCCTCTATCCAGTCGAGATCAGCCCCAAGAAAGTGTCTCTCGACCTCATAGATTAATCGAGACAACAGCTTCCCTTGGGCCTCACCCAGTTGATCGAGCAGTTGGTCCTTCTGAGAGGCAAGCTCCTTCTCATGCCTCCTGCCCTATGCCATTTCCTTCTCCTCCAAAGTGGCCTCTATGAAATCCCACTTAGCACATAACTAGTCACGCTCTGTAAAGGCCTTGCTTTTGCCTTCATTGGCTTTGGCACACACGGAGGTTAGAACCTGACACTTAGCAATCAGTCCGGTGATGTCCTCCTCGAGCTTCTGCCATTAGGCACTATCAGCAGTTAGACGCATGAATTCTCCCCTCAACCAATTGATTTTGCCCTACCGAGCTTTTAGTTCTTAGGTGCTGTAGGAAGCTTCCTTCTTTAGAGTATCCACCTTCGACTGAAGGAGAGAGACCTCCTTCTTAGCCGTATCAACCTTGGCTTCTACCTCCTCCTTCGATCGAATGACATTCTCTTATTTTGCATTCAGGAAGTTCCCCATGCCGTGTAAGCACAATCCCTTTTTTATCAACTAAAAAAATTAGCAATCAATGAGCAAAAGGCATCATCAATCACCAGACCTGCTAAAATGAAAAAGGTAAGAAAATAAACTTCACCTTCAGGATTTGCTGCTTGAATAGAGTGCACTCCCGATCAAGTAGGCTGAGATCTCCCATGTCCTTAAAGTCATCTTTCTAAAGAAGACCTCGGTAAATAAAGCTAGAGACCGCCCTATCCCTGACAGACTAGTCGCTATCGAAGTTCTCCCTTAGCACATCCTTTAGGATCATGGTTTGCCTCTCAGAGGCTCTCTCTACAGCCCTCTAGGCATATTAGCCTTGCCTTTAGCCGTAGCTCTGGCATCCACTGCAGCCACTAGATCGACCGTCTTCTACTAAGCTACCTCCTTAACCTACTTCTACGTAACCTCATCTAGCTCAATTGCCTTCTTTTATGCGACTTCCCTCAGAAGTGGGATGTTGAAAGAACTAGTGACAGGCAACATCTCCTCTGAATCAAATTCATCCCTAAGCTGCAATCGCCTAGATTGGCCCCGATCCTCTACACCAGACTCGAAGGCCGTAGGTCCGAAAATGGTTAACATATGATGGGAGGCAAGCACAACAGACAGCAGGGGGAAGACCACCTGCCAGACCCCTTAGAGGTTGGACAGCTAAAGAGAGCACGAGCTTCTCCTCTTTATCTTATCCTCCCTTACAGTACGTTCGGCCTCTCTCTTTACCTTTGCCTAATAGGCGAGTTGCTTAGCCATATCGTCTCCTTCGGCCATTACGTCTTCAGCTGCAACACCAAGATAAAATGAGATAAACATATTTTTTATGTAATTTATGATTTAATGCACATGCAATGCATGATTGCCAATTTAGGCTGCCCTCTTCTTCCAGTCGTAATGCTCACGTTGTATATCTTCACCAGCATCAAAGCTAGAGGACCCAAACAACGTCCTCAAGAGATAATTGGAGTCGTAGGGTCCTCGTTTGCTTACCACAGTGTCCATCAATTCCTTGATGTCGGCCTCGTACAGGGATTGCTCGATAGCTTGGTCTTTCAGGTTGGTCGCTCCCTCCGATCGAGTAACTGAACTTCGAACCCATCGGCCATCCCTACCAAAAAAATACCTCTCCTTGAAAGCGAAGATGGGATGATGAAGAACTTCCTCTTCAATTGGCTGGTAAAGTAGTACTCTGTCCCATCACTCCGACTTGAAATGTAAAAGAAGTGGGTGAAAGATCTAGAGTTAAAACCACTCCCTCTATTTTACAGAGGATTTTGAAGCAGACCATCGATCTTTACCCATTTGGATTTAGTTTGTTTAGGGCAATCCCATAAACCCTCAGCACTACTATCTTGAATGCACCAAATAGGAGCTTCATTCCTGCATTAAAGCTCCAAAGGTGGTAGATGAACCACTCATTCTTTTTGTGGCCGAAAAGTCCTTCCATCATTGCCATAGAGTCAGGGCAAGCCATCACAAATACATCCATAGGGAAACCATTTCAGGAAGGAATTTTAACCACTTCTCTTGAACTCAATCTGGAAAAAAGATCAACCACCGATCTGTCCCTCTATTCTTTCATGAAGCTTCTATCTATTGACTGACCATTGCTGAAAGCCATTTTTAGTGAAGCAAAGTAGCTCCAAATCTATAAGAAGGCTTTGAGGATCTATGCTAGAAACTTTTTTTGAGGAATCAAAATGAAGAAGAATGCAAGAATGTGATGAATCAGATGAAAGAGAAATTAAAGATATGTGAGTAGGAACTACTTACGCGGATAATCTCGCGAGAACTCTGAAAAAAATGCTAGAATCTAAAAATGAAGGTCGAGAAGAAATTATGAATGAGTTTCGCTAAGGATTGCTAAAAAGTAAAGAAAAAATCACTCAGAAGTTACCTTTTTATAGGCAAAAACTTCTTGAATGCACCAATCGTCTCGTCACAAGATGCTCATCACGTGTCATTAAAGCCATCATTACAATGTGAAGTGTGAAGCATCATTCTCGATGCACATATACAACATTAAATGAAAAGACAGTTGTCTGAACAGATGTGTCTCTTCGACTGAGCGCTTTTAAAAGTTTGAAAATCCTGCCAATAGTCACTCTCCGATTGGAGCATCTCAGAGTAAAACTCACCCGATCGGATCCTGTTTGGGGAGGACAAGTGATAACTATGGAAAAGAGTACCAAGCGTGAGCCACAAGCTAAGGAAGAGGCCATTTGATGTCCGATCGGGCTTTTTTTTTTCAGGAATTCTATAGCCGATCGCCTACGAACAGCCGATCTGGAACGAATTCAGCCAGCTCTCTCTTTTAAGATAAAGACTTTCTCGTCTTATCAATAATAAACCATAAGTTTCATTTTTCCATATACACTATATAAAATAATATACCACAAGCCCTTGGATTTATATAATACAAAAAATATCGTATTAATACAAAATACAATCCCACCACCATCATCATTGCTACCACCACCACCACACCCCGTTGCTGCCACTGACACCACTACCATTGCCACTATCACCATCGCACCGCTGCTGCCATTGCCATCACCATCACTATCACCACAACCACACTGCTGCCACCCCTGGCGCCATCATCACCACCGTTGCCAACACTACCATCACCCCAGCACCACACATTGCCACCATTATCACCACCACCACCGCCACACCGTCGCCAATGCCACCACCACCACTACTGCCACCAACACCCTACCGCAGCCACAGATGCCGGCCTAATGGCCACTATTGCCACTGCCATCACCACCATTGCTGCCACCACCATTGCCTCCACCATCACATCGCTACAGCCATCACATTTACTACAATACAACCAAATCTTCAAACTTATAATTTTTAATGTATAACTTAATAGCTATTATATAAAAATTATATTATCATTGATAAATTTTTTCATTTTTTGCTTACATGTTTCGTCAAATTCGTTGTTTAGATTTCTTCATTTTTTATATAATTTTGATTTTAAAAATGTCGATCTTTCTAATAATAAATAATCATTTCTAATTAAATTTTTTCATTCTTTAATGAAAATTTGATGTATTAAAATTTTTATTTTTTATCTAAATTAGTTACAATAAAAATAATTTAATTGCATTGACTGGTGTTTAGCAAGTGTACTAGATCGGCTAGTAATACAGGAAAATATAGATTAAAACCATAAATATCGTATCCAAGTGAACATGAATTGCTAAAAAGAATATCAATGCATGAATTAAATTAATCTGAGTTTGTTTCTCAAATATTTTTGATTTAAAGGCAAAAATTAAACTAAATAAACAATTAAAAAAAACAAAAACTAAAATTCAAATAACATGAATTAAAAATAAAACAATAACTGAAATTCTCTTGCTAAAGAAACTATCCACCTTAAGTTTCATTGTAATGACTTAAATTATTAAGAACACCATGATTATGAAAAAAACTAGATGAAATAAAGCCTGATACTTTAAAACAAGGCTATCTTTCTTAAGTATTCAATTCTCTTATTAAGAACAACTCAATACTTAGCATAAAGATCCAGTTAAAATCCTAAACATACATTAAACTCTTTTGCAAGAAAATTCAATTCCAGTTTATTCTTAGTTCCTCCTCTCTTAGTGTTAATCAATAATTTCAATACATAATCATCTCAAAATTAGAAAATAATCATGCATAGACAATAAAAATTAACACTAGAACATTCAAATCATTAACTATGTCTAAACCAATTTTTAGTTATTGAATCAATAAATCAACAATTAATCTCAACACAATTAAGGAGAAGAATATATTTAAAACCAAAAAATAATCAATCGATATTGAAATTAAAGCTCAAAATAAAGTCATAACAATGAAAATATAAGATTTCAAATATCCATTAGCAAAAGAAGAAAAACTACTCACTAAACATGTCTAAAACTAAAACAGAGTTGAAAAGAAAGACAATGAATAAAAGAAGAAGAAAAACTACATAAAAAAAAACTAAAACTATTGAACTCTATCTTTCTCTTCATGATGTTGCTTTGGTGTTAAAGTCTTTTATTTATAGGCAAAATAAGTTGTAGAAGCTAGCCTTCTAAAATTCCTCAATTGGAATAGGAAAATAATTCTTCTTGAATTGGAAAATCCTTCGCAACATTGGAGTTCAATTTGCATGGCCAAGCAAAAGTTGCCTTGATGAGATGCACTGTCGTGCATTTTTCCTCATTAGGGATTGAGCGGCCACTCACAATTCTTCCTTTCCCCATGCACTGCCGTGCATGGCTTTCCCAGGAGAGTTGCATGACCACTTGAAATACTAGTCTTCAAATGCATGGCCATTAAAGCTTCCACTGGACTGCACGTACGTTTTAGTAGAATGAATTTCCCAATTTCACAGTTTTGACTCAAAACTTCTTGCCTTTTTGTAATTAAGTCCTTTTTCTTGTAAATTAACCCTGAAAAACACCAAAACTTATAATTAGCTCTTAAAACACAAATGTAAACATTTAAACTATAAATTAACCAAAACTAAATCAAATTAATTAACTTAAACACCTAAAATACATACTAAAAACATTATATAATTCATAATTATCATGTATCTATTTTTAATTTCTTAAAAAACTAATATATTACTGCATTATGCATCAAATACAATATACAATATTATAGGCTAATAAAACTTTGTACCAAATTTTGTATAATATAATACAGGCTAATACTGTATAGGCTAATGGTATACAAGCTAATACTATATATATTAATACTACATAGGCTAATATAATATAGTGAACCAAATGTGCCCTAATTGTATTGTTAGGATTGTAGGACTATTTTAACAGTAATTTTTAATGGCAACTCAAAATGAAGAAATGATCAAAGTATAGGGATTGAAAATACACACAAAATTTACATGATTCAATAATTATATCCATTCGCACAAATGCTCTCTTAAAAGAGATTTAATTTTACCTATATATTTACTAGAGCAATTAACTATATCACTTAATAAAATTTCACCAAACTCTTTTTACAAAATTCTTGCAATTTTCTGCTTACAAACGCTTAGAGAACGTCTCTTTTTATAAGCAAAGAATTATGTATGTCGTGCACCGAATTTAATACTAATTTCAATGGCTTTGAAATTTTATGAAGGGTGATTGGACAACTTTAAATTTGGTGGCCACTTATTCAACATTTATTGCTACTAATATTAGGAAAGGACAAATGGTGCAGTAGTACTTTTGACAAAAAAAAAAGAGCTCAAGTCCAAAAAATTCAAGGCATGTTTGATAAATCTCCACCTTGCCTTGAATTTTATTAATAGTAAACTTAACTCCACCTTCTCCAAATAAATAGTTTAAGTGTGACGTATGCTAATCAAGTCCAAGCAATGCTTGAACTTGGTAGTAGGAAGAGACTTTGTTAATATATAAGCTAGATTGTCTGCAGTACTAATCTTTTCTAACATAACATTTCCTTGTGTGATAATATCACGAATAAAATGGTATTGGATGTCAATATGCTTTGTTTTTCCATGAAATATCTGCTTTTTGGTTAGATGTATTGCACTTTGACTATCATAGAAGATAACAATCACCTGATATTCCGAATTAAGCTCATTATATAAGCCTCTTAACCAAATAGCCTTTTTGATGGCCTCAGTCACTGTTATATACTCAACTTCTATTGTAGACAACACAACTGTAGATTGTAATTTAGTTTTTCAAGTGACAGCATTGTTTTCGAAAGTAAACATATAGCCTATCAAATATCTCTTTTTTATCGAAATCTCTTACATTGTCTGAGTCGAAATAACCAACCAAACTACTAATACCATTACTGAACTCCAAACAAGTGTCAACTAAACCTTTAAAGTATCTAAAAGTTTATTTTTTTGCTTGCCAATGAACTTTACCAGGATTCACCATAAATCTACTCATGACGCTAACTGCATGAGAAATATCAAGTCGAGTACATATCATGGCATACATGAGACTGCCTATTGCACTGGAGTATGAAAGATAATCCATATATCTCTACTTTTCATTTGGTTATGGTGATAGTGTAGCTAAAAGCTTGAAATGAGTAACTAATAGATTACTCATAGACCTTGTATCTTTTATGCCAAAGTGCCCCAAAACTTTCTCAACATATTTCTTTTGAATGAGGAACAACTTCCCTGCTCTTCTATCCCTTTGAATCTCTATCCTAAGAATCTTTTTTGCAATTTTAATATCTTTAATCTCAAACTCTTCGCTCAATAAGGCTTTTAGCTTTTTAACTTCAGAAGTATTCTTTACGACAATTAACATATAACAAATATATGAATGATCCATCAACTAACCTTTTAAAGTAGACACAACTATCATAATTACTCCTTAAAAAATCATTACTAGTCATGAAGGAGTCAAATCTCTCATTCTCAAACTCTTCGCTCAATAAGGCTTTTAGCTTTTTAACTTCAGAAGTATTCTTTATGACAATTAACATATAACAAATATATGAATGATCCATCAACTAACCTTTTAAAGTAGACACAACTATCATAATTACTTCTTAAAAAATCATTACTAGTCATGAATGAGTCAAATCTCTCATACCATTGCTTGGGTGACTACTTTAAGGCTGTAACAGATTTCTTTAGCAAATAAATAGGGTCCTCCTTACCTTCAACCCTGAAGACTTTAAGTTATTGCATGTAGATTTACTCTTTAGGTCATCATGTAAAAAAGCAATTTTGACATCTAGTTGTTCCAATTCCACATCATACTTAGCCACTAAAGCTAGCAACATATGAATGGAACAATGTTTCACAACTGGTAAGAAGACCTCATTGAAATCCACACCTTGTACTTGATTATACCTAGGGGTGTACACAATACGATACAATTCGGAGATTTACAAATCTCCGTATTGTCTTGAAATTTTGAGAATTTTAAAAATTAAGTATTGTAACTGTCTTGAAAATTAGGGACAATTCGATACAGTTCTACAAAAATTCAGTACAATTTGGTATGGTTCTTCGATTCTTTCGGTACAAAACAATACAAAATAATACAATCCAGTATTTTGGATAATTTAATATTTTTAAAATTTTGTATGCACATTAAATCACATTATTTAAAATGCAAAAGTTTAACAATCAGTATAGATTTCATATTAGTAAAATCATTTTAATGATTTCAAGCATGAACTACCAGTATAAATATAATATAAAGTGAGTGTTACTAATGGAGTTTATATATATTTTTTAACTGTTGACATGAATTATATAGTGTATAAATATATTGCATTCTATATCATCCTGTTAAACAAGCGAATTGAAAAAAAAAGAATTAATTTCTATATATTAAAAAATAAGTACCTGTTGGTCAGAAGTTAACAATGATTGACCGACCTATTACATTTGGAGTCTCATTAATTGTAAAAAATATGCTCTGGCTTCATATGACATAAGATTAAACAATAATGAACTATAAGGAGAAAGAAGAAGAGATTGAATTGAAGAGATTGAATTAATTGCCATAAAGTATAAGATTTAAGTTTGAATAATTGCTTTAATACCACAAGAACATGTTACAAATCACATACTGCATATGCATGAAATTTAAATGCCTCCAAAACTAAGGCAACAAATTTTCACCTACCAGGACAAGAATTAAAAACAGAAATGTGAACATTTAATGTAAAAAGCAATGTAGGCTATGACCATTTCAAAAGAACCAAGAAGCCACAATGTGAATAGACAATTCATGAATTAAAAGAAATAAGATACCCATGCAAGTCTATAATTAAGAGAACATTTTGAACTGTGAAAGTTGGGTCCAAATTTTAGTCATTCTAAATCAACAATAATAAATAAAAAGTAAAAACATATTTTAAAAGAGCACAAAGTAACTAGTTCTATATATGAGCACGTGAGAAAATTTTCCACTTCTTTCAATCAAAACAAATGAAGGATAAGCTGTGGTTGAATTCTTACATTTAAAAAAAATACCCTAAAAGAAATCGAGTAAATTGTCTAAATTAACTTTCGCATATGAGCATACAAGGGCAACGTCCATTGATGACAAGCAAATCATAAAATATAAGCCAAAAGGTTCAACAGATTTCGCCAAAAGTAACTTACAGAAACAAGTCAGCCAATTAATTCAATCAAACACAGACTATCATCCCCTAAAATATAACAATTGAACATAAACTGGAATCTAGAGGCCAAAGAAAGGAAAAAAAGGAATAACCTGCATAACCATTTAGATTACGTAGCGCATTAGCAGCATGATCTTCTTCTCTGAACTGAACATAAACATTACCCACCTGCTCAAAAATTCAAAACACACAAAAGCAAGTAAATTTGTTACTTCTCCATAGACATATAAAACACGAAAGAGAAATGACAGAGAGAGAGAGAGAGAGGACCATGTGATCAGCGAGATTATCATAGATATTCAAGCTCTCAATATCACCATACTTGCTGAGCTCTTCAAAGAGGTCCTGGTAAAAATCCTCGAAATGGTCTTGGATCTTGCGAGGGTCAAGGGATTAAGACCGAGCTTGAGGATCAACACCAAGACTGAGCATATCGGGATGCTGATACATGTTGGAGAGAAGAAGGGTAGGGCTAATACTGGGCTTGGTGTGAAGCCTTGAGCAACGATCTCCATGCCTATAAGTGCCGATCTTGAAGTAAAATGGGCAATTAACTCTGTCTTTCTCTGTTCCAAATATGGATGCTAAATGCTCCGCCATGATCCTTTCTTTTTCTCTCTCCCCCTCTTATCGATTCGATCTGCTTAGGATTTTTACTCAATGAGATCACGATGCCAGCATTCTAATTTTAAACGATAATAAAATATAATTATAAAAAAAATTTCCTCTTAATTTTCCCTCTTAAATTTAATTAAATTTTTACTCTCTCCAAAATTTCAAAATAAAAAAAAATTTCCTCTTAAAAAATTTTAAATTTAATTTTTATTTTTAAATTCAGGTTTTTACCATTTAAAAAATAATTTATATTTACCATTATTTATAAAAATGAGAGTAAATATAAAGTATTTTTTAAATAACTATTAAATTAATATTATTAATTAAATAATTTATAAAATGAATAAATCTTTGTCTTTGTTTATATATATTTCTTAATATTTAAATTGTTTATCAAATATTTTAAATTGGTACTTTAATCATTCTATTGGCACAGTTGAATTATTAATATAATTATATATTCATATAATTAAATTAATTGATAAAATTTTATTGATATAATAATTGTATAAAATTATATTATTAATTTAAATATTTAATTACTTATATAAATATTGTACCAAAATAAATAAATATTAGTTGATACTAAAAGAAAATAAAATTAGTTGCTAAGTTGATTATATACATATATAATTACATTAATTGCTAAAATTTTGTTAATAAAATAATTGTATACAATTATATTATGAATTTAAATACCCAATTGTTCATATATGTATTGTGCAAAAATAAATGAATATTAGTTGAGTGATGATGAAGGGAAGTGAAATTAATAGCTAATGTAATTATATACTCATATAATTATATTAATTGGTAAGTTGATTATATACATATATAATTACACTAATTGGTAAAAAATCTCATTAATATAATAATTATATTATTAATTTGCATACTAAATTACTCATATAGATATTATGCAAAAATAGATTAATACTAGTTGAGTGATACTAAAAAAAATAAAATTAATTGTTAAGGTGATTATATACATATATAATTACACTAATTGATAAAATTTCATTAATATAATAATTGTATATAATTATATTGTTAATTTAAATACTCAATTACTCGTCTAGGTATTGTGCAAAAATAAATGAATATTAGGTAAGTGATATTTAGAGTATATGTACTCATATAAGTACATTCAATCATTCATGATATAAAAGTAAATAAAGTTAATTGATAAAATAATTACATATTCATATAATCATATAATTATATTAATAGATTAACTTTATTATATATAATAACTATATGTAATCATATTATTGATTTACAACTCCATTACTATAATATATATAGGTATTATACGAAAATATATACATACAAGTTGAATGACACTAAAAATAAATAAAATTAATTGATAAAATAATTATACACTCATATATAAATACATTAATTGGTAATATTTCATTATATATAATAAATATATTTAATTACATTATAAATTTAAATATTCATATATGTATTACTCTAAAATATATGAGTATTAGTTAATTAATACTCAAAGTAAGTAGAATTAATTGATAAAGTATTTATATGATAAATTGCTTAACTTACATATCTATATATATATTTAATAAATATTATTTATAAAGAAAATAAAATAGTTATTGAATGATATTAAAGATATATTAAATTAAATACGAATTATTTTAATTATGTATTCATATTCATATATATAGAATAATTATTATAATAGTTAAATTTCTGTTTTCAATAATTAAAATATTTAGTTTAACTTATTAACTAATTATTATCTTAATTTTATGCATTAAAATATATAATGTAAATAATTATGAGATTAAATTTATGTAGTAAATAATTTTACACAAATTAGTAAAATTTCATTAATATAATAATTGTATTGTTAATTTAAATACTCAATTACTTATATAGATATTGTGAAAAAATTAATGAATGTTAGTTAAGTGATATTGAAAGTATATATACTCATATAAGTACATTTAATCATTCATGATATAAAGATAAATAAAGTTAATTGATAAGATAATTACTTAATCAAATAATTATATTAATTGATAAAATTTTTATATACAATAACTATATATAATTATATTATTGATTTATAACTTCATTATTACTATAGGTATTGTACGAAAATATATACATACTAGTTGAGTGACACTAAAAATAAATGAAATTAATTGGTAAAATAATTATACACTTATATAATACAATAATTGACAATATTTCATTATATATAATAAATATATTTAATTACATTATTAATTTAGATATTCATAAAGATATTGTCCTAAAAATATACGAGTATTACTTAATTAATACTCACAGTAAATGAAATTAACTGATAAAGTACTTATATGATAAATTGATTAACTTAAATATTTATATAAAAATTTATAAAGAAAATAAAATAGTAGTTGAGTAATATTAAAGATAGATTAAATTAAATACAAATTATTTTAATTATATATTCATATTCATATATAGAATGATTATTATAATAATTAAATTTATTTTTTTAATAAATAAAATATTTAATTTAATTTAATTTATTAACTAATTATTATCTTAATTTTGTGTATTAAAATATATAACTTAAATAATTATGAACTTAAATTTATGCAGTACATATAAAATAAAAATTATAAGTAATATTTATATATAAATTACTAGTATTATATATAATAATTAATAAATATTGGTTCTTTCGGTACAATTCGGTACAAGACAATTCAGTACAGTTCAGTATGGTTCTCGGTCCGGTTCTTAGTTAAATATCTAGATCCATTCCAAATAAAGTCAACGTTACAATTCGGTTCGATTTTAGTCAAAAAGTCAACGATACAGTTCGGTTTTGAATCTTTTTCTTCGGTTCTTCAGTTCGGTACAGAAAGATTCAGATCCTTGTACACCCCTAATTATACCCCTTTGTAATTAATCGAGCTTTGTATGTTGCTTTTTCAATGCCAAAGGTGTCTTTTTTTCCTTGAAGACCTATTTGCAGTCGACAATCTTCTTTCCCTTTGGTGGTCTAACCAGTTTTCAAGTGCCATTCTTATCCAATGACTCAATTTCTTCTTGTATAGCTACCAACTATTTATCCCAGTTGGCTCCTAAAATGGCTTTGGAATATATGGAGGGCTTTCTAACATTGTTGATATCCTCAGCTGCTGACAAAGCATAAGCCACCAAGTCTGCATAGTTGTTATATCTTATTAGCTTTCTTATCTTTCTCCTTTCTCTATCTTTGGCAATAGAGTATGGTTGCTCCTGTTTAACTGAGCTAGGCTCTAAATCACTTCAAAAAAGAGAATCCTACTGAGAGCTGGACAATGGTGAATCTGATTGTGAGATAGAATCTTTTTGAGCTAGATAGTCTTCAATATCTATCTCCTATCTCTTATTAGCCTCTTCCTGCTTGTCAAAATTGCAAGGTACCAAGAATTCATTTTTTAAGTGAAGTATGAAACTAACGGAGTCATGTGGCTGATTGGAACTAACGGAGAACGATTCACTAAATAGAAAGCGGTAGAAATAGCTTATGCCCATAAGCTCTTTAGTAATCCAGCATTTCAAAGCATACACTAAGCTCTCTCAATGAGGGTTCGATTCATGCATTCAACAACTCCATTTTGTTGTGGTGTCATTTGAGCTATGTGATGCCTTACAATGCCTTCATTTTTACAGAAGTCGTTAAACTCATTAACATAAAATTCCAAGTCATTATCTATTATAAGCCTCTTTATTTGCCTTTCAATCTACTTTTCTATCATGGTTTTCCACTGCTTGAATTTGGAAAACACCTGATTCTTATGTTTTGAAAAGTAGACCCAAACCTTCCTCGAGAAGTCATCTATGAAGGTAAACATGTATCTAGCACCATTTTTAGACAGAACTTGTGTTGTTCCCTAAAGGTCAAAATGGATGTAATCCAAAGTACATTTGGGTGTGTAGGTACCTTTGCTAAAACTGACACATTTTTGCTTTTTTCAAAAATATAGTGCTCGCAAAAATCAAGCTTGCCAGTATTTTATCCGCACAAAATACCCTTATTACTTAACATGGTCAAGCCTTTCTCACTCATGTAGTCGAGCCTTATATGCCACAATTTGGTGATGTCAATTTTAGATATTAGAGTAGAAATTACAACAACTCCTATAACTATGGCTCCTTGTAGGACATAAAGACTTTAAGCCTTTTAAGCCTTCATCACCACCAGAGCACCTTTGTTAATTTTTATAACTCCACCTTTAATTGTGTATTTGTACCCACCAGCATCAAGGGTGCCCAAAGAGTTGAGATTCTTCTTCAAATCAGGAATATGACGAATATTTTTCAATGTTCGTACTATTCCATCATGCATCTTGATTCAAATTGTGCCCTTGTTAATAACATTACAAGCTCCATTGTTGTCCATCAAAATGAATCCAATTCTAATAGATTCATATGTGGAAAACCAATCCCTATTGGGACACATATGATAAGAGCAACCTGAATCTATAATCCATTCATCCTTGAATCTACACCTTTCACTGTTAGTGACTAAAAGAACATCAAATGTGCACTCATTTTCAGCAACATTAGCTTCTACAAATTTTTCCATTTTTCTACGTTTGATTGTGTATTTTTCAATTTATAACAATTAGCCTTAATGCACACCCCATTTTATGATAATAGTTATAGATCAAATTCTTATGTCTAGATTTTGACCTAGACCTGCTACTGTCTAAACTCTTATTTTTAGGTTTTCCTCTAGCAATAAGGCTTTCTGCTAGATTATCAACCTTATTACCGATAATTCCTTTATCAATTATAATTTTAGAGAATAAAGTTGTCTTAACCTCCGTCAAAGACACATTATCTGCCAAAGGCACACTATATTTTCCATAAAGTATTATGTCTTTAAAATTTTTATATGATGGTGGTAATGAGCACAAAAATTTCAAAGCAGCATTTTCATTATCAATTTTAATACCAACATTTTCTAAACTTACTAAAATTGATGTATATGCTTTAAGGTAGGTTTTAATAGGAGTACCTTTTTGCATTTGAAATGTGTAGAACCATGTCATGTGGTATAGCTTGTCATTTTGGGTTTTGGACATGTACAAGGATTCTAACTTCGCCCATAAGCCAATTGTTGTATCTTTATTGATGACCTCCTAAAGAACTTTATTAGAAAAATAGATCTCAATAGTGGAAACTGCCCTATTAATGATCTCCTCCTTCTTCTCTTCACTCATTGACTCTAGCATTTTATTCTTCGCCAATAAATCTTTCTCAAGCCCATTTTGAATTAAGACAGCATGCATCATAATCTTTCACAAAGAGAAATTTGTGTTATGAAAAAATTTTTCAATATCAAATCTTATAGTTGCCATCATAATGTTAATTGGTACTGTCAAGGCTACAATGTTGATGCTGCTACGATGTTACATGAGGACCAAACTATAAATTTGAAATGTAAGAAGACTATATTGAACTTTTTCAAATTATAGCAGTTGCACCATGCAACTTTAATGGAATAACACTATTCACCAAATCGTGACTGAAACCAGGATCTAATACCAATTTGTTAGGACTGTGACACACGCTGAACTCCGTATGCATCCAGTATACTCTTGAAAAGCTTATGTTTCAAGGTATTTGTACGAAAGCTCTTTATTTCTTGTTCACTTAGACATTCTTTCGTTTCTAATCCTTTTTATGAGTTTATTCTTACTCATTTATATTGTTTTTTAATCTTGCCCCTGGTGTCAATCTGGTAGAAATTTTTGAACCGAATACACGGGATATAGATGCTATGGTCCAAAAATGTGGGGTGACCCCGAAGGATCACTAAACATGAATATGACTTGTACTTATAGCTTGTGAACATATGATATAGGGTAGATTGTCATTAGCCTACGTACCCAATTAAGTCGCCATGACTCGAATAGTAGTGTGGGTATCCCTATGGCTAGCCAACTATACCATGTACTAGATTTTATTACAAGAAAACTAATGGCAACATTAATTATTTATTATTTTAATCATTAATTATACATGTAACTTAATATTATTTCATATTATATTCATACAAATTCTTCAACCATTCTTTCCTAAATTATTCCCTTACATGTTAGATGACCTTGCAATAATTTCTTTTAGCATTAGTTTGCTTTCCTGTATCGCGCTCGCTATACCTGTCACGCCTTGTCTGTCGCGCTTGTGACTTCGTCACACTCTTGATAGGGGAAGAGACTCTTCCATGTCGAGTTTGGGACACCATCGCGCTCGCAACAAAGGCCTAAATTCTTCCCCTGTGGCGCTCGTGATGCTTGTCGAGCTCACGACAGGAGCCGACGCCCATCCTATTTCTGGTTGATTTTTGTTTTGCCTGCCATTACTTATTATCTTCATATCATTACCTATCAATTCTTTGATCCATTAAAAGTGATAATTTTTAAATTTCAAAAGATATTAAATATATATTTTTTATTTTACTCTTATTTATGAAAAACAGATAAATTAATAAAGTTAGAAATTATAATTATAGAAAATTATTAAAAGAATATTTTATTAATTATAATAAATATTTTATAAGATCCATGTTAATTAATAATTTTTTTAATTTATATAAATAGCAGAAAGTTATTGCGTAAAATTAAAGCAATGGCATACTAATATGTATCTTTGTTAATTAATGAAATGGACGAGCCATGATTTCTCTCAAACATTCGCACTTCTGCATCTATTTGACAGATTCCAAAGGCAGAATTTCAGGAAAAGCTGTCTCCACTCTCCAATGCTTATTTATTTATATGTTTATTTTTTTACCTATATATGGTCTTCATTATAATGTATACTTATGAGCAAGTATATATATATAAAAAAAAAAAGGAATTTTGAAAAGTTACATGGTATGATTCACTCAATCTTTAAAGCTAAATGACAGCATGAGGGAGAAAAAGGAAGGCTGTGAAACTTTTCCTAAAGGTCCCATTTGAATTGCTTTCCATGAAAGTAATAGTTAATTAATCATATTTTTATAGTTAATGGGTTCTTTGATCCCTTTATTTATTATAAATTCTTTGCATGCTTTCTTGTTTAATATAACAACTTGGCCTTCCGATCCTTTTGCAATTTCTAAGCATGATCCCATCAAATTTAAAGCGAGTTCACATTAGGTCCTTGCGTATGCAATTGATTACAAAGTGTAAACTATCTTTTTGCTTTTGTATGGTTATTATGACATATTTTTAATATGAAAAAACATTATATTGTTTATATATTAATGAATAAGATTCATGATCTCAATGAGAAAAATGGAAAAAGCAAACTTGCAATAAGAAAATAAGAATTGATTTTTGGATATGGAAATCCATGGTCTGGCAGATCATAGGTGTATTACTTTGTACCCAAAATATTGATATGTATTGCAAGGACCTGTCCAAGATTATTTCTCTAGATAAGAGCATATATAATTATCTTGTAGCTCGTAAGTCCTCTCTAAATTAATACACCAGCTAGTTCTTTAGTACACAAATAAATATTTATTTTTCTTTTTATACGAAGATTAAGCCATTTAGTTATTGCTTTATATTTTTATTAATTTACTCTTCTTAATAAAAATAAAAACAATTGATTATTAATTGTATTTTAAAATTGAACTAATATTTATTATACAGATATTTGGAAAATTATATTTAAAAGTACCACTTTTTTAATTATCAGATGAATGCTGAATCTAACGATTTCCCGAGACAATTCATGAGATAAAAGACGATATCTCTAAGATTATCTCAGGTTAAGCAATCAAGAGCCGAAGGAATTTGTTCACGTACGCTGCTAATTTGGACTGTTGGATAGGATAGACGTCGATGAAATGCCTCGTTCCCTGCTGTTATCTCTATCAAATCATGTCATTTTTTCGTCCAAAATGAGGATCAAAACACCGAATTGAATGGAATCGAGAGGCAAAAACCAAAAAAAAAAATTAAATTAAAAGGATGAAATGGCTCTTTATACGATAACCTAAGGGTAAAAACAATCTTTAATTTTATATTATAGTTGTGATAGTGCAATAATATATATGCAACTTAAATCAGAAAATTAAAAGGAAAAAGAAAAGAATATTAGTTAATGGATACGATGCCAGTGGGTCATATTTGAACATTGTGACATTGACAATAAAAGTATTAATTAAGCCTAACTAATCCTTTATTCTCTTTTGTTTCTCAATAATTTGGCTATTGGCCGTGTATTTTTGTACTTCACAAGTATATGTATGAATAGCTCACGTGGCAGAGAAGAAAACGAGAACAAAAAAACATAATAAAAAAGGAATATAAAAAACTAGTAGAAGACATTACAAGGTTAACATGTCCGTTTAACTATGTACTCAATTCACACATTAAACATAAAAATTGCAAACTATGATTTCATATATATATATATATATACACACACACTTACAAAATAGATCAAATCTATCCAACCTTTCGTGACAATTTCAATTCAAGTGCTCGGTTAGTTTTTCCATCCATAACTAACGGAATGTTAAATTAGCAATATTGTGTGGAGATGTGCAAAGGCTATCCAACCTGAAGGGAAATAACCATTCAAATATTCTATTAACTTTGCTATCCATAACTAACGGAATGTTGAATTAGCAATATTGTGTGGAGATGTGCAAAGGATTTCTCGGGCCGGAAGGAGATTGGTCCTATAGTGGAAAGGCGGGAGGAAACTTGACTGCAATATCCCACCTGTTGAACAAGGGTGAAAATCTGCCTTGTACCAAGCAGGAATCAAAGGATAAAAGTTCCTCTAAGATAACAGGCTGATCTTTCCCAAAAGCTCACATAAAGTAGTGTTCAAAAAATTTAGATAATAGATTGGAAGATATTTTAGTAATTATTTTTATATTAAATTGGACATTTTATTAGTTATTGATAACAAATGTAATAAATGAGTTGATTTGAGTCAAATATGGAATATTAGTGATTGATTTAATTTGTTTTAAAATTATGGAGCCAAAATGAATAAAAATAACTTAGAAATTGAGCAGATTTTAGTAATTAACTCTATTGTTCAATAACCCATGCACACGATGATATTTAATTTGCTATTTCGTCCGCTTCACTCATCGGAAATATTTTTTTTTGAATTTTTTTAATTCGAAGTGACAATTTTTAATTTTAAAAAATATTAATTATATATTTTTATTTTACCTTTATATATGTAAAAAAATAATTGAGTGAGAATATATAATTATAAAAAATTAATAAAAAAATAATTTAGTAAATTATAATAAATATTTTATTAAATCTATATCAATTAATATTTTTTAATTTATATGAATAGCTGAAAGCTGTTACATTGGATGGAATAGTATAAGGATATGTCTGGGATTAATTGCACATGTGGTCATGGAATTTTTTGACTTATAACCAAATAGTCATAATAAAATAATTTGTAATACAAAAATTATTAAAATTTTATTTTATTTTAATTAAAATAAAAATTATCTGAAAATCAAATTTTATATTATCAGAGTTATAATTAAGCACTCACGTATGATTACCACGTCATTTTAGGACCAATAACCTTTATAAATTGAATTACTAGATAAAAAAAGTTTCACGTCATCATGTAAATATAAGAAAATGATGCATGCATACAGAAAATAAAAAAAAATCTAATTAATTAATTATGATATATTTGTAGAGTTAATTGGTATTAAAATGACATAATAATTATATATGGTTTACTTAATTATTATTTTGGTGATATAAAAAATTAATTTTCGAATTATTTTTACTTTAATTGAAATAAAATAGAATTTTATTGATTTTTATATTAAAATTATTTTATTATAACTATTTGATTATAAGTTAAAAAATTTAATGAGCACGGATGTAATTAAACCGACATATCTGGTTGTTAATTAATGAAATGGATGAGCCATGATTTCACTCAAACTTTCACACTTCTGCACTTATTTGACAGATTCCAAAGGCAGAATTTGAGGAAAAGCTGTCTCCAGCGCTTATTTATTTATTTATTTATTCCTTTGTTCTCAATTATAATGTATACTTATGAGTAAGTTAAAAAAAAATGAGGAATTTTGAAAGGTTACATGGTAGATTCACTCAATCTTTAAAGCTAAATGGGCAGCACGAGGGAGAAAAAGGAAAGCAGTGAAACTTTTCCTAAAGGTCCCATTTGAATTGCTTTCCATGAAATTAATAGTTAATTAATCATATTTTTTATTGCTAATGGGTTCTTTGATCCCTTTATTTATTATTAATTCTTTGCATGCTTTCTTGTTTAATATAACAACTTGGTCTTCCATTTGCAATTTCTAAGCATGGTCCCATCAAATTTAAAGCGAGTTCACATTAGGCCCTTGCGTATGCAATTGATTACAAAGTGTAAACTACCTTTTTGCTTTTGTACGGTTATTATGATATATTTTTAATATGAAAAAGCATTATATTGTTTATATATTAATGAAAGATTCATGATCTCAACGAGAAAAATGGAAAAAGCAAACTTGAAATAAGGAAATAAGAATTATTCAATTTCATTTAAGATACAATACCATAAAAAATTTGTCACGAAACTCCGTGTTATATACGAGCAAATTAAGGTTGGGGAGGCCTTTATTCAATGACTAATTTGAAGTCTTTACCAAATTATTCTTTTTCTATTGACCTTTGGATAAGGAAATCCAGGATCGATCTGATATTGATATGCTACTGCAAGGACCTGTCCAAGATTATTTCTCTGGAATAAGAGCATATAATTATCTTGCAGTTCTCAAGTCCTCTCTAAATTAATTTACCAGCTAGTTCTTTCGTTCACAAATAAATATTTACTTTTCTTTTTACACGAAAATTAAGCCTTTTATTTATTACTTTATATTTTTACTAATTTACTCTTCTTAATAAAAAATAATTGATTTTTAAGAATATGTTTGATTCATTGGATTGTACATAAAATAATATAATATAATGCAAGCTAATAATAAATACGATGTTTGTAAGGTTTTCTAAAAAATTAATCTAGAGATTATATAATAAATTATAAATTTCATTATCTTATATATACTGTATAAAATAATAACCACAAATCCTTGGATTTATATAATACTTCCTCCACCATCGTTGTTTCTACCACCACCACTACACTCCCGTCACTGCCACTGACACCACCACCACTGCCACTATCACCATCGCACCGCTGCTGCCATCGCCATCACCATCACTGCCACCACCACCACACCGCCGCCATCCCTACTGCCACCATCGCCGCTGCTGCCAACAATACCATCACCCCTACCACCACACTGCTACCATCACCACCGCCACCGCCGCCAACACCATCACTGCCCCCCCACCGCCACACCGTTGCCGCAACCACCACTACCACTGCTACCAACACCCTGCCGCAGCCACAAATGCCGACCTAATCGCCACTACTGCCACTGCCATCACCATCGTTGCCGTCGCCGCCACCACCGCCGCCACCACATTTACCACACCACGACCAAATCTTCAAACTTATAACATTGAATGTATAACTTAATAGCTATTATATAAAAAGTATATTATAATTGATAAATTTTTTCATTTTTTGCTCAAATATTTCGTCAAATTTGTTGTTTAGATTTCTTTATTTTTATATAATTTTAATTTTAAAAATGTCGATCTTTCTAATAATATATAATCATTTCTAATTAAATTTTTCATTCTTTAATGAATATTTGATGTATTAAAATTTTTTTTTCTAAATTAGTTACAATAAAAATAATTTAATTGTATCTATTTTTTAATTTTTTAAAAAATAATATATTCCGACATTATGTATCAAATGCAATATACAATATTATAGGCTAATTCAATTTTGTACCAAATACTGTATAATATAATACAGGCTAATACTGTATAGGCTAATGGTATACAGGCTTAATACTATACATGCTAATATAATACAGTGAACTAAACATGCCTTAATTGTATTGTTAGGATTGTAGGGCTATTTTAACAGTATTTTTAATGGCAACTCAAAATAAAAAAATGACCAAGTATAGGAATTGAAAATAGACACAAAATTTACATGATTCAACAATTATATCCGCTCATACAAATGCTCTCTTAGAAGAGATTTAATTTTACCTCTATATTTACGAGAGCAATTAACTATATCACTTAATAAAATTTCACCGCACTCTTTTTACAAAACTCTCGCAATTTTCTGCTTACAAATGCTTAGAGAACGTCTCTTTTTATAGGCAAAGAATTCTGTAAGTTGTGCCACCGAATTTAATACTAATTTCAATGGCTTTGAAATTTTATGAAGGGTGATTGAACAACTTTAAATTTGGTGGCTGCTTATTCAATATTTGCTGCTACTAGTATTAGGAAAGGACAAATGGTGCAGTAGTGCTTTTGACAAAGAAAAT
Source organism: Excoecaria agallocha (assembly GCA_037975025.1). Classification (NCBI taxonomy): domain Eukaryota; kingdom Viridiplantae; phylum Streptophyta; class Magnoliopsida; order Malpighiales; family Euphorbiaceae; genus Excoecaria; species Excoecaria agallocha. The sequence continues at coordinate 36,062,918 of CM075822.1, read as the reverse complement.
AGCTCAAGTCCAAAAAAATTCAAGGCATGTTTGATAAATATCCACCTTAACTTAAATTTTATCAATAGTAAACTTAACCCACCTTCTCCAAATAAATATTTTAAGTGCAACGTATGCTAATCAAGTCCAAGCAATGCTTGAACTTGATAGTAGGAAGAGATTTTATTAATATATAAGCTAGATTATCTGTAGTACCAATATTTTCTACAAGTCTTTAAAACAGAGTTCTACTCTAACACAAATGCCTTGTATTCTTCCGTGTATATTATAGCACTACATGTGCTGTTGTAAATAATAAGTTGAACAATATACAAACAACAACTTTCTCAATTTCAACATGGTATCAGAGCCAGGTTCTTCTTCCTCTTCTACCCATCACACCTTCTCTGTCAAACTCACTCCTACAAACTATTTAACATGGAAAACTCAATTTATTCCATTGCTCAATTATCAAAATCTCACTTGTTTTATTGATGGCTCATCTCCTCCACCTTCTAAAACAAAACCTTCCGCTGTAGACCCTTCCTCTAACATCCCAAATCCCCATTATCATGAATGGTTCAAGAAGGATCAACTCCTTCATTCTTGGTTGTTGTCATCTCTTTCAAAAGAAATTTTTTCTTATGTCATTGGACTTACTTCCTCTGATGATGTTTGGACTGCATTAGCTCAATCCTTTGGCTCCATTTCTCAAAATCGCCAACTGCAGTTGCACATCCAACTGCAATAACTCAAGTGTAATGACCTCTCTGTTTTAGTTTATTTACAAAAAGCAACAGGCTTAGTTGATGAACTTTAGGCTGTTGGATGATGCTTTTCTCCGGCTGAGTTTAATGCCATTATTTACCAAAATATTGGCAGTGAGTTTCATCTTATTATTACTACCTTAAATATGCGTGCAGAACCAGTTTCTTTTCATGAACTCCATGGCCAACTCACAGCTCATGAAATCTTGTTAAAAAGCTCATCTGAAATTCTCCAAGCCAACTATGTTGCCAAACCGTCCAACCCTGCTCCCCTGCTTCCTACTCCTACAAACACTCATTCCAATCCAAAACACTAATTCAATGGCTCTTTTAAATCTAGAGGACTCTATCAAATTTGTGGGTTACACAATCATACTGCAGACAAGTGTAGAAAACGTTATACCAACTACTCCCGTTTTTCACAACAATTTATGTCACCCACAGCCAATTTTTCTGTGGCATCCACTCCTACTTCACGTTTCCCTCTTGTCCATTATTCTCATTCCTCACTGTCCACCCCTTGGTATCCTGATACAGCTGCTAATTATCACATTACACCTAATCTTTCTACTTTAAGCATTGCTAATGAATATCAAGGTAAAGATAATCTACATGTTGGTAATGGTCATGGTTTAGAAATAATGCATACTGGTAAGACTTTTTTCTCTACACCTTCTGGTTCTCTTTCTCTTAACAATATTCTTTGTGTTCCTCATATTATCAAAAATATTTTTTTTTGTTCAGAAATTCACAAAGGAAAATAATTGTTTCTTTGAATTTTGGCCCTAGTGAGAATGGAGCTTACTCTTTTCATCCTTTCTCTATCAAAGAAGCCATGAACGTGTCTCTTCCTTCAATAAATGACTGGCATGCTACTTTTTGTCATCCAAATCGCATAATTATTGCCCACTTAATCAAGCATTTTCGCCTGCCTTGTTTCACTGAGTTTTTGCAAATTTGATCTTCTTGTAACTTAGGAAAATTGGCAAGAATTCCTTTAGCTACCGTTTGGCATCATAGTATTGCTCCTTTTTCACCTAATTCATGCTGATGTATGGGGTTCATCCCCTATATTGTCCTCTTTGGGTCATCGTTATGTCTTAGTTATTGTTGATGATTTTTCTTATTTTTTTTGGATCTTCTTACTTAAAAATAAAAGTGATGTTTCCTCCATGTTCTTTGCCTTTGAAAAATTGGTTAAATGTCAATTTCATTCTAATATTTTGGCCTTCCATTCGAATTGGGGAGGGGAGCTTCAAAAAATTAATCCTTACTTTAAACATCAAGGCATTATTCACCATGTTGCTTGTCCTTACACTCATGAGTAAAATGGGGTTGTAGAACGTAAAATTCGTCACTTGGTTGATTCTTCTCTCACACTACTTGCTCATTCTCACTTGCCTAAAAAATACTGGAATTATGCCTTTGAAACGGCTATGTTTTCTATTAATAATTTGCCATCTCCTACTCTCAAGAATAAAAGTCTTTTTTATATTTTATAGGGGTGTGCACCCGAACCCGACTAACCCGAAATTCTTATATTTCCCTTACCCGACCATACCTTATATAAATATTGGGCCCTACCCGATTAACCCTTTTTTTTCGAGCTCCGACCCGAATAACCCGATTAACTCGAATTTTATTTTTTAATTTACATATTTAAATTAAAATCCTAAATTAATACAAATAAATAATATTAAATGCCATAAAAAATATTTTAAAAATACAACAAACTAACAATTTCAAAATTATATTAAATATATATTATATATTAATTAATATTGTAGAGAAATCAATTTTTTTATTTATATATTTAAAAAATTGGATTGTTCGGTCGGGTTTGGGTTAGTCGAATTTCACCCGACCCAAAATATATCTAATATCAAAAACCGAACCGACCCTATTAACCTGATTAACTCCACTCGAATTGGCCGGTTCGGTTCGGGTTGATCGGGTTGGTTTAATTTTTTGCACACCCCTAATATTTTATATAATAAATATCTCACTTATCTTGATATTAAACCATTTGGTTGTACCGTTTATCCGCTTCTTCGTCCTTAGAATTCTCATAAGTTTGACTTTCGGAGTAAACCATGTGTTTACCTTGGTCCTAATCCTTCTCACTGTGGGAGTCGATGTTTAGACTATTCTATAGGTTGGGTCTATCTTGCTGAGCATGTTTTATTTAATCCTAAGGAGTTCTTATCTAAACACACTACAACCGTGTCTAACTCTACCTCAACTTTCCCCTAGTCTCCATGGCTTCACATTTTTCATCATGCTCCATCCTCACTATCCACGCAGGAATCTACAGGTATCTCTCCTTTATCCTCTTTTTCAAATTTTATTAATTATTTTTTTATCTACTTCATCTTTATCCCCTCAACAACCCATAACCAACTCTCATTTCCATTCAAACTCTTCCACTTCCAAAGCCTCATCCTCTTCTACTCAGCTGTCCCCAAACTGTTCTACTACAAACACCACTACATTAGCTCCTTATATCTTGTCTCTTTCCATAAAACATCCTGCCTTAACCTTTGTTATCGATTTTATAGAATATTCTCCACATCTTCCTTTAACCCGATCCCTTTCCAATTCAAATCTTGTCACACGTCCTTCCACCCCTGTTATCTCCTCTTCCACTCCATCATCCCCTGATCGTATCCACCCTATAAAGTTAAGACCAACGACCATGTCTAAGCGCCATGCCTTTCTTGCCATAAAAACACCTAATTATCTCTCCATTGAGCCTAGAACCTACAAATAAGCCCAACCTCACTCGCAATGGTGGGCTGTTATGTAATCTGAAATTAATCCCTTGTTGGATAACAAAATATGAAACTTGGTACCATGCCCTTCCGGCAAGAATATAATTGGTAACAAGTGGGTTTTCGCATTAAACGGAAGCCCAATGGAGATGTTAAGCGCTACAAGGCTTGGTTAGTTGTGAAAGGTTACTCTCAACATCCTGGCCTTGATTATACTGAGACTTTCAGCCCAGTAGTGAAGCCTACAACTATTCGCACAGTTATTGCTTTAGCTACAGCTTTTCAATGGCCTCTTCGTCAACTAGATATTTTCAATGCCTTTCTCCATGGTTTCCTAGATGAGGATATTTTTATGGATTAACCAATGGATTTTGTTGATGCCAATCATCCGACTATGTGTGCAAGTTAGTCAAGTCATTGTATGGTATTAAACAGGCTCCACGAGCTTGGTTCCATTAACTTTCCTCCTTTTTGATTGGTCTTGGTTTTCATGCCTCCAAAGCATACTCCTTCTTGTTTATCTTTAGGTTTGTCCATGTTCAATTTTTCATCTTAATTTATGTGGATGATATTTTACTGACTTATTTTGATTCAAGCAAGCTTGAGTGGTTTTTAGATCGCTTGAAAACTCAATTTTTGGTGCGTGATTTGGGTCCTCTGCATTATTTCTTAGGCATGGAAGCTGTGCCTGTGCCCACTGGTTTGTTTTTGTCTCAAACCAAATATATCAATGACTTGCTAAAGATCACAAATATGGTTGACAACAAATCTTGTTTAAAACCTATGGCTTCGAATCCACCTTTTTCTAAACAGTTGGATTCCCCCTATTTCCAATCCTGAAGAGTACAGACAAATTGTGGGTTCACTTCAATACATCACTTTGACTCGTCCTGATGTGGCATTCTCTGTCAATAAGCTTTCACAATTTATGCATTCGCCAACTCATGAATACTGGACAACTGCTAAATGTCTTTTTCATTACTTAAAAGGGACTACTTCGATGGGATTGTTGTTTTCCAAAGATTCATCTCTTGATCTTCAATGCTTTACTGATAGTGATTGGGCTGGTTGCCCTGATGATAGGCGTTTTACTTCTACCTATGTTATTTATCTGGGTAAAAATATTATCTCTTGGTCTTCAAAGAAACAGTCAACCATTGCCCATTCTTTTACTAAAAGTGAGTATCATTCTATTGCCAATGCTTGTGCTGAACTAATGTGGCTACGATCTTTATTTCTGGAACTTGGTATTTCTACTTCTCAACTTGCTACACTTTGGTGTGACAATATGCAATATATTTAAGTTCGAACCCAGTGTTTCATGCTCACACTAAGCATATCAGCTGGACTATCATTTTTTCGTGAGTATTGAAGATATTCAGGAAGATCTTCAGCTGATATGATCTTCAAATATTCAGGAAGATCTTCAACTGATATGATCTTCAGCTGATATTTCGTTCCATTTGAATGAGTTGTATAGTTTGAATATTTGGTATTATCTTAGATATATTCTTAGCTGTAAATATCTTAACTTTATATAATATCTACTCACCTGTATTTACCATGAAATATATGAGAAAGAATATCCTTTCATCACAAACTCTGAGTTGGTATCAGAGCCATCTTCATGGCTAGCACTACTTCATCTTCTACCTCTTCCTCTTCCTTTCATGCAATTTCTTCTTCTGCCCTTTCCTTACCCACACTTATTTCTCCTTCAACTCCTACAAACATTCAACATACCTTTTCCATCAAATTAAACTCCAAAAATTTTATTCCTTGGAAGCTACAATCCCAGCCATTGTTAAACTTTTATAACTTGTATGATATCTTGTATGGAACCAAACCAGTTCCATCGAAAACAATTATCAATTCGACAACATAAGAAGAAGAGCTAAATCCAGCCTACACCACCTAGTTTAATAAAGATTAAATTTTATTCTCTTGGCTTTTCTCTTATATTTCAGAGGAAATTTATCCTCATTTAATTGGTCTGAATTCAGCCTTTGTAGTTTGGCATGCACTCTCTTCTGCTTATGGTATGGTAAACAATACACAAAGAACACAACTCTACATTGAGCTTCATAACTTCTCTAAGAATGACATGACAGTTTCTGACTATCTTTTCAAGGCCAAAAATATTGCAGACAATTTAGCCTTGGCCGGACAACCAGTCTTTGCAGCTGAGTTCAATGCTATTATCTTCAGAAACCTTTGGTTCAGATTTCAATGGTGTAATTGGTGGTTTGCAACAACGAATTGATCCTCCTTCATTCCATTATTTACATGGACAATTGGTATCATATGAACTGCTCCTGAAGGCTCAACAATCATCATCCCTGATTGCTAATATGGCACAGCGATCCTCAACTCCTGCATCTGCAACTTTCAGTCACAAGAATTCAACCAACTTTTAGAAAAATCGCCGGCCTAACTTCTCAAGGTCTAATTCTGTTCAGTGTCAAATTTATGGTTATAATAATCATGTTGCCATTGATTGCATGAGACGTTTTGATCAAAATTTTACTCGATCTCCTCGTTTCAATCAGTTTACATATCGACCACCTCGTCCTGCCTTTTGTAATCAGTCCACTCCTTAAGCTAACATCAGTCAGGTTAATCAGAATTCATCTTCGAGTTTCTCCTTTAATTGTTATCCTGACATTAGAGCTAGTTATCACATTACACCTGATCTTGCATCCTTATCCATTCATGATGAGTATACCGGTAATGATAAGCTCATAGTTGGCAATGGACAAGGTCTCCCTATTTCACATGTCGGTAAGGGTAACATCTCAAATTGCACTCAATCCTTTGTTTTAAATAATATTCTGCATGTCCCTTCTATTACCAAACCGTTGCTCTCAGTTAAAAAATTTTGCAAAGATAACAATTGTATCTTTGAATTTGATGATAAATCTTGTCTTGTGAAGGATAAAACCACCAAGAAAATATGCCTACGAGGAACCACTGATCATGGATTGTACAAGTTGTAGTCTTTCAATTCTTCTCATTTTCAAGCTTACCTTGCTACTCTTCATCAATGGCATGCTCGTTTGGGTCATCATAATTTCTTATCTGTTAAACATCTCATTAAACAATTTCAATTACCATGTTCTAGTCTTTCTCATTCTTCGAATAATTGTAAGGCATGTTGTTTAGGTAAATTGCATCGCTTGTCCTTATCTATGACGTATCATCGAAGTTCTACTCCCCTTGATTTAATTTATTCCGATTTATGGGGATCGGCTCCCATCATGTCTTCATCTGGTCATAAGTACTTTGTTATTTTTATTGATAACTATTCTCTATTTATATGGTTTTTCCTCTCAAAGCTAAAAGTGATGTTCTTCATGTGTTTAAGCAATTCCAATCCTTGGTAGAACACCAATTTAATACCACTATAAAAACCTTTAATTCTGATTGGGGTGGTGAATATAGATCTCTACATACTTATTTTAAGCAAATTGGTATTCATCATCACATTACTTGCCCTTATACACATGAACAAAATGGCACAACTGAAAGGAAAATAAGGCATATAGTGGACATTGGCTTATCTATACTTGGACATAGTAGTACACCTTTTAAATACTAGCATTTTTCCTTTGAAACAGCCATTTTTATCATCAATCGCAAGCCTACTCAGTCTCTGTCTAAAGCCATTCCATTTCAACTTTTATTTGATCAACCACAAGATTATTTCTTTTTTAAAATTTTTTGTTGTGTCGTGTTTCCTCTGTTAAGACCTTTCAACAAGTATAAATTTTTCTATCGTAGTAAAGAGTATATTTTCCTTGGTTATTAACCTCACTACCTAGGTTATCGCTGCCTTGATCCTGAAACTGGAAAAATTATTTTTGCATGACATGTTACATTTGATAAAACTAAATTTCCTTTTCAAATAGTTGATACATCAGTAGTTTCCTCCTCCTCTGCACCGTCTCAAATATCTTGGCTGCTGCTGTCCTATCCATTATCTACGGTTCCTCCTTGGTCAGGTAACATTTCTTCTTTAACCTCCTCTCCTTCTCACTCCTGTCACACACTATCCCATCAATCCCAATCTACCCCAATACCTACTACCTCACCCTCTCCCAATAATGTCACTTTATTTAATCCTGATGGCTTAGATTTAATTATTGATCTTTCACACCCAAATACTTCTATTTCTAAACCCTCCCAACCCCTACGTACTCATAACATACAACTACGACCCTTTACTGTTGTCAAATCTTCTAAACATGCCCATCTTGCTCTACCTTCATCTACCCTTAAATCCGAACCATCTTCTTTTTCCAAAGCCATTCTCTTACCATAATGGCAAGAAGCAATGCAAAAAGAGATGAATGCCCTTTATCAGACACATACATGGGACCTTATTCCTCCTCCATCTCATTCCAATATAGTTGGCAATCGCTGAGTGTACAAGATCAAACGCCATGCAAATGGTGCTGTTGAGAGATATAAGGCACGCTTGGTTGCTAAAGGCTACACTCAGGAATATGGCCTTGATTACACTGACACCTTTAGCCCTATCATTAAACCATTGACAATTTGCACAGTTCTCTATATTTAGCAACAAAAATTAGATTTTGTTGCTATTTTAGCAACGAAATTTAATTTTCGTTGCTAAATTTCATCCCAAAAATTTTTCACTATTAAATGCTGCTATATTTAGCAACGAAAATTAGATTCCGTTGCTATTTTAGCAATAAAAATTAGATTTCGTTGCTAATTTTTGTTGCTATATATTGGCATTAAAATCTCCCTCTCTTTTTAGCAATGGAATCTAACCATTTTGTATTTCGTTGCTAAATCCCTAAAACTTCACCCAATGTTAGCAACGAAATTGATTTTTCGTTGCTAAATAGCAACAGAATTGGTATTCCGTTGCTAATTTAGCAATGGAATGAATTCCGTTATTATTTTTTCGTTGCTATTTTGATATTTTCTTGTAGTGTCGTATGACACCGCATGTGTTTATAAATTTATGTGAAATATTGAAATTGATGGGTTTATTAAGAGATAAAAGGGATGTTAGCGTGGAGGAAGGAGTGGCGATGAGTTTGTCAGTTTTATGTCATAATTTTCGTCAAAGGGATATAGCAAAATGGTATCAACATTCACTTGCTACTGTTCATAAATAGTGCAAGATGGGAATTATAGTATTAGCTACTTTAAATACTCACTTGATCAAACATGTGAATAAATGGTATCCATATTTTGAGGTAAGATAATATATTATTAAAATATTATAATTTTGTTATTTTATAGCATATAATAACGTTAAATATATATATAATATTAACTATAAGTTAAATATTCTTCTTTTGTCTGGTTAAGAAATGCATAGGTGCAATAGATGGTACTCATGTGACAGCTTGATCACCAGCTTCTAAACAAAGGATCTTTCGTGATAGAAAGGCAACACTTGTGACTCAAAATATTATGGCCATATGTTCTCACGATATGTTATTTACATTCGTGTACACTGGATGGGAAGGGACAACAAATGATGATTCTAGAGTATATTTATTGATGCATTGACAAGACAGAAAAATAATTTTCCTCTTTCAAGTGGTGGTAACAGTTTTTATTATCATTTTTTAAATATTAATTTATGTTATTATCGTTTGATTAACATAAATATTAATTTGTAGATTATTATTATGTTGTGGATGCTGGTTATCCCAATATATCAGGATTTTTGGCTCCATATCGTGGTGAAAAATATCATTTAAATGAATTTCATGGACGAGGAAGAATTACAAGAAAATATGAGTTATTTAGCCAGAGGCATTCATCCTTATGTAATGTGATAGAAATGGCATTTAGAGTATTAAAAGTTAGATTTTCAGTTTTAAAATCAATACCAAACCATCATTTATGTCGACAAACGCTTATTCCCATTACATATTGCACATTGCATAATTTCATCAGAATGAAAGATAGAGTCGATCGATTGTTTACATTATATGGTATTGAAGATTTAACAATGCTTGAAGAAAGTCATCGTTGGAGTACAATAGGAGGGTATTAATATTGATTTATCCCAACAAATGTAAATGAGAATAGTTAGAGAGATAATTACGGATCGATTGTGGAACGATAATAAAAATTAGAAGTTGATTGCATTTTTTATGTTACTATCATATTATTTTTAATTCAATGTTCATTAATTTATAAATATTAAATTTAATTGAATCATTTTAATAAATTTATAATTTAATCATATATACATATTATTTCAATTTTAAAAATTAGAGTATATATATTTTTAATAATATATAATTTAATTTTTATAATTTAGAAAATATTTTTATTTTTAATAAATTAACATGTTTTCTCATTTTTCCATTTTCTGTTTTCAGGAAAATAATTGGCAAAATTTTTAGCTTGAATTTTATTTGGTTGTAGGAGCAGGAAGGATTAAATAAGGCTTAAATCATCCTCAAACTGAAATAGCAGTTCCCTTACATTTTTTTTTTTAATTATGTGGTCAAGTTTTATGATTTAAAAATTTACATGAGTAAAGAAAATATCTCAAATCTCATTTTTCAAATGTTTACGAGTAAACTCTTGATCCGAACTGTACGCATAAATATAAGTCAACTCGTGAGTCCATTCTAACCCATCCAAAGGGTAAATATGAGTTGACTCGGGAGTCGATTCTAACCCATCCAAAGTATACGTAAGAGGAATTAAAAATTTTTTTGGTCGCCACAATTTTTATAATAAGTCTATATATATATATATATATATATATATATATATATATATATATATATATATATATATATATATATATATATATATATATATATTATTTTGGCTGGAGTGAGTCGTTAATTCTGTATTCGCCCTCTGTTAGAGCCATTGAATGGAGCATATTGATCACCAATTTTTAATCTGTCGACACAATTAGAGAGTAAAATTATTAGTCGACTTGATTTAAGATACAATCCCATAAAAAATTTACGAGGAAACTTCGTGGACAGTACGGGCGAAGTTAGGTAGGACTTTACAGTTTAAACAATGACTAATTGGAGTCTTTCAAAATGACTTATGGATGTGGAAATTCATGATCTGACAGAACCATAGATGGTATAAATTCAGGCAAAGGTCTTGTGCCTATATCTCTAGAACTAGAATAAGAGCATATCACGTTAAGTCGTCTCCCAGTTAATGCACCAGGTATTTCATATCGCTCTCCCATTTCTTGACTTATTTTGTTATTTCAATTGCCTTAGTTCGCCCTCTGTTAGAGCCATTTCTGTCTTAATGTTCAATTCTAAATCCATCCATGCTTGCATGTCGTGGTCTTTTAATGATGGACATTTGTCTCTAGTCTTCTTATTTTTTTGAATAATAAATAGAAATATAATTTTTATTGGATTTAATTATTGCTATTTATTGTAAATTTAATAATGATAATAATAATTAATAACTACTAATAATCATCGTGTTGTGATTTAGTGACAGTATGGAAGCAGTTGCGGAGCATATAATTGATATCGATGACAAGATAACAGCTGCAGTTGCAAATGAGCTAAACAATTTGCAACCATTATCAGATAAATGCTGCATCTATAGATTTCCCAAGACAATTTATGGGGTAGACGAAGTTACCTACAAACCACAAGTAGTCTCCATTGGCCCATTTCACTATGGCAGACAAGAGCTAGAACAAATGGAGGAGTACAAGAGAAGATATCTCCAAGATTTTCTGCAATTGAGCAATCAACAACTGAAGATATTTGTTAGCATTGTTGTGAAGAACGAAGCAAAACTGCGAGATTCCTATGCAGAATACATTGCATTAAATAGTGAAGAGTTCGTTAACATGATATTAGTGGACTCTGCCTTCGTCATCATGATCTTGCTCAAATTCAGTTGCCAAGAACTGCAAACCAACAATGATCGTATATTCTCTAGACCTTGGATGGAAAAGGGCATACGTTACGATATGATACTGCTTGAGAATCAGATCCCTTTCTTCATTCTTAAAGAGTTATACAAGCAATCTAATCTCAGTACGCTTCAAGGACTTTCAATGATCCAGATGACGCATGCCTTCTTCAAAGTAAAATGGGGTTCATGGGTGACAGACGAAGCATTGGAGAGTCAGGATTTATCTAATGCACTACATTTTGTTGACTTCTTAAGGATTTGTCAACAGCCAATGCCAAAAAATTCTCAAAAAAGCAGGACACCATCAGCATGGTATGCACCCAGTGCCACAAACCTTAAACAGGCTGGAATCAAATTCGAACTCGGTTCAAGCAAAAACAAACTTGAAATGGAATTCAAAGATGGGATTCTGAAAATTCCATTTCTTAAAATTACTTACAAGACCGAAATTTTATTACGAAATCTCCAGGTGTTTGAGCAATGCCATTGTGATGAGAAGTATATTAACGACTATATTGGATTTATTACAATGCTTGTGAAGGATAAAAATGATGTGGAAATTGTTGATAAATGTGGAATATTATATAATAGGCTACGGAGTGATGATAGCTTATCAACTGTATTTAACAATCTTGCCAAAGGAAATGCTGTGTCTCGTAGTAGGTTTTACTTTTCAGATATTGTTGAAGACCTGAATTTATATTGCGAAAGCTGTTGGCACAAGTGGAAGGCCACCTTGAAACATGATTATTTCAATACTCCATGGGCCGGCATTTCTGTTCTTGCTGCTTTTACTCTCCTCCTGCTTGCAGCCACTCAAACTGTTTGCTCTGTAGTGCAACTTTAACTTATCAAACTCATTTGCTTCTTGTTCTTGTGTGAACATTAGCTTTCATCTTAATTTGCATGTAAATTGTTCGTTTGGTCTTATAAATTATCTCTTAATACCTCTATCTATTTTTTTTTGGTCAACAAGTTATACTTTCATTGATTAAAACAAGAACTTAAAAAACACTATTGCTCTATATTTACTGTTGGGAAATTTTAAGGATGAAGAAAAAATAAATTTCATTTTTAATTAAAAATAAATTATATATGTCTATTTATATAATTACATTTCAACCATAAACTTAAACCACAAACCCATAAATTTCATTAAATAACTAACCCATAACTCCATTATTCCATTAACTACACTAACACGATAAACTCCACTAACTAAATAATAATTAACGCAATATCATAAACATGTTAAAATAAATTCTCTAATTTAATCATTATATAAAAAATAATAATTTTGAATCAATTCTCCAACATACTCCATTGATTCAAAATTATACGCATTTAATATTTTATTGGAACACTTCTCTTCAAAGCATATTTCATTTCAATTTATTTTTGAAACAACTTTCTTCAATTCTTGATGCACTTTTAATCAAAATTAAATTTTCACTTTCTCATCAATTTTCTACCATTAAATTTTTCCTTTTGGAGCACACATACTTGTCCATTGAATACAATAGGTGGAATCTCACTTGTTTTTTCTGTGCTATTTTTTCCTCAAGTCCATGAAAAATAAAGACTCTGATACCACTATTGGGAAATTTTAAGGATTAAGAAAAAATAAAATTCATTTCCCATTAAAAGCAAATTATATATGCCTATTTATAGGCTTCCATTTCAATCATAAACTTAATTAAGCCACTAACCCACAAATTCCATTAAATAACTAACTCTATCTTCCTTTTTGTCTCAGAGAATTTATCCTGCAGTGGTATTAAAGAAAAAACAGAGTATAGAAGATGTGTATTTGTTATAACGTGAGCCACACAATTACACTACAAGAGTGACTAATTTATGGTCCAAACATTGTCAGTCCCTCACGTAATGGAACAAAACAAAAGACTAAAAAATAGCCCTAATGCAAGCAATTGAATGCTAGACAAATCCCTTTGATTATGATGGAGTCAAACTCAATCTTCTCATTAACCAACATATCTCTAGCATAATTCAAGGGAGAGGATTATGCACACACACGTCCTTCTCTCCAGATATGGAAAATAACCTTATCACTCCAAGACATAATCCTCAGTGTGCTCTTACTCTTTTAGTTTGCAGGTAGACTATGGGCTGGGCTGTTGTATGGGCTTAATACCCTCCCATAAACTTGGTCGAGGTGTAAGGCGAAGTTTGAAATAATGAAGAGAAAATGTAGCTTTATACATTGGCTTAGTGAAAAGATCAGCTACTTGATGTGTGGTAGAGACATGTTTAGTAACAAGGAGACCAAGAGCAACTCTCTCGCACACAAAGTGATAATCAAGTTCAATATGCTTACTTTGAGCATGAAACACTGGATTGATAGTCATGTGTAATGCAATGGTACTGTCACAGTAGAGAACTAGAGGTGGAGATTTGTGAACACCAAGATCTTTGAGAAGGTAAGATAACCATGTAACTTCAGCAGCTATGTTAGCCATGTCCTCGGTATTCAGCTTCTATGCTGGAACGAGAAATAGTATGTTTTTTTGCACACTACGAGATAGGATTTTGACCAAGAAAAATGTAATAACCCATGGTAGATCGACAAGTGATAGGACACCCAGCCCAATCAGAGTCAGAGAAAGCCTTAAGCTTCAAAGATGAAGAGGATGTAAAATGAAGACCATGACTGCATGTCCCTTTCACATACAGCAAAATTTGTTGAACCATTTTGATATGAGCTTAAGTGGGAGCATACATGAATTGAGAGACAAAATTCACAATATATGTGAGATCAAGTTGAATCAAGGTGAGATATTGTAGTGCTCCGACAATGGCACGATAATGTATGGGGTCTGCATATGGTGAAGAGCTATCGAGGCATTTGGTTTTTGCTTCAAGTGGGGTGCTCTTCAGTTTGTAGTGTAACATGCTAGTGTAATCTAAAATGCTGTAGGCATAATGAGATTGAGACAAATGTAGACCTATTGCTATTGTCATAGTCTCAATGCCAAGGAAATGATGAATAGATCCAAGATCCTTCATGGCAAATTCTGTATGTAGAAGTTGAATGAACGAAGCTAAAAGCTTTGAATTTGAACCTGTAACAAGCATATCATCCACATACAGAAGAAGAATTAAAGTATCAAAAGAGCTATGTAAAATAAATAGAGAGGGATTTGCTAGACTATTGAAGAAACCATTTTTTAAAAGAAAGCTGGTAAAACGATCAAACCAGGCACGAGAAGCTTATTTTAAGCCATAGAGAGCTTTTTGAAGCTTGCATACATGATTTGGAAATTTAGGGTCTGCCATTCTTAGAGGTTATTCCATGTAAATCACCTCATTGAGGACACCATGGAGGAATGCATTTTTAATATCTAACTGCCGAATATCCCATTATTGAGATAGAGCCAAACTAAGCACAAGACGAATGGTTCCAGGTTTGATAACAGGTGAAAAAGTATTTGTATAGTCATTGCCATCTATTTGGTTATTTCCTTTGGCAATAAGATGGGATTTCAACCTATCAAGAGATCCATCCAACTTGAGTTTTCATTTAAAGACCCACTTGCATCCAATGACATTCATTTGTGAAGTTTGAGGAATAAGTTCCCAAGTACTATTGGCATGAAGTTCATTCATCTCCTTATCCATAGCTGACTTCCATCCTTCGTTGCAGATAGCAGTTTTAATAGTTATGGGAGCACGAGGAATATCTTATCCAATGGAAGTAATAAGAGCATATTTGGGATTGGGTTTATGAATTCCATCTCTTGCTCGAGTGACCATGGAATGGCATATAGGTTGAATTTGAGTAGATTGGTTGTTGTTTTGAGGGGGAGCAGTTGAGTCCATGGGTGCAGGTGACGATGAAGAGATGGAAATTGGAGCTGAAGACATGTGAAGTAGAACATCTGGTACTGAGGAGGAATTAACAGTTTAAGGCGATTTCGCTATATGAGAAACAAATTCATCAGTAGAGGAAACTGAATTTGGCAATGAAGTTGATGGAATATGGGAATTCCTTTAAAAACATCGAAATTTGCACGAGATAAGGTGGGTTGATATCCTGAAGCAGGTGATGTCTCTTATTGAGTAGTGGTGATGTAAGATAAAGTAGCATCATAAAGATTTGTATCCTGCAGTGAAGATGAATATTTATGTAGTGAAAGAGATAGCCAAGAATCATAAATGCTGATCCAAAAATCAGTCAAAGCATGTGAATTATTATTTTGAGAATGTCTAAAAGGAAATTTTGTTTCATCAAAAACCACATGGCGGGAAATGAAGATTTTTCTAGTTTAAGGATGAAAACATTTGTAACCTTTGTGTTGGTCACTATAACCAATAAAAATACATGCAAGAGTTTTAGGATCAATTTTTTTTTTCGTGTATCCCGAGTGTAGGGAAAGCACTTAGAACCAAAGGTTCTAAAAAAAGAAGACAATGGTTGCACACCATGTATTTTAACATAGGGTGTTTCAAAGTTTTAAGTGCTGGAAGGCAATAATTTTAAGAGAAAAACTACTGTTTGAAAAGATTCAACCCATAAATATAAATGAGCACCACTATGAAATAACATGGCCATACCTAACTCACGAATTATTCTATGGAGACGTTCAACCATATCTAATTGCTCTGGAGTATACGAATAAGAGATTTGATGAACAATTCCCTATGCTTGAAGGTGTGATTTTAATTCAGAATTAATAAACTCTCCACCCCCATCAAAATGAAAGATTTTAATTTTTTTCTCAAATTGTCGGCAGACATATTGTTCAGAGGCTAAGTATGCATAAAAAATTTAGATTTCTTTCTTAATAGTATTATCCAAGTATAACGAGAAAAATCATCAACTATGCAAGCATAATATCGAAAATTATTAAGAGAAGAAATAGGTGAAGGTCACCATAATTCACAATGTATTTTATCAAAAATGGACAAACTGTTATTATTAGCAGAAGAAAAAGGCAATTTACTAAGCTTAGCTAACTGACAATTGTCACAAAAAGATGGTGACTTATTTGATCCTAAAACATCTATGAATCCTTGTTGCTGTAACAATTGGAGAGCAGATTTTTACGGATAACCCAATCGTTGGTGCCACAAGTCAGCAGTTTTAGATTTGAACGTACACAAAAAGTGTAACTCATGGGGGCTAGATATAACATAAAGATCATCATTGCATTGTCCCGTTATCATTTTTCGACCTATTGCCCTGTTCTTAATACAAAAATCCATATCAATAAACTCACAATTCACAGGATAATGGTCAGTAAGTTGGCTAGCAGACAATAAATTTTGATTCAAGTGAGGTACATATAAAACATCTTTCAATGGAAGACTTTGATTGCCATTTTTAATTTCTATATCACCAATGGATTTTATTCCTAATAATTTACCATTACCAATAAGAATAGAATCATTACCTAACTAGGGATGCGTATTCTTTAATAAATTAGCATTACCTGTCATGTGCTGAAAAGCACCTGTATTAGATGTCCATTCAGTGTCAAATACACTGTTATCAAGAGTGAGAGCTGCTAATGCTTTCGAAAATTCATCAGCTGAATGTGCATGTTTTGATAAATGCGAACAAATTTTTACAATATGTCCTACAACACCACAGATCTGACAGATTTCATTTCGATATTGTTCTTTTTCTGCTGGTGTCATCCGACGTTGGCTAGTTGGTGGTGGTTTTCTAGTGCTTAAGTCATTTTTGTTAGTGGAACTGATTTGTTCTCCAGAATTGGTGGTCCGTGAACTATTGAAACGAGGGTTATGAGCTTGAAAACCACATCCATTTGAGTTAAAATTGTTCTGCATCTTTCGAGATCCAGATTGCCATTTCTGTCCAAAAAAAGCAAATTGATGAGTTGGTGTATTTGTTGTAAACCAATTTTTAAGTTGTTCATATCCTTGTAGGCGAGATATGAGATCACTATAAGAGGGACATGGAGGTTTTAGCATAGCAGTAGTGAAAGATTCATATTTGGGACCTAAACTTGTAAGAAGAGAGAAAACTTTAATCTTATTTGCAACTGGACTTTTTATTGCAGCAAGACTATCACATATCCCTTTGAAATTTTGGATGTGTTCACTCACGGTGGTATTGCCATCTTTGCTGAGATATGTTAGTTGTTGTCTAAGTGTGAATTCTCTTTCCTAAGAATCTTATGCATACGCTGCTTTCAAAGTGTCCCAAATAGATTTTGCTGTGGCTTGTCCTATGTCTAAGCCAAGTGCTTCTTCTATAAGAGTACCAATTATCGATCCTCGAAGAGGATAATCTAATTTTCTCCATGCTACAATGATCTCTATTGTTGGTGGAAAGTCATTTTTGGTAGTAGTGTTAATAGTTGATTGAGTGGGTTTTTATGTCTCGCTAGTGAGGTGTCCAACTAGATCTTGACTTTCAGCTAGAGCTAAGACTTGCTCATGCCATAATGGATAGTTGTCTTGTTTGAGTTTGAGAGTGACAAAATTGCTGACGTTATGAGAAATGGATGCCATTTGATATGAAGGTTTGGTTCACAGTGGCTCTGATACCATAAAGAAAAAATAGAGTATAGAAGATGTGTATTTTTGTTATAACGTGAGCCACATAATTAGACAACAAGAGTGACTAATTTATGGACCAAACATTGTCAGTCCCTCACATAATAGAACAAAATAAAAGCTAAAAAATAGCCCTAATGCAAGCAATTGAATGCTAGACAAATCCCTTTGATTGTGATAGAGTCAAACTCAATCTCCTCATTAACCAATATATCTCTAGCATAATTTAAGGGAGAGGATTATGCACACATGTCCTTATCTCTCAAGATATGGAAAACAACCTTATCACTCCAACACATAATCCTTATTGTGCTCTTGCTCTTTTAGTTTACAGGTGGACTGTGAGCTGGGCTGTTGTATAGGCTTAATAGGTATGAATTGCCCAAAGGAAAAATACAAAAAAATATTCGGTTTGTCATCTTCATGGCTACTTTCTGAACTATTAGGCTTGAGCGAAATGCTCGTTGTTTTACTCGTAAGACTTGCAATATGGAATTCTTATTTCGCCTATTTTTAGTAAGGGAAGATTTTTGGCTGAAGGCTTATAGTGATTGTGATTTCTCACTGGGACTAAATCTCTTACTATGTACGGATAGTATAAAACTTCTTCATCTAGGCTCAAAATAAAAGCCTCAGCTCTTTTAGCTTTCTTTAGCCATTTCTACCCTTAAATAGAACACTGATGGCTCCTCATTGGGAAAACCAGGTCCCTCGGGTGTGAGTGGAGTTCTGTGGGATCATAAAGGTGATTTCCTATGTCTATTTTCATGAAATGTTGGAATTATGGAGCCCAACCAAGCTGAGCTTGTGGCAGTTGGAAATGCTTTATTATTTTCCCATGAATTCCTAAAGACTAAAAATTGTGAAGTAATTTTTGAGTTAGATTCATTAAATGTTGCTTTTTGGATGCAAACGAATTGTTTAGAGAGACCTTGGAAGTTTGGTAGAATTTTTAATCAAATGGACTGCTTTCTAGAATCGATTGGGAAAGTTTCCTTCTCTCATAAATTTATTGTTTGCAATGTTGTTGCAGATTATCTTGCTAAACAGGGGGTGCATAGAAAATCTAACTTTGTTGCTTGGCTTTTTTAGTTTGCAATGCCAATTTTGCATTCGGGATGAGAAATTTTAAAATCTCTTATAGTGGATATGTGCTTGGCAACTCTTATGATGGATTCGTGCCTCCTCTTTGGATGAATGAACATGATGATGTGTTTTTTTTGTTAAACTTTGGTTAACTGCACTCCCTTGTTTTTCTTGGATCTGTTCCTTGTGGGACTGATCTTATGGTAGAGGTCAAGTGGATGAAATCAAAATATGAATCTGCCATCTATCATCTGGGATGAATTTTACTATTTTTACTCTCTTCTTTCCCATTATTTCTTTGAAGGTTGATGATTGTGATCTACTGCTTTTTTGCCCTCCAAATTCTGGGAATACTTCTTGATGATCTGATGTTTTGTGTATGATTTATTGGGGTTGTTTTGTTTTGCTTTATTTTTTGGCTGCTGTCTCTGTGCACAGCCGAGGCTTGGTATTTTGCTATAGTCTTAGCTGACTCGAACTCTGGTGTTTTCATCTTTCTTTAGCTAGTTTGTTAACTACCTATTAATAACACTCTTTGGCTTGTAAAAAATAAAACTCTACTAACTAAATAACAATTAACAAAACATTATAGACATGTTAAAATAAAATTCACTAATTTAATCACTTTATAAAAAATAATGATTTTAAATCTGTAAGGCCCCTAACATGACCCTAATTTAATTTGTATATTTTTGAATGGGATTTTTATTTGATTAAGGTTTAATTATATGTGAATTTCATATAAGCATGAGTTAAGGGGGTAAATTATCATGTTGATATGTTAATTGTGTAAAAATAAAATTCAATAGTATGGTTTAATATTAATTGAGGGTGTAATTTAAGTAAAAAATATTGTTTTGGGGTAAATTTGTAATTTTGGAAATTTAGGGGTCAAATATGGATAAAAGCATTAATTGAGAGGTTAATTTAAAAGAAAAATTTAATGGATAGGCCAATGTATGAAAAAGAAGAAAGGTGGGGTCAAATGTATAACATGCAAAAATTGGCTAGGTTAAAGTATGACATGCAAAAAGTTTTAGGGACCAAAATAGATATTTCCCTTGACATTATATAAGTCAAATTAAAGGAGTTGGGGGCCGAATTTCTTAGAGAAAACTCATATTTCATCTCTCTCTCTCTCTCTCTCCATTCTAAATACCTTAAACAATCCTTGCATGTGTGAGATTTAATCAAGGTTTGGTCATCAAAATTAAGGTAATTGGTTTAGTAAATGTCATCTTCTTCTTCTCCTTCTTTTACATTCAGTTGGGATAGTTGTTGTTGAGTGCTGGAAGTTTAAAATTGATAATGATGATGCTTGTGAAGGAGAAGAGGAAAGTGGAAAGAGAAAAGGGAAAGAAGTGGCAAAGGACTACATCAAGGAGAGATAATCGGCCAAGGTATGGGAACTTTAGTGTAATTTGAGTTAGAGACCTCAAAATGAATCAATTCAAAATTCTATAGTTAAATGAGACATAAACCTATATAATTGTAGGAGGGATCAAGCCTTGATTCTGCCTCTAACCATTTTCTATGATTTAATGAAAAATCATGTGAACTGTAAAAATAGGCTCTGGTATAGATTGTGATTAAATGGTGATAACTTTGTGTAAAATGATCTGAATTATGTAAAGTTAATTCCTATGAAAAATAGACTCATAGGGGCACATTTGATATGAAGTAAGTGTGACCTAAAAATGTATACAAGTATGTCAAATATTGACTTGAAAATTCGTAGGAACTGAATGTACTGTTAGAGAACAGACCTTAGTAATTTGGGCATAACTTTTGGTAGAGATGTTAAAATACTACAAAGTAAAATTCTAGTTAAACTAAAGGCATGAAAGTATAACTTTGATGAAGAAATGTTGGTCTAAATCCCTCTTAATTTTATGTTATGAATTTTTCTAAGTGATAGCACATACTTTTTCGGTTCTATGAACAACCTATAGTATTTATCACATATATCGAGCTATAGGTCAGATATTAAAGTGAATTCTGATGCTATGGAAACTAGACACATATGGAAATAAGATTGTAGAGATCATTAATCCTAAAAATGACATCTTCAATTTCAAATGTTGCTCACAAGTTGAGTCCAAAATGCTGCCTGTGCAGATTTTTACTATACTTTATCTTATGACTTTTAATTAATTGAGTTAAATAGGTGTTTATGTGATTGCAAAATGAATTGGATAGGGCATGTAATATGACTATCAATGAAGGATCATATGCATACATATACATTCATATATGTACATAGGTAAAGATTAGTGATTAAAATATCTAACATATATATGTAATTAGATTTGTACATGAGTGTCATATGCAAAATTTATGTATACATATGTAATCCTATGATGAGAAAGTGCATATTTTGACATGTACCTATGCTATGAAATAGGGAATATAATAGTATGACCATGTCATATGTATATGCCCATATGAAAACATGTTGATATATGTATAACATATGATTTGAATAATGATAAAGGTATATATATTGATAAACATGCTTATAAGAATAAGCTTACTATATGCGAATATACCTACAGGTATGTACATTTATGATTATGTATATAAGTGTGTGAGCATGTAATTGCCCTATGAGATAGAAAATGTTTAGCATGACTATGAACATGTGAGATGCTTAATGAGAACATGTTCAAGTATATGTTGTGATGATTATATGTCATACCTATATACCGTTATGTAAATTTTATAGTCACAAGGATAGTATGAGCTAGATGTATAACTTGTTATATGAAATGTGCATATATCTGTTTATGCACTAGAGAACTTATAGTTTTACAAGACTATGTACATGTGCAAATGGTATACTATGAATACAGTCTTGATGTGTGAATTGAACATGAACATAGTATTGCCTGCAATAGAGTTCAGATGTGGATAGATGAGCGCCTATAGGAAAAATTACAGCTGTAATAGTTTGGCCCAATTGGGTCTAAAGTATGTTTGATTCCGTTTGAATCATGAACAACCCTGTTTGGGTTGTTAGGCAACCCCGTTTGGGTCTGCTTGACCGGTCTAAAGTATAATTTGGCTCCGTTTGGTTCTATAGATCCGATATCTTCGGATATCCCTCATTTTGATACCGAAGTGTATCGATAGTTCCCGTTATCCACTGATAGAACTAAGGCATGCTAAACTTTATTTATAGTAATGATCATAATTAATCAGTTAAAGTTTATCTTACAAAAAAATCGTTACTATGGATCATATTGTTGGTTTGTCCATAGAAATTGTGCTTCATTTGAATATGTTCACATGGAAAAATGCCATCTATATGAATTATGAAAATGGAAATATTTGTTACTCTCTTGGGTGTAATGTTTATTTACATGATGATATGCTTTAAGCTTTAAAGTATTTGTTATTATTGACATGTTATGCTGTATATGTTATATATATATATATATATATATATATATATATATATATATATATATATATATATATATATATATATATATATATATATATATATATATATATATATATATATATATATATATATATATATATATATATATATATATATTGTATGTGTTTTTTTGATGACCGCTGTGAGTGGTCATCCATCTTTAGATATTCCCTACTAAGCTTTATAGCTTAGCACGGGTTATTTATCCATGTAGGTTCAGTTATCAAGACTTTTGCTGAGGGACGATCTCTACATCAGGAAGGGCCAACTACCGACTATTAAATCTTGATGTAGGATGTTTTTGTATTACTATTATCATAAGTTTTGTATTATGGCAAGTTATCTTATAAAAATGTATCTAACATATGTTAAGTGTTGTAACTCACTAGTAGTAAAGCTAAGAAAGAGTATGTATGCATGTGATACATAAAGTAGTTTTATAAAGTACAGTATGCATGATACTAAGTATGAAATGAAAAACAGGAATAAACTTGTAGCACGCACATAGGTATATGAAATAGTATGACATGATTAATTGTAATATGATGGTTACGCAAACATTTAGTATAAGCATGATTAATATGATTTAATTTTTGAGTTAAATAGGGTAACTGTATAGGGGGTGGTACAATTTGTGGTATCAAAGCCTAGGTTTAGCCTTTTCTGTGTAAAAATAAACCTAGGATTATATAGTATGATATAGTGTTTTGTTGGCCTGATGCAAAAGTCCCTGTTTTGTTATAGATAGAAAATGGAGAGCTCTAGAGATGTTATTGAGGAATCGGCTGAAAGTAACAGGTCTAGAACTAATCCTTCCAATCTTGGATCTTCATCATCCAATCCAAATGATAGGGGTGTGCAGAAACCGAACCGACCCGATCAACCCGACCAATCCGAACCGAACCGACGATTTCAGGTGGGGTTAATCGGGTTCGTAGGGTCGGTTCGGTTAGGAGGATATGGAGTATTTCGGGTTTGGGTGAAAACCCTTTGAAACTGACCCGTCCGACCAACCCGATTTATTAACTATGTATATTAAAAAAACCTAATTTTGCTTCCTCTTCTAAATTCAGTGCCCCTCTCCCTCTCTTAAAGTCTCCGCCGCCCTAAGATTTCCTGGCCGCCTTATCGCCTCCGTCACCCAGTTGCCGGTCGCCGGTCGGTGATCACCATCGCCTCCTTCATCCAGTTACCCTTTTCGCTCTTCGACAAGCCTAAGAAGTATGTCATCTTTTATCCTTTCTCCCAATCTGCTTAATTTTTTTTTGTTTTTCCTTGCTTGCTCGCTCTTCGACATAGATAGATCTGTAAATAAATAGATAGATCTGATGAATTTTGCTCTTTATGCCTTGGGAAAAAAAAAAGAAGAAAAGAACACTTCAAAGCAAGGTATATAAAAAAGAGTTATGGGGCTGTTTTATTTCTGATCGGTGATGATGAATTTTGGCACTGGAGAAAGGAGCTTTGGAAATGTAAGTTGTAGAGTTGAGATTACCAAGAGAGACCTCTCTTACTATCTCTCTCTCTCTATTTTTCATTTTCTTTAAATTGGAATTAAGTAAAAGTTGTAATTAATTAAGATCACGAGTTGATCTCTACATAACAACAAAATCTTAATCTCTGTTTTTAGTTTTGTACAGATACTGAAATTAGGATTGAAGTGAGTGACATAAACAATAGATTACTTGCGTGCTGTTATTATGCTATATTCAAACATAGTGTAATGTCTGTTGGAAAATTGGGTAGGCATACATATCTATCTAGAGCATTGTCATTTAATCTATTTAAAAATTCACGAGTGATGGTAGCTGACTAAGTAGGTGTAGGCAGATGTTTTTGTGACTTAACTTAGGGCATGAGAGCCAAAACAATGGGTTTCCATTATAGTATTCTATACACTTGAATTGAAAGACTGGGAACCAAACTCTAGTAAAATATGATATGCTTATAGTACAGGGGTATTAAAATATTATGTCTGGCATACATTGCGTTGCTAAGTTGTTCCATTGCTTCAATTGCATGCCTGTATTTGTTTATATATTACTGTCAAAATTGTAATGCATAAAGATTAAACATTCATATATTTGTCTGAGAAGAAGTTTAATATGTTGCTGCTGACATCGATTAAGTTTAAAGGGATTTATTAGGAAATATTTTGTTGGCAGTTCCTAAGCTGAAATTCAACAAGTGGATGGGCCCAGCGATCCAAATGACAGTCCCAAGTTTTAGGTAAATTTGCTGCAAGTAACTGAAAATGTAACCTGTTCTAAGGTTTGGCAACTTACATTGTATTTGATGTGAAAATGCAGTGGGCGGACAAAGCATAATGCCAACCTTCTAAAGTATTCATGGAAGATAGAGTGCAGGTACTTCCTCTTGTGTGTTACAGCCTAAATGGCTTAGTCTTAGCTACCAATTGTGATTTGACCATTTGAATAAATTCTCATAGGATGCAAGAGAATTAATTGTTTGAAAATGGAGGTTGATGCCCCAGTTACAGTTTCCCACTTCTGTAAAAATTCTTCCAGAACTTATTTAGGATTTTCTTGATTTTATTTTACTGCAGAAATAAGATATTTTGTAACTATTGCCAAGATGTTATTTTATTTTTTTATTTATAGCACAGAGAAAGGAAAAAAGAAAAAGGGACTCTAAAATCAAAGGGGAACACATTCTTCCTTATATTTTTAAAATATGTTTTATGGTATTTAATTGTATTTTACTTTAAATTTCAGTTTAACCAATTAAATTTTGGGTATTTCGGGTGGGTCGGTTCGGGGCCCAAAAATTATCGGGTTAATCGGGTAGGGCCCCGACATCTTAGTAGGGTCGGATCGGGTGAGGATAAGTACAATAATTTGGGTTTCGGGTTAATCGAGTTCGGGTCGGGTTGACCCGAACCCGACCGATGCACACTCCTACCAAATGAGGTCCCGACAGCCATTCCTGTTGAAGCATTATGACAGCACCTAAAGCTCCAATATTTAAAATTAGGAAGCATGGTGCCGAAGAATTTTTAGGTACTAATCTGGAACAGTTTAAGAAAGCTGAATTTTGGCTGGAAAGGCTAGAGAGAATTTTTGATGAAATTCACTGTCCAGTAGGTTATAAGGCATCTTGTGTTGTGTCCTTACTTCAGGGAGCAGCCCATAATTGGTGGAAGTTGGTGTTAAAGCAACCCCAGTTACAAGATCCCATTACATGGGAATTTTTCACAGCTAAATTCAGGAAAAATATGTTACTGAGGCATACAAGCAAGATAAGCTAAATCAATTTCTCAACTTGAAGTAGAGAGTTATGTATGTGGCTGAGTATGAGAAAGAATTCAGTCACCTGTGCAAATATGTTCCTGATGAGATGTTAACTGATGCTTTTAAATGTAGCCAGTTTGAAGATGGGTTAAATGATCGTATCAGAGAGAAGTTAATTGGACCTACATCTTTGCATATGGTTAACTTTACTCAACTGATTATAGTAGCCTTGCGAGTTGAAAAGAATGAAATAACAAAAAGGGAGAGAGAACAGAGAAGGAGTGGATCCAAGGGTGGATCTTTCACTGGAAAGAGAGCTAGAGGAGCTCAAGGAAATCAGCCAGCTGAGTCTGGCTATAGTTCTGTAAAAAAGGACAGGAGATAAGAATCTTTTGCAGTGTCTAAGCAGAGAAAGGAAGCCTCAGGGAAACAAAGTGGGGAGCAACCTCCAGTGTGTCCCCATTGTACTAGGCAACATTAGGGTAGTTGCAAGAAATTGACTAGAGTGTGTTTCAGGTGTGGTGGTACTGATCACTTCATGGCAAACTGTCCTTCGAAGAGGGAATAGGGTGTTGGGCAGCAGGGCAGTAAAGGAACTTTTAATGCACCATCTTCGGGTAGAGGTAGAGGAAGAGGTCTTGGGAGATCGAATCATCAGGAATCCCAGTCCAGGAACATTTTTGAATCAATTGAAAGACCCATAGCTTCAGGTTTTCCTAGTCAACCTTATGCAATGAAAGCTCGAGAGGATCATAATGCTCCAAAAGTCATAGCTGGTATTTTCTCTCTCTTTGATTCTAAAATGTATGCACTGATTGATCCTGGTTCCACTCATTCTTATGTTTGCACTGGGGTTATTGGTAGAAATGTGTCTACTGTACATGAACTGAAATATGATATATGTGTAACCAACCCTTTGGTTCGCAGTGTTGTTGTTAATAAAGTGTATAAACAGTGTCGTATTGTAATTCAAGGGAAAGAATTCCTTGCTGATCTTATTGAATAACCTTTTTGGGAGTTTGATATTATACTGGTATGGATTGGCCGTCTAGACATCATACAGTGATTAATTATGAAGCTAAAACTATAACTCTTATTGTTGCTGATGGTAAAAAAACTATAGTTCAGGGCATTCGATCTAAACCATTAGCTAATGTAATAACGACTATGCAAGTTAAGTGATTTCTTAGAAAAGGGTGTGAAGCTTTCTTAGCACTTGTGCTTGATTCAAGAAAAGAGAAAGTGAATCTCCAAGAGATTCCAGTGGTGAAAGAATTTCCTGATGTGTTCCCTGAAGACTTACCTAGTCTTCCACCTGAAAGGGATGTTGAGTTGTCTATAGAAATTCTACCTGGTACAGCTCCTATTTTGAAGGCACCATACAGGATGGCTCCTTTGGAATTGAAGGAACTAAAGGTTCAATTACAAGAGTTGCTTGACAAAGGCTTCATTAGGCCTAGTGTATCACCTTGGGGTGCACCGATTTTATTTGTAAAGAAAAAGGATGGGTCTATGAGAATGTACATAGATTACAGATAGTTAAATAGGGAAACAGTGAAAAATAAGTACCCTTTACTCAGAATTAAAGATTTATTTGATCAGTTGAAGGGTGTTGGTGTGTTTTTCAATATTGATTTACGATCGGGTTACTATCAACTTCGGGTTAAGGATGTGGATGTTCCCAAAACAGCCTTTAGAATCCGATATGGGCATTATGAGTTTCTAGTGATGCCATTTGGGTTAACAAATGCCCCGGCTGCATTTATGGATCTTATGAATAGGGTATTTAGACCCTACTTGGACCAATTTGTTCATAGATGACATTTTGGTGTATTCGAGAAATGAAGCGGAACATGCTGAGCATTTGAAAATTATTTTACAGACTCTGAGGGAGAATAAGTTGTATGCTAAGCTGAGCAAATGCGATTTTTGGCTTAAGAAAATTTCTTTCCTTGGTCATGTAGTATCTTTTGAAGGCATTAGAGTGGATCCAGCTAAAATAGAGGCTATAGTGAATTGGAAGCCGTCTCGAAATGTGACGGAAGTGAGAAGTTTTTTGGGCTTAACGGGATATTACCGTCGTTTTGTGAAAGGCTTTTCAATTATAGCTGCACCACTCACTAAACTGATGAGAAAGGGTATAAAGTTTGAGTGGACTGATCAATGTCAGGCAATTTTTGATGAGTTGAAGAAATTATTGATAGAGGCTCCAGTTTTGACACAACAAGTTACAGGAAATGAGTATGCTATGTATAGTGATGCTTCTAGAGTTGGCTTGGGTTGTGTGTTAATGCAAGATGGTAAAGTAATTGCTTATACATCTAGACAGTTAAAGCCGCATGAGCAAAACTATCCAACCCATGACCTAGAGTTAGTAGCAGTAGTGTTTACCTTAAAAATTTGGCGACATTATTTGTATGGGAAAAGGTGCAGAATCTATACAAATCACAAGAGTCTCAAGTATTTGCTCACTCAAAAGGAACTTAACTTGAGGCAATAAAGATGGTTAGAACTGTTTAAAGATTACGATTGTATATTGGATTACCATCCAGGTAAAGCTAATGTTGTAGCAGACGCCTTAAGCCGTAAGATGATGGCTGCTATGATTGCACATCACTGTAGATGGAAACTTGCATATGATGGTGCTTTAATAGCACAGTTGAAGGCTAGACCTTGTTTGAGATAAACAGTGATCGATGCTCAAAAACATGATGAAAAGTTGCAACAAATTTAGAAGTTTGCACATGAAGGGACCCAGTCTGAGTATTCAGTGAAAGAGGATGGGGGTGTGTATTATCAGAATAGATTATATTTTCCAGATGACAAAGAATTAAAAGGGACAATATTGAATGAGGCTCACAATACGGTATTTATTATGCACCCTGGTGGGAATAAGATGTACCGGGATTTAAAACAATGTTATTGATGGCCTGGTATGAAGAAAGATGTGGTAGCATATGTCTCCAAATGTTTGACTTGTTAGCAAGTGAAAGCAGAGCACCAGTTGCCCTCTGGTTTGTTGAACCCCATCCTAATTCCACAGTGGAAATGGGAGGATATTACCATGAATTTTATAACAGGATTGCCCCTTACACAGAAAAAGCATGATGCATTTGGGTTATAGTTGATAAGCTGACTAAATCAGCTCATTTCATACCGGTTCAGATGGATTACTCTATGGATAAATTGGCGGAAATTTATGTAAATGAGATCGTTAGACTGCATGGCATTCCGATGTCAATAATTTCTGATCGAGATTCACATCAAGATTCTGGCAAAGTTTGCAATAAGCATTGGAAACTCAGCTTCATTACAGTACAACATTCCACCCTCAAATAGATGGGCAATCTGAACGGGTTATCCAAATTCTAGAGGATATGATGAGAGGATGTGCTTTGGATTTTGCTGGAAGTTGGGATAGATATTTAGATTTAATGGAGTTTGCCTACAATAACAGTTATCAAAGAAGCATCGAGATGGCACCATATGAGGCCTTGTATGGCCGAAAATGTAAAACTCCTATTTACTGGATTGAATTGCCGAAGCACAAAATTATTGGTCCAGATATTGTTAAAGATACAAAAGAAAAGGTACAAGTTATCAAGCAGAGATTGAAGGAAGCTAGTGATAGACAGAAGTCGTATGCTGACTTAAAAAGAAAAGATATTGAATATCAAGTGCGTGACAAAGTGTTTTTGAAAGTGTCCCCTTGGAGAAAAGTATTGAGATTTGGAAAAAAAGGGTAAATTAAGCCCGAGGTATATTGGCCCATATGAGATTCTTTAAAGAGTTGTGCTAGTGGCATATAGGTTGGCTCTCCCTATGGAACTAGCCAAACTCCATGATGTATTTCATGTTTTTATGCTTCAAAGATATCATTCAGATGAATCTCATGTAATATCAGTTCAAAATGTGCAAGTTCAACTAGATTTCGCATATGATGAAGAGCCTATAGCAATTCTGGCTAGAGAAGTTCGACAGCTAAGGAATAAGCAAATTTCACTAGTTAAAGTGCTCTGGCAACATCATAATTTACAAGAAGTTACTTGGGAGCTAGAAACAGCTATGAAGGAACAACATCCTCACTTGTTCAAAACAGGTATGAATTTCGAGGACGAAATTCTTTAAGGGGGAGAGAATTGTAACGCCCATAACATGACCCTAATTTAATTTGCATATTTTTAATGGGATTTTTATTTGATTAAGATTTAATTATATATGAATTTCATATAAGCATGAGTTAAGGGAGTAAATTATCATGTTGATATGTTAATTGTGTAAAAATAAAATTCAATAGTATGGTTTAATATTAATTGAGGGTGTAATTGAAGTAAAAAATATTGTTTTGGGATAAATTTGTAATTTTAGAAATTTAGGGGTCAAATGTGGATAAAAGCATTAATTGAGAGGTTAATTTAAAAGAAAATTTTAATTGATAGGCCAATGTATGAAAAAGAAGAAAGGTGGGGTCAAATGTATAACATGCAAAAATTGGCTAGGTTAAAGTGTGACATGCAAAAAGTTTTAGGGACCAAAAGGGATATTTTCCTTGACATTATATAAGTCAAACTAAAGGAGTTGGGGGCCGGATTTCTTAGAGGAAACTCAGACTTTATCTCTCTCTCTCTCTCTCTCTCCATTCTAAATACCTTAAACAATCCTTGAAGAGAATCCTTGCATGTGTGAGATTTAATCAAGGTTTGGTCATCAAAATTAAGGTAATTGGTTTAGTAAATGTCATCTTCTTCTTCTCCTTCTTTTACATTCAGTTGGGATAGTTGTTGTTGAGTGCTAGAAGTTTAAAATTGATAATGATGATGCTTGTGAAGGAGAAGAGGAAAGTGGAAGGAGAAAAGGGAAAGAAGTGGCAAAGGACTAGGTCAAGGAGAGATAATCGGCCAAGGTATGGGAACTTTAGTGTAATTTGAGTTAGAGACCTCAAAATGAATCAATTCAAAATTATATAGTTAAATGAGACATAAACTTATAGAATTTTAGAAGGGACCATGCCTTGATTCTGCCTCTAACCATTTTCTATGATTTAATGAAAAATCATGTGAACTGTAAAAATAGGCTCTGGAACAGCTTGTGATTAAATGGTGATAACTTTGTGTACAATGATCAGAATTATGTAAAGTTAATTTATATTCAAAATAGACTCATAGGGGCACATTTTATATGAAGTAAGTGTGACCTAAAAATGTATACAAGTATGTCAAATATTGACTTGAAAATTCGTAGGGACTGAATGTACTGTTAGAGAATAGATCTTAGCAATTTGGGCATAACTTTTGGTAGAGACATTAAAATACTACAAAGTAAAATTCTGGTTAAACTAGAAGTATGAAAGTATAACTTTTATGAAGAAATGTTGTTCTAAATCCCTCTTAATTTTACTTTATGAATTTTTCTAAGTGACAGCACACACTGTTTCAGTTCTATGAACAACCTATAGTATTTATCAAATATATTGAGCTATAGGTCAGATATTAAGGTGAATGTTGATGCGCCGGAAACTAGACACATAGGGGAAAAATATTGTAGAAGATCATTTAGCCTAAAAATGATATCTTCAATTTCAAATGTGGCTCGTAAGTTGAGTCCAGAATGCTGCCCTGTGCAGATTTTTGCTATACTTTATCTTATGACTTTTAATTAATTGAGTTAAATAGGTGTTTATGTGATTGCAAAATGAATTGGATAGGGCATGTAATATGATTATCAATGAAGGATCATATGCATACATATACATTCATATGTGTACATAGGTAAAGATGAGTGATGAAAATATCTAACATATATATGTAATTAGATTTGTACATGAGTGTCATATGCAAAATTTATGTATACATATGTAATCCTATGATGAGAAAGTGCATATTTTGACATGTACCTATGCTATGAAATAGGAAATATAATAGTATGACCATGTCATATGTATATGCCCAGATGAAAACATGTTGATATATGTCTAGCATATGATTTGAATAATGATAAAGGTATATATATTGATAAACATGCTTATAAGAATAAGCTTACTATATGCGAATGTACCTACAGGTATGTACATTTATGATTATGTATATGAGTGTATGAGCATGTAATTGCCCTATGAGATAGAAAATGTTTAGCATGACTATGAACATGTGAGATGCTTAATGAGAACATGTTCAAGTATATGTTGTGATGATTATATGTCTCTATATGCCGTTATGTAAATTTTATAGTCACAAGGATAGTATGAGCTAGATGTATAACTTGTTATATGAAATGTGCATCTATCTGTCTATGCACTAGAGAACTTATAGTTTTACAAGACTATGTACATGTGCAAATGGTATACTATGAATACAGTCTTGATGTGTGAATTGAACATGAACATAGTGTTGCCTGCAATAGAGTTCAGATGTGGATAGATAGGCGCCAATAGGAAAAATTGCAGCTACCATAGTTTTGTCCAATTGGGTTTAAAGTATGTTTGATTCCTTTTGGATCATGAACAGCCCCGTTTGGGTTGTTAGGCGACCCCGTTTTTGTCTGCTTGATCGGTCTAAAGTATAATTTGGCCCCATTTGGGTCTATAGATCCGATATCTTCGGATATCCCCCATTTTAATATTGAAGTGTATCGATAGTTCCCGTTATCCACTAATAGAACTAAGGCAGACTAAACTTTATTTATAGTAATGATCATAATTAATTTGTTAAAGTTTATCTTACAAAAAATCATTACTGTGGATCATATTGTTGGTTTGTCCGTAAAAATTGTCATAACAAAAAAACTGCCAATTAGCGACTAAAATTAGCGACGGCGCAATTTTCGACGCTAATTTTGCGACGGATTAGCGACTGTTTTACATTTCCGTCGCGATAATGATATTTGCTATTTTTTTGCGACGAAATAGCGACGGAATTAATAAACAGTCGCTAATTATTGGCGGGAAGAGTACGCGCCCTGTTTTGCGACGGAATTAGCGACAAAATTTTCCGTCGCTAAATTTTATAATTTTTTATTCAAGAAATTAGTTCCAGAAATTTTAGCGACTAAAATTTTAGTCGCTAAATTTGGCGGGAAAATTTAGCGCCTTTTTTTGCGACGGTTTAGCGACGGAAATATTTCTGTCGCTAATTATTATTTTATTGCTGTAATACGATTAGCGACGGGAATATTTAGTCGCTATTTCGTCGTAAATAAATTAAAAAATAAGTTTTTAAATTTCACTCCCATAATTTATGTATAATTTCAAGTAATTTTAATATAGACCATATAAAATAAATTATTTCATTTGTAACAGAAAATTATAAATTATTTTATAAGTTGGTAATAATTTTTTACCAATTATACCAAAATTTAATGTTATTTATTTAGAAAATTTACATTTTTAATCATAATAATAAACTAATTGTTATGATTATTATATTATTTTATTTTTCTTCTCACACATATAGATTGTGGCATAAAATAGAAAACACACTCAATCATCTTGAAAAGCGATTTAAAACATGTTATATAACATGCCTTTTGACTAGAAATTAAATGTATACTAATATTAGCATAATCATAAATCAGACTGGATTTATTTTTTATTTCAATTAGGTGAGGACATTGGTTCCTCATGGCAACTACGAAGATCCTTTATTGCGAATTTTTTTCAATGAAAATTAGTTCTATTTTATTAACAAATTCTCACTTAATTATTTAATATAAATTCTTTTGCTTTTTGTTGGAACTATTATTTTTAATATGAATTTGAAGTGAAAACTAGAACACTGGCCCATTTTATGGCACGTTAGTGTCACGGGTATTTTGTTAATCTAATATAAAGGCAAGGCATTTTTGTACTATAAGAAAAACGTTAGAGAAACATTAGAGGTATTTTAGCACTCTGAAAAAAAATTATGAGTTTAGCATTCTAAAGAAAACATTAAGAACACTTTTGAAAAATGCATTTTATCTGAAAAAATTAAATCAAATTTTTATGTAGGTAATTCTGTTTAAATTACATATTTTTCATAATAATATATAATTGAAAATTTTAGTCAACATATAAATGGAACAATAATATAATGTTACAGTTTTTGAGTTATCAAGATGAAATTGAAACGCTCTTATACTAGACAGAAAGACTATTGCCTGAAGTTTGAGTCTGGAATCGAGACCGATTGAGTTGAATCAGAACCAAAACTGAACCGAAACCGTTTTAAACTAAAACTGTCTTCATATGATTCCAACTATACAATTAATAAAACCAAAACCGACAGTTCCAAAATCGAAACTGGCAGTTTTGGAAATGTGGTCAGCCCTAACACAAACTCCTTGTTGTTAATTTTGAACGGTGAAGATTAGTTTTTAAGATATATAAGTTCAGTTTTTATTGTAAAAAAATATAGGCTATTTTCTGAATTTTTTACGTAATGACCAGTTTTGTATACAAAGACGATCGAAAAATTATTTACCGTTAGATTGGCCTGAGTTTTGGTGAGTACATTCGAAACTCCTTGTTGTTAATTTTGGACGGTAAAGATTAGTTTTTAAGGTCTGTAAGTTCAATTTTTGTTGCAAAAAAAAGTTATTTTCTGGATTCAAATATTTTGAAGGATCTGTAAATAATAAGTTATATATAGATTTTGTAACACTCCAAAAATTCAAATCGCGCGAGAGTATTTTTTTAACACGTGCAAAGTATTTTGATAGGTACAAAGGCCGATTTATTAAGGATATGATATAAATTTGCATAATTTCAAGAATTTTAAATTAATAATTATTAAATAGAGTAAAATTTAAGAACAAACCATAAGAAACAATTTATTCAATATGTATATATATTATATCTATGAATTTAAATAATAAATTATTTATTTAACCAATTTATTGATAACTAATTTAATGAACATGACAATTTATACATTTCACATTTAATTTCTAAATTTAGGCAATTCGATTAATATAAGTAATTTATTTTAGCCTATTATAGAAAATATAATTATAAAAAAACAACAATTTTAATAATTTAATTAACATATTTAATCAATTTATCATATACACTTATGTATTATATATTTTATGATTTATTATATTTGAATTGAGGCTTAAAAATTCAAATTGGAAGAGTAAAGGGACTATATTGAATTTAATAATCGGGTGTTAAATTATTTTCTAATTTATTAAAAATACCATATTATCTTCTATAGAGACAAATGACACAACTTATTTGCCGAATTTAGTAAAAATAACGTATTATTTTCTATAAAAACAAATGACACAAAACAATAGAAAATAAAATATCGTATGATGTAAATAATGATAAAAAATAATTTAATAATTTTTATCAATTTAAAGATACTTTATATAGTTTTTACTAATATATATATATATATATATATATATATATATATATATATATATATATATATAAGAGTTTATATAGTTTTTACTTGTGTATTAAAACGAAAGAAAGAGAAGGAAGAAAGGGAAGGGAGATCGGGGAAGAGAGAAGCGGGGAAGGGAGGGGGGACGGACTGCCGCTGCTCGACGCCGGTGAAGGGGCGCTGCTCACTGCCGCCACCGTCTGTCCGTCCTCTGTTATCGGCGCCTTCCTCCGGTGAGTGTTTTTTTTTCTTTTGCCCGTTTTGTTTATCGCCAACTCTCCCCTTTTCTCTTTTTTCGGTGGCTGTCGACGATGTTGGAGGCGATTGACCACGCTGGTAGGATCACGAGGTTGAGACGGAGCTGTTGGTACCTGCTGATCATCCCCACTCGTCGGCGAAGTGTAGATCGGAGCACGTGGGAGCCGGCGGTTCCAAGTGGTTTTCCGGCCAAACCACGATGCTTTGAGGCACGTGAAGACCACCAGGAGGCTACCGGCGACTCTGGCTTCAGGCTCGGCGCTTCGACAACTCTCCGGCGAGGCTCCGGTGAGCCATCGGTGAGGCTCCGGCGAGGATCTGAACAGGCAGAATGGAGGGAGTATTTTGGCCTTCGACTCTAAGGTGCGGGTACTTGATGTGAATCCTGATATGCATGTGTAATTTTAGTAGATTTTAATAAACCAACGTTATATACCAATTATGATAATTATATTTCTTTGAAATTCTCTTTCAAACTTCCCTTGCAACATTTAGTTCGTGTCTGATTTAACAGGACTATTAATTTGTCAAGGTCGTATTCTGTTTGATGTTGGGTATTGGCATGCATGCAGCAAGGTGGTGAGGTTGTCCATTGCATAGGTCTTGACAGCGATTTCACAAAAATAGAAGGCTGCTCTGAGGGAAGCATACAAGAACAAGATGTTCTTTCCTCTTAATCTGCGTCCCAAGAAGACTAGAGCTATCCGCAAGAGGCTTACCAAGCATCAGGTATTCCACTGCTTCTGATTACATGCCTGTCACAGTCAAGATAGTTGCCTTGTTTTTTAGCTTCCTTATTTGGTTCTATCTACTTTGAACTTAGGCTACATTTCCTGATGGACATTAGAGTGCTAATTATTTTTGCTGAGCATTTGTATTCCATTTTGCCATCAAACTTTTTGAATAAATATTCATATTAAACTAGAAATCTCTTGGTGAAAAATCATTTCAAAATAGTGCTGCAGTGTGCTCAAAATTCATTGTTTTGGCACAGTGTGAATAATCAAAGTTCTTGTTTGCTTAAACTCTGTCTTTATTGATGAAAGATTGGAATTTTGAATTCTATATAGTGTGTTATTCTTGCATTATGATGAGCTCAAATTTGTAAAATACAGGGCAAAAATCTCACATTTTTCCTATGGCTTCCTACAATCCTAAAATTTATCTGGATCTTGGTCCCTTGATTGTGATATTTAAGTATTATCGGATATGGTTTTCTGGTAGAACATTATTATTTATTCAGCAGCTTCTCTCTCTTCACAAGTTCTAACCTTGTTTTCCTTTTATGCCGCAATCATTGAAGACCGAACAAGAGAAGAAGGGAGAAATGTACTTCCCAATGAAAAAGTATGCAGTTAAGGTGTAGGATTCTATTTTCTAAATAGGCTTTTTTCATATCTTCTATTATAAACCTATTTGGTTGACAAGTGTTGACAGTCTTTATTGGTATGAAATTAATTGCCTATTGCAGTCTCTAATGGTTTTCATCAATCGGCGAGGATCCTGTTTTGCTTCATGGGGTACTCCACGTCATCATCTTTCAGGTTGTCAAGCTTTCAGCTCCTGGTTGCTGCACCTTCTTTTGCAAGGTATTTATATTTTTGTTAATTTTCAATAATTATGTGTTTTATAGTTAATACCAATTATGATAATTATATTTCTTTTTTAGAGTGCTTTAGCCTTAGGATGGAAAATTAGCTTCCTCACCAAATCTTCATCCATTAACTACCAGTTTTCATTGTTTTGCTTATAATTAAGATGGCTTTCTGATATATTTTTTTTATATATATATCATTCTCTAAGGTACATGGATTGACATTCAGCTTTTTAATTCACTTGCATGCATGTGGCCATATAATTCTTGATAGCAGTGGATTTATTTGGTTTAGAATTCAGTAGAACAGTAATAAATTAGATGTGCAGGTACTAGACAACATTGAAGAGACATTTGTATGTGGGAAAAGTTTGTGTAGATTATATGCCACAGTTGATTTAGACAAAGCAAGAGTTGGGCGTAGGAGACAATTAGAACATGGACGTTCTTATTCCCTAACTGCCCCTAAGGGTGCAGTTTATTCTCTTTGAGGGTGTTTATGACTAGACAGAACATTGCTAAATTGGGTTTTGATTTGAAATTCACATGTTTCGGTATACTAGTGTTTGTAAATATGGGTTATGAATGTAAACATGCATAAACATGTCTAATTCTTTATTTTCTGTAATAGACAATTTGGAAATTTGTATCTCATATGCATTGCTGCTTACAAGTATAACAAAAAAGAAAATATTGACCTAAGAGCACACATATTGCCATGTTTAATTAAAATGGCTTTTCTGAGTTTTTAAGGTCTGAAATTTGATTGCTTTATCCAACACTTTTTGCACTACTGAAATCCTGGTGTCATGTTATGCATGCTTTTGCATGGAGGATAGAACCTACCATTGATTAACTTGTGCATGTCAAAAAATTTCTTATTCCAATCCCTCATAATTATGTTCCTTTCACGACAGGATTTCATGGAAAATCATGAACAAAGATGGCTTGGGAAGACCAATTTTGTAGAGATTCGTTCATTCTGGCAGATGTTTATGAGTTTTGATAGGATGCAGAGCTTTTAATTTTGGAAGATAACATTGTTGATGCTAATTAGTATGATATTGTTACTATTTTGTTGTTTTAAAAGAGATTGTTTGAGGATAATATTATGTACATTTTCAATTACTATTATATACATGTGTGTGTATTTTGGAACATTTTCTGATTTGGAATAAATATATGTTTGTACGTGTGAGATCATTGTTATATACAAGTTAAAAAATAAATAAATAACAATCATTGTA
This sequence comes from Excoecaria agallocha, assembly GCA_037975025.1. Classification (NCBI taxonomy): domain Eukaryota; kingdom Viridiplantae; phylum Streptophyta; class Magnoliopsida; order Malpighiales; family Euphorbiaceae; genus Excoecaria; species Excoecaria agallocha. Next base: position 36,024,692 of record CM075822.1, on the reverse strand, counting down.
TAAAAAATTAAATTTTTAAAATATGGCAAAAGAAAAAATTCATTTATACAATAATTCAACGACGGATTTGTGACAGAAAATCTGTCGCTAATATATAATAGATATAATTTAAGAAATAATTAGCGACCAAATTAGCGACGGACAAAGTAGTCGCTAAATATTATCATTTTAATTACAGTAATTAATTAGCGACTGAATTAGCGACGGAAAATTTAGTCGCTAAATATTATTATTTTAGTTCGGCGACTAATTAGGAATATAAATTAGCGACGGAAAAAAAAATTAGCGACGAAATATTTCGTCGCTAAATTAGCGACTGAATTTAAAATCCGTCGCTAATATATTAGCGACTGGCCTATTAGCGACCGTTCGTCGCGGCGTCGCTAATTTTAATTAGCGACGAAAAAATGGTATTTAGCGACGGAATTTTCCGTCGCTAATCTGCAGTTTTTTTGTAGTGTGTGCTTCATTTGAATATGTTCACATGGAAAATTGTCATCTATATGAATTATGAAAATGGGAATATTTGTTACTCTCTTGGGTGTAATGTTTATATGCATGATGATATGCTTTAAGTTTTAAAGTATTTGTTATTATTGACATGTTATGTTGTGTGTTTGTGTGTGTGTGTGTGTATATATATATATATATATATATTGTATGTGTTTTTTTGATGACCGCTGTGAGTGGTCATCCATCTTTAGATATTCTCCACTAAGCTTTATAGCTTAGCACGGGTTATTTATCCGTGTAGGTTCAGTTATCAAGACTTTTGCTGAGGGACGATCTCTGCATCAGGAAGGGCCAACAACCGACTATTAAATCTTGATGTAGGATGTTTTTGTATTACTATTATCATAAGTTTTGTATTATGGCAAGTTATCTTATAAAAATGTATCTAACTTATGTTAAGGGTTGTAACTCACTAGTAGTAAAGCTAAGAATGAGTATGTGTGCATGTGATACATAAAGTAGTTTTATATAGTATAGTATGCATGATACTAAGTATGAAATTAAAAACAGAAATAGACTTATAGCATGCACATAGGTATATGAAACAGTATGACATGATTAATGATAATATGATGGTTAAGCGAACATTTTGTATAAGCATGATTAATATGATTTAACTTATGAGTTAAATAGGGTAACTGTATAGGGGGTGCTACAAAATCAATTCTCAAATATTTACAATAAAACTCTGGTTAAGAGCACGATTTACAACATCATGAGCAGCCTATTAAGTGTTCTTTGGATATACCTAAATACAACCATTTACTGGTCATTCTAATATCAACCAAAATGCCACGTGTACCCATAGGGCTAGCAACACCTATATTGGTACTATCTACTATGCTTTTGACATGGCTACAAAATATGATAGAAGACCATGAATGCTCCCGTGCTAGCAAGAATGAATCTTTCAATCACCAGAGCTTTTAAGATTTTTGGTTGGACTTGCTATGGCGATTGCTTGACTTTCCACGCTACAAGCTATCCTTCAAAATTCCTCGCAATCTCAGCAGTACTTCTAATCCATTCGTGATTTGAAATAGCTGCATTTGTAGTAATTAGAATTTCATCAGAAGATAAAATAGGCAATACGCTACCATTTTCACAATGATGAGCTACTATAACCACACTCGTATGGAACATATTTTTTTCTAAAGAAAACTCATGGTAATATTGAATACGTACCCTCAGACAAAATTTGTTGCACTAGATTTCTTACTAATTTAAAAAGCAATTGATTTCGAGCCTTTTAGATGGTCCACATGATGAAAGCTACTAAGATTACTGACTCTTTTTAAGGGAAATCCACACTGCCAAAAATGATGACATATTACTTTAAAGATAATACCCAAGGAGCTACATGCCTCCAAATTTACTTAGCCATTCGACAGTTAAAAAAATAGGTACACTACACTCTTTACTTGCCCATAAAATCTACACATTTTGGATATATAAGGAAATTTTGCATTCACTATATTTGTAACACCCTTACTATAACAGTCTTATAGGACAGGCAATAAGTCGAAAATTATTTTTTTACAACCCTTAATTCCTTTAACTTAACAACCTTCATGCATATAACTTTCATTAATCCTCAACCTATAACTATCCGAAAATTACTATGCATTTAATAAAATTTTGGCAATATAACGGCTATATTCTTAACTAGCCCCCTGAAAAATCAGACAATTACACAGCCTCTCAGAGGCACAACAGTTTATATCAAATCATAACAACCTACAAATACTATCAAACAACACATGCATGCCATCCATTCTCTGCAATTCCTCATCCACATACTACTATTACTAATACACAATACAGTCATTGCTACAATATCATCCTCAGAAACAAAACATAATAAGTATATATATACATGCCACAAAAATATTCTTTCTAACTCTTCAGCTTCAATTTCCTGCTGTGTACCCAAGCTCCAACCTAGCTGTACCTGCACGCAATCAATCATACGTGCTGAACATTAAACATACCCAGTGGTGACTAAAAATCATAGCATTTCCCTAATATATAAATATTGTTAATAATTTTGGTTTAAGTGAGTTCTTATCTATTTTTCTTATTTCATAGCAATATTTATTTTATTAACTACTAACTTCTCATTAAACTTATAAACTTTCGTATATTCTCAATTTAGTCCTTGAACTTCTCTTTTATTTCAAAAATATTATTTTATACTATTAATTACTAGTTTGCCCTTTTTATTCCTTATTTTCTTATCTTACCTTATTAATTAACTTATAATTTATTGATTAATCATTAATTTAACCTTTTTCATATAAAATTACATTTTAGTCCTTTAACTTTATACAGTTGACTTTTTACCCAATTAATTGACCAAATTACCATTTTACCCTTATTACTTATTTCCCTTATTATTTTTATCAATTAATTTCACCTTTTATAAAAATTACCATTTTACCCTTAAACTTCTAAATCCTTTTCATTTTAGTCCTTTTTCATATTAAACTTTCATTTTTGCTTTTCTTTTATATTTTTAACATTTCCTTATCACTATGCCCCTAGTACAGACCCGGCAGAAAACTCTCAGACCGAATATGCGAAACGTGAACCCCCACAGGGCCACAATAAAATAAGAAATGACCTCCAAGAATCATCTCTCATATTACATATGAACATATAACAGTACGTATGACAGATATACTATGGAGATCAGCGATCCAACCATAGTAAAGCAAGTCGCCATGACTTGCAACGAGGTATATGTATCCCTATGGCTAGCCAATTATATCCTGAACTAGGTTTTACTGCCTGACTCATTCTAAGGGCACATATATTTTTTAAAATTTCCTTCTTATTAGTTAATCTTTCATTCTTTTCCTTACTTTTCATTTCTTGTTAATACAATATCAATGCCTTATAATTATAGTCAGTCTTCTTTACACAATCTATGAATCGTTTCATAGTAGTTCACCATGTAATCTATACAGTATGCTATAATTCGTTCAATTTTTCACGTTTTTCAACTAATACCTAATTAATATTTATTTCGAAAATATTCATTTAATTTCCATAAATTCTAATAAAATTCACAACTATTTATTTACATTAATATTAGCATTATAAAGCTTAAAATCACCAAAATCACCTAAATTCACATTAGTTTCTTATGAATTAGTATTCGACCAACACTACAACTCCACTATACAAATTCTTTTAACTTCATTTAAAGTCTCTAATAAACATATATAGGTCTTAAACACATGAATATAGCATTACTTGCAATTATATCCCAATATATGAAAATTTTCTTAAGAAACCTAAAGGAAAATCACTTAATTAATAGGAAAATAAAAGGATTCATTAGCCACACACCTTTTTCTATGGATTAGCCTTGCCTAGACTTCCTTTCCTTTTCCTTTGGCTTGAGAAATTTGCTCCTCTTCTTGGATTCCTTCACAAACCGAATTTCCCATCAAAGATAACTCAATTATTTTGGCTTCAAATGCTAAAATTGACAGAAAAATGAATTTTGGAACTAGTAGTAGGCACCTAAAAACCAAATTAAAATCAATAATTTCACATACCTAACTTTGACACCTAAACTTTAACCCTTGGTTTCTCTTGATTCTCTTCCTTGAATCAAAGATTAGAGCTTGCTAGGATACTCTAAAGAGGCTGAAATCAGTTTCTTAGGCTTTGATTTGGTGAGATTTGGTGAAAAATGAAAGAAAAAGAGAGTAAAGTGAGAGAGAAGGATTTCGGCCACTTATGAAGAAGAAGAAGAAGAAGTGAGTTGCTGCTGGAGATTTATGGAGAGGGAGACCCTTTTATATGACTTATAAATTGGCTATGGGTTGGGCCTTAAATGGGCTTGAACAATTTAATTGTTTAGGCCCGATAATTACCCGATTATTAGCTCTAATTAATTTCTCCCACTTCCCAGCTTCAATTCTCTTAAAATTTAATTCCATTATTCATATCACATTAAAATTGGGTTATACTTAAAATTTCAGCCCAATCGGAGTTCGTTTCGGATCCGATTCAATTTTATCGGTCTGATTCAAAAATATCGGTGTTACCAAAAAAATCACTTTTTGCCACCAAAATATTCTACATAATAATTTAGGCACATATGTAATTTTTGAAAATTTTTAGACTTCATTAGATATTTTTAATAGCCAAAACGATCAAAAATTCAATTAAAACCCTAAACCCTAATTTTCTCGGTTTTCGTTCTTTTAGCTTTCGGAGGCCTATTTGACCTCAAATTCACTTCAAATTTCAACCCCGGACTACCCGTAACTAGTAATTTTCAATGGTCCAATAAAATATTTTTCACTTCCGGGTGTCATTTTCAGCCCGGAGACACTATTCACTATCGAAAAGTACTATTCATGATCGGTCCGATGTTGAGGCCATTCCAATTCTCCCTTAGTAAAAATAAATTTCGTCCTCGAAATTTACCTGATTCAAAAAGTAGAGGATATTGCTGTCTCATGGTCGCTTCTGGTTCCCAAGTAGCTTCCTCTACATTGTGATGGCGCCATAGGATCTTTACTAATGGAACCTGCTTGTTTCTCAGTTGTTTAATCTCCCTAGCCAGGATCTTTACCGGCCTTTCTTCATACATCATATCAAACTGTACTTGAATATCTGCGGGTGTAATGACATGGCTAGGGTCAGACTTGTATCTTCTGAGCATGGACACATGGAATACATCATGGATCTTTTCTAACTCTGAAGGTAGCTTCAATCGATAAGCCACTAGACCTACTCGTTGAAGTATCTCGTAGGGCCCAATAAACCTTGGACTTAACTTTCCTTTCTTACCAAACCTCAAGATCTTCTTCCATGGAGATACTTTCAGGAAAACTTTGTCTCCGACCTGAAACTCAATGCCTTTTCTCTTCAGATCTGCATAAGATTTCTGTCGATCCATGGCTTCTTTCAATCTACCTTTGATAATTCGTACCTTTTCTTCTAAATTACGAATCAAATCAGACCTAATCAACTTCTTTTCATTTAACTCAGTCCAACATAGAGGAGTCTTGCATTTTTTCCCATATAAAGCCTTAAATGGAGCCATCTTTATACTGGATTGATAGCTGTTGTTGTAGGCAAATTCTGTAAGAGGCAGATTTTTTCCCGACTGCTACCAAACTCTAGTACACAGCATTGCAGCATATCTTCCAGAGTCTGAATTACCCTCTCTGATTGACCATCTGACTGGAGGTGAAAAGTTGTACTGAAGTGGAGTCTCGTACCCAAAGCTTCTTGTAAGCTTTTCCAGAAATGAGAGGTAAACCTAGGATCCCTGTCTAAAATAATGGATGATGGTACTCCGTGAAGTCTCACTATTTCATTAATATAGATTTCTGCCAATCTAGTAAAAGGATAATCCATCCAGACTGGCAAGAAATGAGCATATTTGGTGAGTCGATCAACAATCATCCATATAGCATCATGCTTTTTCTGAGTGATAGGTAACCCGTAACAAAATCCATAGTGACCCTATCCCATTTCCACTCTGGTATCAAGATAGGATGAAGTAATCCAGAAGGGACCTGGTGTTCAGCCTTCACTTGCTAACATATCAAGCATTTACTTACAAATTCTGTCACATCTCGTTTCATTCCTGGCCACCAGTAATAAAATTTCAAATCCTAGTACATCTTGTTACTTCCAGGATGCATAGCATAACTACTATGGTGTGCCTCTGTAAGGATGTCCTTTTTCAGTTCTTCCTGGTCTGGAACACAGAGTCTTTTCTTGTAATAAAGGCTTCCATCTTCATTTAAGGAATAGTCTCCCTCATTGCCATCCTGTACTTTATTCATAATAGTTTTCAGTCGATCATCCTCTTTCTGAGCCAATTTCACTTGATACACGAAATCTGGTTTTAATTGTATTTCTGCCATCAAAGCTCTGTCTGATGCCATACTCAAACTAACATTTAAAGCTCGAAGAGCTGAAAATAACACTATTAATCAATTACACATATCACTTACTTATATCAATTCATTTGAAACTATTTACATTACCTGTCATGAATTTTCTGCTAAGTGCATCAGTCACCACATTAGCCTTTCCTGGATGGTAGTCGATAAAACAATCATAGTCTTTTATCAACTCCAACCAGCGTCTTTGTTGGAGGCTAAGTTCTCGTTGAGTAAGCAAGTATTTCAGACTCTTGTGATCAGTATAAATATAACATTTCGTACCATACAGATGGTGCCTCCAAATCTTCAATGCAAAAATAATAGCTGCTAGCTCCAAATCATGAGTAGGATAATTCTTCTCGTGAGTCTTGAGCTGTCGAGAGGCATAAGCGATCACCTTACGTTTCTGCATCAAAATGCAGCCTAGTCCATTTCTGGAGGCATCACTGTAGATCACAAAATCCTTATCCGGTTCGGGTTGAGTGAGAATAGGAGCTTCAGTTAACATATTTTTGAGTCTCTCAAAGCATTCTTGACATCTGTCAGTCCACACAAACTTGGTGTTTTTCTGTAATAATCGAGTGAGGGGGACTGTAAGTGTGGAGAAACCCTTTATGAACCTCCTGTAATATCCGGCTAAGCCCAAAAAGATTCTTACTTCAATCACATTTATAGGTGGCTTCCACTGGAGAATTGCTTCAATCTTTGATAGGTCCACTTTAATACCTTCAGCAGAGATCACGTGGCCTAAGAAAGATACTTCATTCAACCAAAAATCACATTTACTGAACTTCGCATACATCTGCTTCTCTTTCAAAGTCTGTAAGACAATTCGCAAATGCTTATCATGTTCTTCTGGTGTTTTAGAATATACCAGAATGTCGTCGATGAAGACCACTACAAACTGGTCCAGATAAGGATGAAAAACTCTGTTCATCAGGTCCATAAAGGCAGCCGGTGCATTTGTAAGTTCAAATGGCATGACCAAAAACTCATAATGGCCATATCGAGTGCGAAAAGCAGTTTTAGGCACATCTGCAGCTTTAACTCCTATCTGATAATAGCTTGATCTCAAATCAATCTTTGAAAATACACCCGCTCCCTTCAACTAGTCAAATAAATCTTCAATACGAGGAAGGAGGTATTTGTTCTTTATGGTGACTTTATTCAGCTGTCTGTAGTCGATGCATAGCCTGAGCGTCCCATCCTTCTTTTTAAAAAACAGAACTGGTGCTCCCCAGGGCGAAACACTGGGTCTAATAAATCCCTTATCAAGTAATTCCTGTAACTGAATCTTCAATTCCTTTAACCCTACTGGTGCCATCCTGTAAGGAGCAATGGATATGGGTGCAGTGCCTGGAGCAACATCAATAGAAAATTTTACTTCCCTGTCAGGTGGTAAACCTGGTAATTCATCAGGGAACACATCTGGAAAATCTCTGACAGTGGGTACTTCTGACACTTTTGGGCTATCTTTCTTTGCTTCCAATGCATAACACATATAGGCTATACATCCTTTCCTGATCAACCTCTTAGCTACAGTAGCAGATATCACGTCAGACAGATAATCATGGCGCACACCAACCACTGTAATTTCTCGACCATCTTCAAGTTTTAAAGTAACTCTTTTTCTTTTACAATCAACAGTCGCTTGGTGGATGAATAACCAATCCTTCCCCAGAATCACATCGAACTCATGGAAGGGCAACTCAATAAGGTTTTTCAGGAATATATGTCCCTGGACACTAATAGGACACTATCTATACACCCTATTTACCACTACACTATGCCCCAGAGAATTACTCACCAAGATATCCTGGTCCAAGCATACCTCTTTCATCCCTTTATCCCGAGCTAATGCAGTACTAATATAGGAATGAGTCGAACCAGGATCAATCAAAGCATAAATTGAATCAGATAATAGGAGAAATGTACCTACTATCACATCTGGAGCACCTTCTCCTCTCTGGCTCTGACAGCATAAGTTTGGCCTGTAAATCTCCTCTGACCCTGATATGACTGTCCAGTTGGTCTAGAGGATGATGTGATGGGAGTAACTCCCCTACCATGACCTCTTGGTGCAGAGGACCCAGTACCTGATGCTGGAGATGCAGTTGAGGTAGTCGGTAAGGCCGGACAATCTTTAATTTAGTGCTCCCTAGACCCACAATGAAAACATGCTCCAGTTTGGAATCTGCACTCCCCATAATAAAATTTGCCACAATAATCACAAGCTGCAACTGTCCCACTGTCTCTATCCCAAGGGGTACTGGCAGCTGGTGTAGCTGAACCTCTGCCACGAGTAGCACTACCCCTACCCCATCCTGCTGGAACTGGGGGATGGCTCTGAGGTGTAAATGACACCTTTGACTTCTTACCCTGATCACCCTTTCCACTCGACTGTCCTTGCTTTTTCTTTTGCTGAATTCGAGACTGTCTCTCAGCCTGTTCAGTCTGGATAGTCTCTAACTTAATGGATGCCTCCACCATAGCTCTCAAGGTAGGGTACTGCTGGGTTCCTATAATCTGTCTGAGCTTGGTATGCAATCTCTTCTCAAATCTCTGTCGCAGCTTTGCATCTGTAGATTGACTCTCATCAAGGTAGGCACTAAGGCGCTCAAACTCACGCTCATACTCAGCCACTGATTTATTACCCTGCCTAAGCCTGCAAAAGGCATCCTGCATAGCCAAATTATACTCAGACCCAATATATTTAAGCTCAAACTGAGACTCAAAGAAATCCCAAGTCAACTGATCCACTGGGGTGTGCCTCCTGACTGAATCCCACCAAACAAAAGCTGATCCTTGCAACAAAGCAACTATACCTTTTATATTTTCTTCTACTGAACTATTGGTGATTTCAAAAAGCCTCTTTATCTTAAATAATCAATTTTTAGCCTGTGAGGGTGTCAAAGGATCCATTCCAGAGAAATCTTCAGCTCCCAACCTTTTTAACTGCTCCAAAATAGGTCTTCTTCGAGGTGGAGCCAGCTGAACCTGAACAACAGTATGAGAGGACTGAGCCTAACCTGCTTGTAGTCGTTGCTGAATGTAGTCAGCCATTAGATTAAGGAATTCTGGCTGTGGGGGTGTAGGTGGCATTGCTGGAGAGGAAGCCTGCCGCTGTGGGGCCTTCTGCTGTCCAATACCTATAGAAGCTTCACTTTCACCATCCCCCACCTGTCTATCTTGATCAGATGAAATCTTTACACTATAAAATAGAAAAGAGCAGGTACACATTAGATTTCCATCACACTTTATTACTTACAATTGGCATGTATATATATACAGGTAATTAAATCATACTTATTCCTACTCCGATCTTAGGACCGACTAAACCAATGCTCTGATACCACAAAATGTAACACCCTTACTGTAACAGTCTTATCGGACAGGCAATAAGTCGGAAATTTATTTTTTTACAACCCTTAATTCCTTTAACTTAACAACCTTCATGCATATAACTTTCATTAATCCTCAACCTATAACTGTCCGAAAATTACTATGCATTTAATAAAATTTTGGCAATATAACGGCTATATTCTTAACTAGTGTCATGAAAAATAAAACAATTACATAACCTCTCAGAGGCACAACAGTTTATATCAAATCATAACAACCCACAAATACTATCACACAACACATGCATGCCATCCATTCTCTGCAATTCCTCATCCACATACTACTATTACTAATACACAATACAGTCATTGCTACAATATCATCCTCAGAAACAAAACATAATAAGTATATATATACATGCCACAAAAAAATTCTTTCTAACTTTTCAGCTTCAATTTCCTGCTGTGTACCCAAGCTCTAACCTAGTTGTACCTGCACGCAATCAATCCTACGTGCTGAGCATTAAACATGCCCAGTGGTGACTAAAAATCATAGCATTTCCCTAATATATAAATATTGTTAATAATTTTGGTTTAAGTGAGTTCTTATCTATTTTTCTTATTTCATAGCAATATTTATTTTATTAACTACTAACTTCTCATTAAACTTATAAACTTTCTTATATTCTCAATTTAGTCCTTGAACTTCTTTTTTATTTCAAAAATATCATTTTATACTATTAATTACTAGTTTGCCCTTTTTATTCCTTATTTTCTTATCTTACCTTATTAATTAACTTATAATTTATTGATTAATCATTAATTTAACCTTTTTCATATAAAATTACATTTTAGTCCTTTAACTTTATACAGTTGACTTTTTACCCAATTAATTGATCAAATTACCATTTTACCCTTATTACTTATTTCCTTATTATTTTTATCAATTAATTTCACCTTTTATAAAAATTACCATTTTACCCTTAAACTTCTAAATCCTTTTCATTTTAGTCCTTTTTCATATTAAACTTTCATTTTTGCTTTTCTTTTATATTTTTAACATTTTCTTATCACTATGCCCCTAGTACAGACCCGGCAGAAAACTCTCAGACCGGATATGTGGGACGTGGACCCCCATAGGGCCACAACAGAATAAGAAATGACCTCCAAGAATTATCCCTCATATAACATATGAACATATAACAGTACGTATGACAGATATACTATGGAGATCAGCGATCCACCCACAGTAAAGCAAGTCGTCATGACTTGTACTGCGGTATATGTATCCTTATGGCCAGCCAATTATATCCTGAACTAGGTTTTACTGCCTGACTCATTCTAAGGGCACATATATTTTTTTAAATTTCCTTCTTATTAGTTAATCTTTCATTCTTTTCCTTACTTTTCATTTCTTGTTAATACAATATCAATGCCTTATAATTATAGTCAGTCTTCTCTACACAATCTATGAATCGTTTCATAGTAGTTCACCATGTAATCTATACAGTATGCCATAATTCATTCAATTTTTCACATTTTTCAACTAATACCTAATTAATATTTATTTCGAAAATATTCATTTAATTCCCATAAATCCTATTAAAATTCACAACTATTTATTTACATTAATATTAGCATTAATATTAGCATTATAAAGCTTAAAATCACCAAAATCACCTAAATTCACATTAGTTTCTTATGAATTAGTATTCGGCCAACACTACAACTCCACTATACAAATTCTTTTAACTTTATTTAAAGTCTCTAATAAGCATATATAAGTCTTAAACACATGAATATAGCATTACTTGCAATTATATCCCAATATATGAAAATTTTCTTAAGAAACCTAAAGGAAAATCACTTAATTAATAGGGAAATAAAAGGATTCATTAGCCACACACCTTTTTTTATGGATTAGCCTTGCCTAGACTTCCTTTCCTTTTCCTTTGGCTTGAGAAATTTGCTCCTTTTCTTGGATTCCTTCACAGACCGAATTTCCCATCAAAGATAACTCAATTATTTTGGCTTCAAATGCTAAAATTGACAGAAAAAATGAATTTTAGGCACCCAAAACTAGTAGTAGACACCTAAAAACCAAATTAAAATTAATAATTTCACATACCTAACTTTGACACCTAAACTTTAACCCTTGGTTTCTCTTGATTCTCTTCCTCGAATCAAAGATTAGAGCTTGCTAGGGTACTCTAGAGAGGTTGAAATCAATTTCTTAGGCTTTGATTTGGTGAGATTTGGTGAAAAAATGAAAGAAAAAGAGAGGAAAGTGAGAGAGAAGGATTTCGGCCACTTATGAAGAAGAAGAAAAAGAAGAAGAAGTGAGTTGCTTCTGGAGATTTCTTGAGAGGGGGACCCTTTTATATGACTTATAAATGGGCTATGGGCTGGGCCTTAAATGGGCTTGAACAATTTAATTGTTTAGGCCCGATAATTACCCGATTATTAGCCCTAATTAATTTCTCCCACTTTTCAGCTTTAATTCTCTTCAAATTTAATTCCATTATTCATATCACATTAAAATTGGGTTATACTTAAAATTTTAGCCCAATCGGAGTTCATTTCGGGTCCGATTCAATTTTATCGGTCTGATTCAAAAATATCGGTGTTACCGAAAAATTCACTTTTTGCCACCAAAATATTCTACATAATAATTTATTCACATATGTAATTTTGGAAAATTTTTATACTTCATTAGATATTTTTAATAGCCAAAACGACCAAAAATTCAATTAAAACCCTAAACCCTAATTTTCTCGATTTTCGTTCTTTTGGCTTTCGAAGGCCTATTTGACCTCAAATTCACTTCAAATTTCAACCCCGAACTACCCATGAATAGTAATTTTTAATGGTCCAATAAAATAATTTTCACTTTCGGGTGTCATTTTCAGCCTGAAGACACTATTCACTATCGAAAAGTACTATTTATGATCGGTCCGACGTTGAGGCCATTACAATATCACCTACAGGTAAAAGATTATGCAACAGTTTCTATATAAATAGGGTAATCTTTTTGAGGCAACTGTAGTTTCCATAAAGCCCGGTTAGGTAGCTCAATGCCGCTACCATTTTCATTACTTAGCACATTTGTCAACTTTTAAGATCCCTTAATAATACTTGGTTAAGCATGATAGGGCTATCTTAGGTCACTGATCAAACTACAAGTTGGCTCAACATATTTGAGTTAGCCTTTTTTCGAGCTTTCATACGGTAGCTTTGCCATGAGTTATTTCCTAGTCCAAATCGTTACTGTGCCTAAGGACCTTTTTACGCTAGTTCAATTAGGCAGTTTGAACCAAGAGTTGCTTTTTCTTGATTATCTAGCACCTCAAGTCTTAAATTACAAGAATCTATTCGATATGAATTTACTTTAACAAATCATAACAAATTAATCATTCCAGTTTATTTTTGCTTGAATAGTTACAAGAAAAAAAGTACTTATCTTCATTAAAAGTTCATCAAAAAGGTTTATTACAAAAGAAAGCTAAAAGTTCATTAAAAGCTAAATGAACGAGTATAAAAGAAGTTTGGCTAATTTTCATCAGGATCAACGTCCTCCAGCCAGGCAAGGTCTTTATGAGGGAACTTTTCCTTTATTGCTTTTATGAGTTTATTCCCGTAAGCAATGGCTTTATCCATAGCAAGGTCATTGACCTTCTCTTTAAGATCAACATGGCTGCTCTCTAGCTTAGCCTGCTCAGTTTGGCACTTTTTAAGCTTGGAAAGAGAAGTCTGAAGTTCCTCTTTAACCTTGGCAATAGAGGCCTTCACCTTGATTAGCTTTTGAGCAGCTTCCTTGGAGGCTTGACGATTAGCCTCTTCCATCTCCTTGGCTTTAAGCTTGAGAGCAGAAACACAGTCCTTTCAATTTTTGCCACTTGTTGAGCCTCTTTTAGTTTCTCATGAAGCTCAATAAAAATTTGCTTCTCATCCTTAAGAAGGCCTAGTAGCTTGCCCATCTTGTCGATAACAGTATTCGATAAGACTGCACTCTGCACAAAATATGGGTGAGCATATAAAAATGATAAATCTAACAGCTAAGCAAAAGGATATACCTCTACTTGATGCCACCTCATGATAGAATAGAGGTGGTCTACCTTTAAGTTCAGAAAATAGGACACCTCATCTAGGATATAGGTGAGCAGTGAGCAAAAACTATTAAATTTTGGGTTGGAAAAACTACAGGATTTTGTTCAATAGCCATATGCCTCGAATTTCCTAAGGAGAATATGATTTCTCTTGGTAAGTTCGGTCAGATGAAAGACTAGACAGCATTATAAAAGGTTGACTTATGTGCGACGAGCTACGGATTGGAGAATTTGAGGACATATATGAGATCATCATGGTTATGGATGGACTATTATTCTGATAGAGGATATCATTGGCGGGTGGAGCAAATTCAGCCAGGGGTATTGGACTGGTGGCAGGAGCAGGAGCTACGCTGGCTGCTTGTTCAGGCAGCATACTTTAGGCTTAGAAAGGCATCGAGCTAGCTTATCTAGAACTTTTTCTGGTCCTGAATTTTTTAGCTTTCAACTTCTCCCCAAAAGACTTTCCATCCCTCTTTATAACTGCAAAACAATAACATAATGAGAAAAATTAGACTTTCACATCAAAAGGAATAGAAAGGTGTACCTCGTATTTCATTAAAGGGTTTGGGGATGATTTGGGATCCAAGAAGTCATATATGTCGATCTTATTAAAGGTGAGCTCTCTCCACCATTCTAAATATTTTTCCTTATCTTGGGTTAATAGCAGATGGTTATTCATATTGATGAACAACCCCCAAAAAGTTCGAATAAAAAAATTAACCTTGCCCTCTATAACAAAAAACCTATTCTTCCAAATCTTGAAAGAACCCGGCTTCCTCGAGAAGACACCATAACCGGCTTGAGTTTGAACATAACAATGGTCTTCTACATATTTCAAAGACTGATGAGATAGGTTGCTTTAAATAGATGGATTGTTAGGTCAATCACATTCTCTGAGGTCCAAATTTGCAAGGCAATAAGGGTAAGCCAAGCATTAGGGTGTAGCTATCTTATAGTAAAGTCGTAGTATTTTAGAAAAGAAACATCAAAATGAGTTACATGAAGAGTGAAGCTGGCTCAAACTCTAGCCTTATAAAGGATGAATTTTTTCTTGTCATTAAAGTTATAGTTGGTGGTAATATGGGAGCTCAGGGCTAGAAGTTTGTATTGGTTGGGTATCCCTAACCTAAATCTTAGGTTGGAAAGTTTAGAGACATAGATGGATGAGCTTATGCTAGAAACTTGGGAATTAGCCCTCGGTGGTCTTCTAGCTGTAGGTCAGCTTGGTTCAGGGGTTTCATTGGTTGGAGTGTTTAAGAGAGCGCTCTCCATAGATTTACGTGTGCTTTCAGAAGGTGTTTGAAATTTGGAAGTTCTATGGGGGTGTTCTCGATGGACGAGCTATGATCAGATGTGATCGACGTGCTATCATTCAACAAACCATCCGAGATCCTGATCTCAATAGAATCTAAAGATCCACTCATTTTTTTTAAAAAAGCAAGAAAGAAATGTTGAAGTGAAAAAAGGAAGAGATTTGAGGCACTGACTTGAGATTTCGAGCAAAAGAATCAAAGGATGTTTGAAAGAGCAAAGTGCACAAAAATGAGGGAATGAAGCGAGAAGGCAGAACAAAAAGGTGAAAATGACGAAGGATGAGGGATATTTATAGCTAAGGTAAACCATTGGATCAAAAGGAGTTGGATGGTATGGATATTCTTAATGTGCATGAAATTAATGGCATTGGCAATTGTTATGCAGGATTTGAGGGGATATAATTATGATTATTTTTGCAATTATTATTGGTACAAAGGCCGAAGCATCATCTCATCTTGGTCAATTGGAGCAGTGTTCAGTATATTTTTAAGATAAATATCTTATACCTCGGGGGGACCTATGATAATCGAATTGGGCTTTGGATCCATGTCCATAGCCTGGATCCCTAGCTACTTGGATCACCCAGGATCCGCATTGCTACTCTTAACGATGTCGTTTCCAATAAAGTCTTGTTACAGGACTTACTATTCCAGAGGGATTTCTTTCCCAGTAGAATTCTCATGGCCATCGAGATTCCTAACCGGAGTAGGATACTTCTCTCTATAAATAGCTAAGATCACTAGATATTTAGCTCTTTTAGCCATTTTTTACTAAAATCATCTTTTTACTATTCAATGACTTGATCGTCGGAGAGTCGCTCGTCGGACTCGGCCAGAGTCTCATTGTTTTTAAGAACATTTGGTGCAATAATTAGGTAAAACAATCCGATAGCAGCTCGATAATTTCTGACCTATTATCATTATCCATTTAGCTAATTACACAATTTACACATTGAACATCAAAATTGCAAACTATGATTTCATGAAATAAACATTAATATAAATAACATATAGAATAATATCAATAAAATCGAATTTTAAAAATTATATAATTGAATATTAGAACTTTCAAATTAAATGAATTTAAGTCTTCGCAAAAAAAATACTATTGAATTTTAATTTTCAAGGATCAAAATAATACTCATCAACAACGTTTAAAATAATAGTATAATTTCAAAACACTTATCATAGACAAATTTGAATAACAAGTATTCTAGGCACTGAATCTATATCCATCCCAAATAGTAATGAGTTTTATTTTCAAAATTCAAACCCTTCTTAGTACACCTATTTACAACTATCTATACCTTCAATAGACGGAACGAGATGAGCAAATACCATAAAAAAATCCGATGCACAAATTTTACAGTATAACATACAGTGCGAAGGGCTTAATTCAGTTTTTGATTTTTATTATTCAATTTAATTAACAATTATATCCTTTTTTTATCAATAAGCTAAATTTGTTGTTTGAAATATAAAGGCTAGTAGAAAAATCTACAAGATATAAATACAAACAAGTCAAAAAAAAATTTGAAAATAAATGATGAATTGAATAAAAAATTTAGTTGCTAAAAATATACTAGTAACAAAAAAATGTTGTTTCTTTTTTAATTACAATGTCTATATTTTTAGATGAAAAATTAAGATATATCAATTATAACAAATATATAAAATTAAGTATATATTTATTAGGATTAATTATTAAAATCCCTCCAACATATATGGTTTCATTTTGATTTCGTCCCAAAATAGACCAAATCGATCCAACCTTTCGTGATAATTTCAATTCAAATGTTCTGTTATAGTTTTTTCATCCATAACTAACAGGATATTGAATTAACAGTTCAAAATATTTCTTGGGCTAGACAAAGATTGGCCATTTAGTGCAAAGATTAGAGGAAGCTTGACTGCAAGACTCCACCCATTGAACAAGGGGGAAAGTCGACCTTAGTGATGTAACGGTACTGAGTGGAAGGACCGTTGCTCACCTTCTACAAGAGTTCTAGGGGATAACAAATTGGCTTTCCCCAAGAGCGGGTCAATTTCATCCATGGTCATTGGATTTATGACTTATCATTCGAAAGTAACTGACTTATTTTTTGTGACTTAAAAGTCACTGAACTTATTACCTGTTTGCATAAAAATCATTTTAACTGATTTTTAATGATAATCCTTACCATAACGATGACATGGCCCACCACATCATACGCCTGATACACATAGAACTAAACTTATTGACACGTCACTAGCCACATCACCAAAGGAGTCCACATCAGCATGTCCCATAAAATTGAAATAAACGAATAGGAAAATGCCACATGACAATCCAGGTTGGATCATGCATGGAGCACCATCTCAAAATTGAAATAAATAAATAGGAAAATGCCACATGACAAGCCAGGTCAGATCACACATAGAGCACCATCTCAGTCCATTTCATTCGAGTTGAGTTGAGTTAAGGAATGATAACAAATGTCACTTGCCATGACAACTTGGCCAAGTGTGGAGCCCCCAGACATATAAACTGTGAATAATGAGCAGACATTTTGTATATTGATATTAACAGTATATATACAATAGAGGAAACAAAATATCAGTCCTAGTAGAACTATGCAGAGATTATTGTATTGAGGAGTCCTAACTAAAAGAGAACAGGTTGACCCTTATCAGAAAAGGTGGACCTTTATCCTCTATTACTCCTCCTCAAGCTGAAAAGGGAGAGCACGAACTCGTAGCTTGTTCTAAAGTAACTGAAATCGACCCTTTGTCAATGATTTTGTGAAAATATCTGTAGTCTGGTCAATAGTGGAGATATATCGGACAATTAGAGTTTTGGACTGGACCTTGTCATGAATAAAATAAAATTCAATTTCTAAATGTTTGCTGTGATTATAGAAAATAAGATTGGCAGTGAGATATACTGCACTTAAATTATTGCACCAGAGAACAGGAGATTTGGTGAGCTGAAACCCAATCTCACGAAGCACCATATTCACCCAACTAACTTTAGATATAGCAGAGGCAATAGCGTGATATTCCACTTCTGTAGAAGATCGAGATACTGTCCGTTTTTTGTAGAAAGACTAGAAAACTAAGCATGAGCCAAGAAATATAGCATAACCTGAAGTTGATTTTCTATCATCCAAATAACCACCCCAATCCGCATCCAAAAAATAATGAAGTTGAGTTAAATCAGTTGAGGAAATAAAGAGGCCATGATTTAGAGTCCCGTATAGATATCACAAGATACGTTTAATAGCACTTCAATGCTTGATTATTGGTGCATGCATAAATTAAGATACTCTGTTAATGGCAAAGGAAATGACAGGCCTTATGAAGGTAAGATATTGAAGATTGCTAATAATGCTTCTATAATGACTAGGATCAGGATAAGGGTTACTATCAGTAAGACTTAACTTATCAGCTAGAGCAGCCGACGAAGAAATAGATTTGCAGTCCACCATTTTTGCTTTAGCCAGAATAGCTTTTGTGTACTTGGATTGGGTGAGAAGAAGACTATTGGCAATCAAAGTGCCTCAATACCCAAAAAATTAGGAAAGTTTGCCTAAGTTCCGTATAGCAAACTTGTGTTCGAGAAAAGACACCAATTTGTTGAGGAGAGAAGTGTCATTCCCTGTCAATAGAATATCATCAACATATATAAGGCAGTAAAGCCTTGCACAGCCCGAAATATAGTAATAAAGAGAACAATCTGTCTTAAAACCAAAAAAACCAAAGGATAGCAGTGCCAAAGTTAATTTTTCATGCCACATTCGAGGAGCCTATTTAAGGCCATAAAGGGACTTCTGCAGCTTACAGACAAATCAAGGGCAACAAGGATCCTCAAACCCAGGGGACTGCTGCATATAAACCTCCTCATGAAGATCACCACGCAAAAATGCATTAGACACATCCAGTTGAAACACTTGCCACTTAAGGGAAATTGCCAAAGTAAGAATAAGCTGAATGGTGGTTGGCTTCACAACAGGACTAAATGTCTCAGTAAAATCAAGACCGAGGCACACTAACCAGGCTTTGTAATGGTCAATAGAATCATTAGGTAAGGTCTTTATTTTAAATACCCACTTACAACTAATAATATTGGCGGATGAAGGAGGTGGAACAAATTTCCATGTGCCATTGGAAATTAAGGCATGGTACTCATTTACCATTGCTTGACGCCAACAAGCGTGTTTAGAAGCCTGCACAAAGGTGGTTGGTTCTAGGATTGAACCCGAAGAGATAAGGGCTCGTGGTTTTAAAGAACCAGTTTGAGAACATGTGACCATCCTTGAGGGAGGGGAAGCAGAAGTTGCTGAAGGTAAATTGTTAGAAGCCACAGTTTCTGAATTAGCTGAAGGAATAGACCTAAAATGGTTAAGATCAACAGTGAGTGGTAGAGCAGGATAGGATGTAGTCAAAAGAATGTGGACCTGCTCTGCATTAGAAGGAGAAACTATTGTAGTGGGTGGGGTTATGGTTAGAGATGATGGACAAAGAGGTAAGTAAGGAACAGGTGGGGTAAGTGAAGTGGCTGGTGGTAGAGATACACAAGGTGGAGGTGTCGGGTTGAGAAGATGAAACGTGACAGCAGGAGTTTGTAGGAGAGGTGGACCGTTGGATTGGATACCACGACTGTGATTATTCAAAACCTCAAAAGAAAAATCCTATTCGGAAAAAATAATATGATGTGAGATAAACATCTTGTGAGAAATAGGATCATAGAATTTATACCCTTTATGAATATGACTATACCCAAAAAATACACACTTAGTGGAACGAGGAGATAACTTGTAAGGAGCATAGGGACGAAGCCAAGGCTAACAGAGATAACAAAAAATTTGGAGTTCATTGTAATCCAGCATTTGACCTGAGTTTGTTGTATGGGACATCAAAATCAAAAGAGAAGGTAGGGGTGCGATTAATGACATATGCAGCCGTGTCAAACATATATGGTCAAAATGCAGCAGGTAATTTCGCAAAGGTTAACATTGCAAGATTAGATACAACTATATGGCGATATTTACGTTCAGCACATCCATTTTGTTCAGGTGTATAGGGACAAGATGAACACTGTGTTATGCCATTGTTAACTAAATAGTTGGTGAGGACACGATATTCATAGCCCCAATCAGCTTGGAAAGATTTAATGGGGAGACCAAAAAATTTCTCAACAACAAACTGAAACTTAATAAAGGTGGACATAACATCATATTTATTTTTGATAAAATATATCCAAGTATATTTGCTGGAATGGTAAGAAAATAGAACATAACATGAATAGCTATCATGCGATTTAACTATTACAGGGCCCCATACATCAGAACAAACCAATTCAAGTGGCTGAGAAGCAGAAAAGTTTGAACGAGAAAATGGTAATTTATGACTTTTACTGACTAAACATGAATGACAAATAGAATGAGATGTCTTATTGGAAGCAACAATTAAATTAAAAGCTAACAATTTCCTAATTGTAGGAAGGGAAGCATGCCATATAGAAATCGAAGCTAAATGGGCTTGAACAGGTGTCAAAGTGGACAGTTGAAGGTAGTACAAACCATCTTTACTTTGGCCTTAGAGCAAAATTACCTTCGTTGCCAAATCCTTGATCAAAAAAGAGTCAGCAAAAAATTCAACTGAAACATTATTGAAAGCTGTCAAACAGCGAACATAAACTAAATTTTGAGAAGATGAAGGAACATATAAAACATCTTTGAAAGCAAATGATTTACCATTAAGATGATAGTGGAATGATCCAGTGGAGTGAATAGGGAGTTTAGATCTATTACCTATGGTGACTTCCTCAGGTCTATTATATTCGAAATAAAGAGCAAGATTTTTCAAATTTGAGGTTAGATGATGCACAGCTCCGGTATCCATAATCCAAGGCTGAGTAAAAGAAATGAAGGCAAGGTGAGATGTTGGTGGTGGAGCAAGGCGAGTGATTTTGTTGAATTTTGGGGAAGGGCAGACACGTGAGATGTGTTTCTATCCCTTGCAGTTATGACAAATGATAGAGCTGGTATCCATGGAAGCAGAAATAGTTAATGGAGTGGTGAATGGAGAATGTTAGGAAGAAGATTGACTAGAAGATCATCCACCCATGTTGTTCCTTCCATGACCACGACCTGTGGTATTGTTAAAGTTCCTGTAGGCATAGTAAGCAGTGGAAGAGAAGCTGTCACTGTTTGTATCCCAAGCTAATTGAGCTTCTTCAATTAACAGTAAACCATACAAGTCATCAAAATGGATAGCTTCCAGATGAGCCTCTAGAGCACGCACAAATGGTCTATAAGTAAACCCCAAGCTAGCCATAACACAGTCAATGAAGGCCTCATCAGCCATGGGACTTTGCAAGGCAGCTAGTTGATTATATAAATTTTTAGCTTTTTGCATATATACTGTGATACTATCATTCTCACATTTAAGAGTCAGTAATTGTTGTCTAAAATTGCGAACTTGAGGTCGGGATCCCACTGAATGGGAAACATGGAGTTTATCCCAGGCTTGTTTTACCGTTGCAGCGCCTATGATTTGCGATAACATGTTCTCAGATATAGAAGAGAAAATCCAAGAGTGCACCTGATGGTCTTATTGTTCCCATTGGCTGAACTTTGCACTA
This sequence comes from Excoecaria agallocha, assembly GCA_037975025.1. Lineage (NCBI taxonomy): Eukaryota > Viridiplantae > Streptophyta > Magnoliopsida > Malpighiales > Euphorbiaceae > Excoecaria > Excoecaria agallocha. The sequence continues at coordinate 36,002,870 of CM075822.1, read as the reverse complement.
TCAGGATCAGGTGCAGCGCTATCCATATGAGAAAAAAGTCGGCAACCTTTCAGAATAAGTGTCAATTGTGTTTTCCAGAGTAAAAAGTTGGCAGAGTTGATTTTTATGGAGAGATTATGAGATAGATTTGAAGAAAAGGGGGCTACTGATGCAGACGTCATTAAAGAAGAAGATGAGAGAGTTGAAGTTGTCGAGCTTTCAGTGGACATGTTTTATGTTTAAACCTATCAATGCTTTGATACCATGTGAATAGTGAGCAGACACTTTGTATATTGATATTAACAATATATATACAATAGAGGAAAAAAATATTAGTCCTAGTAGAACTATATAGAGACAATTGTATTGAGGAGTCATAACTAAAAGAGAACAGGTAGACCCTTATCAGAACAGGTGGACCCTTATCCTCTATTACAAACCCATATCCCTCCCTTTAGATATTTGATGTGGGATATGGGAAAACAATGACCTCTATAGTTTTACTTCCACTTTGTTAAGTAATCCCCACCAATTCATAAGAGTATATAATACATCATTAATTCTTTTAATTTGATTCTTTTCACCCAAATCAATGTGGGATATTCAATAAGTGAAAAGTCATTTTCAAACTAAATAAAAGAAATGATTTGATGAGTGAAAAGTATGATGATTGGATTAACCATTTTGTTAAGTAATCCCCACCAATTCATAAGAATATATAATACGTAATTAATTCCTTTAATTTGATTCTTTTCACCCAATCAATGTGGTATATTCAATAAGTGAAAATTCATTTTCAAACTAGATAAAAGAAATGATTTGATAAGTGAAAAGTATGTTTAGCTTATTGGATTAAAGCTTATAAGAAGCAAAAAAACTATTGAGGCCATTGTTTTCCATATACCACATCGAATATCAAAAGGGAGGGATATGAGTTTATATATCTGGGGAATCCACACTTGGCCAAGTTGTCATGGCATGTGACAAGTGTTATCATACTTTGTCTTTGATCCCAATGAATTGGACCGAGTTGGTGCTTTTATGCATGATCCAACCCAGATTGACATGTGGTATTTTTCTATTCGATTATTTCAAATTTGTGGGACATGCTGATGTGGTAGGCAGATGTTGACTCCTTTGGTAACGTGACTGGTGACGTGTCAATAAGTTCAGCTTCATGTGTGTCAAGCATATGATATGGCAAGCCATGTCATCATTTCGGCAATTGATTATTACCGAAAATCGATCAAAATGATTTTTATGCAAAAGGGTGATAAATTCAGTGACTTTTAAATTACGAAAAATAAGTCAGTTACTTTTGGATGATACATCATAAATATATTGACCATAGATGAAATTGACAACCCTCCAAGAGCTCATATAAAGTGTTCAAATTGAAATTTAGATAGTAGTGAATAATTATTTTTTATATTTAATTTAACATTCTATTAGTTATAGATGATAAATGTAATAAATGATTTGATTTGACTATATATGATATAATTGGTGATTGATTTAATTTGTTTTAAAATTATGGAGTCAAAATGAAAAAAAAGTAAATTAGAAATTGAGCAAATTTTAGTAATTAACTCTATTTATTCAATAACCCATGCGCATAATGATATTCAATTCTGTTGCTTCCTCCGTTCTTACTTGTTGGGCCAATTTTTTGTAGAGATTCTTTATTCCATTAAAAGTGATAATTTTTAAATTTCAAAAAATAGTAATTATATATTTTTTAGTTTACTCTTATATATGAAAAACAGATAAATTAATAAAGTTAGAAATTAATTATAGAAAATTATTAAAAGAATATTTTATTAATTATAATAAATATTTTACAAGATCCATGTTAAGTAATAATTTTTTTAATTTATATAAATAGCGGAAAGTTATTGCTTAAAATTAAAGCAATGGCATACTACTCTCCAATGCTTATTTATTTATTTGTTTATTTTTTCCCTATATATGTCTTCATTATAATGTATACTTATGAGCAAGTAAAATAAAAAAAAAAAAAGAAATTTTGAAAAGTTACGTGGTATGATTCACTCAATCTTTAAAGCTAAATGGACAGCATGAGGGAGAAAAAGGAAGGCTGTGAAACTTCTCCTAGAAGTCCCATTTGAATTGCTTTCCATGAAATTAATAGTTAACTAATCATATTTTTTATTGTTAATGGGTTCTTTGATCCCTTTATTTATTATTAATTCTTTGCATGCTTTCTTGTTTAATATAACAACTTGGTCTTCCATTTGCAATTTCTAAGCATGATCCCATCAAATTTAAAGCGAGTTCACATTGGGTCCTTGCGTATGCAATTGATTACAAAGTGTAAACTATCTTTTTGATTTTGTATGGTTATTATGATATATTTTTAATATGAAAAAGCATTATAGTGTTTATATATTAATGAACGATTCATGATCTCAATGAGAAAAATGGGAAAAGCAAACTTGCAATAAGAAAATAAGAATTATTCAATTTCATTTAAGATACAATACCATAAAAAATTTGTCACGAAACTCCGTGTTATATACGAGCAAATTAAGGTTGGGGAGGCCTTTATTCAATGACTAATTTGAAGTCTTTACCAAATTATTCTTTTTCTATTGACTTTTGGATAAGGAAATCCATGATCGATCTGATATTAATATGCTACTGCAAGGACCTGTCCAAGATTATTTCTCTAGAATAAGAGCATATAATTATCTTGAAGATCTCAAGTCCTCTCTAAATTAATACACCAGCTTGTTCTTTCGTTCACAAATAAATATTTACTTTTCTTTTTACACGAAAATTAAGCCTTTTATTTATTACTCTATATTTTTACTAATTTACTCTTCTAAATAAAAAACAATTGATTATTAAGGCCATGTTTGGTTCATTTGACTGCACATAAAATAATATAATATAGTACAAGCTAATTCAAATACGATGTTTGTATGATTTTCTACAAAAATTAATCTAGAGATTATATAATTGATAACTATGAAAATATCACACTCCAAGGTCCAAGCAATTGGCCCACTACACCTGACAGGGCCCAAACCCCATCAGCAAAAGAACACCAAGCATGAACCACAAGCCAAGGAAGAGGCCACTTGATGTCTGATCAGACTGATGAGATATCACATCTCAATCAGTCCACTGACACAAGGCATAGCCCATACCCTTCACCTATTCCTTATCATTTCGGTGCTTACCTGCTCTGACAGCCAATTATCACGTCGAAGTCACTCAAGTGCATTCCTCTTATCTCCTATAAATAGCCCAATGCACAGTGGCTTCAAGTATTGAATCTCTGAGACTCTCTCTCTAAAAATTTTCTTTCTAGAAAGCTACGGGCTTAAGCTTCGGAGTGCTTATGCCTGATCCGAATGGGCTTCCTTTCTTGCAGGAATTCCACAGTCGATCGCCTACGAACAGCCAATCGAAAATGACTCCAGCCAGCTCTCTCTTCTAAGATAAAGATTTTCTCGTCCTATCATTTGGTGCTCTCGTTGAGACACATGACCAGTTCAAGATCCACTGATCACACAGCTTTCGAAGAGCATGACCGTAATGACAATGGTCAGGGCAGATCTAGGCCCATAGGGAGAAGAGAGAGATCTCATGGATCCCTAACTAAGGGTAACCTTCTCTCGGAGTTTGATGATGCCATCTAGAGATAGCCAGAAAATACCCCCATCATGGTCAAGGACATGTGTGCTCTCCTTAGTGATTTCACTAAGAGCATTATCCATACAATCAAAAAAGGAAAAATACCTAGAACTTTTGAAAAAACCATAAAGAAGACTTCGTGGACGAAGACTTTAGAAGGTGAAAAAATTGGGAAATCTCCATTAATGAGCCATGAGCTCATGACGATGGAAGAATATGTGTCAGAACCCCAGGTAGGTATGATAAAGGCAAAGGGATAATGTCCTCAAGCAGAGACTCCACCTATTGCTCCAGCAGGTCTTCCACTGCATCCATTGGAGATGATCTATCTTTCATGTGTATGCCAAGTCGCAGTCGCTCTAAAAGATCGAAAGATGAGTTTACCTCCACAGCCATGAGTATGGAGGATAAATGGTTTAAGCAAAAGCTCAAGTAGTTTGGCTTGGTAAACCTTATGAAGGATATGTTTAAGGAAAACACCTGCAAAAATATTGTCTCTCCATTTTGTAGGGAAATAACGGAGTCCAGGTTGCCTCACATATGGAGAGACATAGTGATGGATAAATATACAAGTAAAACTAACCCTGCCACCCCTTTGGCAAAATATTTGACCAAGGTGCAGGCTTACATCTATAACGAGAGGATTGCTTGCAAAATCTTCCCTATGACCTTAGGAAGAAATGCTCTAAATTGGTTCTATGAGCTGTCTCAGGAATTAATAACCTCCTTTAGATAGCTCAAAGAGTTGTTTAGCACATGGTTCATTGTGCAAACTTGAATGCCCAAGTCGGTAAGTGACCTATGCAACCTCTACCAAAGGACCAATGAAAGCCTTAGAGACTACATCGATAGATTTCAAGCCACAATGTCCGAGGTGAGGAACGTAAGTGTGAAAATGGTGATAACCGCCTTGGCTGGAGGCATCATCGATCACCCATTATTTGAATCAATAACTACAAGATCATTAGTCAGCTTCTCCGATCTGATGGAAAGAGCTAGACAACACATCCAATTAGATGACGCCCTGAGGTCCAGCAGGGGAAGAAGAACCAACGTTATAAACAAACTATAGTATCTGGATGGATAATCATTCACTAGAACTCCCGTATCCAAGCAGATAACGAGGAGCCTGAATAGGGCCACCACTTCAAAGAATCTTAGTAAGTGAAAAGAGGTCGAATGGGGTAGGTTCGATCGATTTAACAACCAACTAGCCCGAATCTTCACCCCACTCAACACTAACCCTGCCCAGGTATTGATGTGGATTAAAGAAAAGCATAAAAAAGTCAACTGGCCCAAGAAGTTGTTCGAACGGTCATGAAACTAGAGGGATCACAGCAAATACTGTGAGTTTCACAAAGACATCGGTCATTCAATTGATGAGTATTACTCACTAAAAGAGGAGATCAAACAACTTCTACAAAGAGGGTCCCTCAGGAGATTTATAGGTCCGGCTAGAAGGAAAAATCCCTGTAGACAGCCCAATGTTAAGAGAGACCATTTTGGTTCAAATGATGATGATGAGTGCAGAAATTCAAGGAATCCAGATCCACGCAGGCCATATGCTGGGGTCATAAATATGATTATCGAAGGATCATCATATGAAAAATACCTCTTCAAGAAGAAAAAGGGAAAAGGCATTTATATCTTCCATCAAGCTGAACAGTTTGCTCCAATCACCATATCGAGTGAAGATGCCTAAGATGTAATGTTTCCCCACGAGGATGCTTTAGTCGTCAGGGCTCGGATCAACAATTTTTATGTGAAAAGGATTTTGGTGGATAATGGTAGCGCCGTAAATGTGCTAACAATGCAGGCTTACAGAGCTATAGAACTGCCAATCGAGGAGCTGAAATTGAATGCCACCCTACTGATCGGACTGGGTAATGCTACAGTCCTAGTGGTGGGATCAATCAAGATGTTCGTTGAACTTGGACAAGAGGCACTCGTCCACTTCTGCAAGGTAACCTTTATGGTCATTGATATAATTTTTGCCTATAATGACATTTTTGGCAAGCCCCTACTCTTTCAAACCGGAACAGTCACTAGTATACAGTATATGGTGATGAAAATCCCCACCAACGGGGGTGTTGCCATCCTTAGAGGAGACCAGAAGGTATCCCGAGAAGCGTATGTTACCATGATCAAGTAGCAGAGAGAAGCCGTGATTGTGAAGCCTGGTCTGAAGCAATCAAAGCTGGCAGGAAGGCCAAGAATGGATCCCATCAAAGAAGTAAAGGCAAAAGCACTATTGAAAGGTAAGAGTTTCCAGGTTGGGACCAGCATGAGCACGAAAGTGGAGGATGCAATCATGCAGGTTTTGATGATCAACCAGGCATCTTTCACCTGAAAGCCAGAAGATATCCTTGGGATCGATCCTAAAGTGATCACCCACAAGCTCAATGTGGACCCAACCCATCGATTGGTCAGGCAAAAGTTATGTAGGCATGCTTCCGATAGGAAGAAATTCATATATGATGATGTTAACAGGCTACTAAAGGAAGTGATAGAAGAAAATATCACTATTGTCAACTAGGCTTCCTCCTCCTTAAATGAACCAGAGATGATGGAGATTGAGCAAGTGGATGACACATGGATGAGCCCGATCAAATTATTCTTACAAATAGGGCAACTACCTGAAGACGAAGTCGAAGCCCAAAAGGTATTGCGTAAATCCCTCAACTACTCCATAATTAATGGTGATTTATATAAAAAAAATTTCAATCATCCTTGGCTCAAATGCGTGATGAAGAAAGAAGAAGATTATATCCTAAGAGATATCCATAGAGGCATTTGTGGGGCACACGAAGCCAGTAAGGCCATGGCAAGAAAAGTACTCCAGACCGGATACTTCTAGCCAACCATTTTTAAGGATGCTCAGGAGAAAGCGAGAAGATGCCAATAATGCTAGATTCATGAAAGGATTATAAGATAACTAGCAGCAGACCAATAACCGATCATGATCACCTGACTATTCGACTAGTGGGGCCTGAACATTCTAAAACCCTTTCCTCAAGGTAAAAGACAGATGAAATTCCACATTATAGCCATTAATCACTTCTCCAAATAGATCGAGGCATAACCTCTGGTGATGATCATGGCATAAATGGTCAAAAACTTTGCCTGAAATGATATCATTTATAGGTATGACTTACCCAAAATGTTTATTACAGATAATGGCAAGCAGTTCGACAGCTCTATCTTCAAAAACTTTTACCAAGGCCTAAACATCAGCCTCATATTCACTTCAGTCACCCACCTACAAAGCAATGGGATGACCGAAGTCTCCAATCGGACAATCCTAAAAGGGATAAAAAAGCAACTAGGTAAAGTAAAAGGCAACTAGACTTTAGAACTGCAGAGTGTCATATGGTCTTACATAACTTTTCTATGGATGGGCACTCACGAAATGCCATTCTCTCTTGTCTATGGCTCCGAGGCAATGATACCAACAGAGGTCGGCATCCCTTCCTATCGGTCAATATTCTATTCTGATCGGATGAACATCTAGGAAAGATGTCGAGATTTAGACCTGATAGAATAAAGGAGAGAAGATGCCTATGCCAAATTTGTTGCCTACAAGCAAAGGGTTGCCAGATATCACAACATGAAGGTGAAGTAAAGAACTTTCAATGTTGGTGACCTGGTACTCAGGAAGGTAGGCATAAGGATAGGGAATGTAGGAGTCGAAAAGCTAATGCCCAATTGGAAAGTACCTTACAAAATCTCTAAGGTATTAAGCTCGAGTACATACAAGCTCAGAACCCTAGACGGACTGGACATCCCTAGGAGTTGGAATGTCGAGGTACTCAAGAAGTATCACATGTAATCTCGTATTAGGAATTGAATTCAATAAACTAAGAAATTCCTTTCTATCTCCATAAAAGGTATGTTTGGTAAAACTTATCCGCTAGGCTTGATGCTCATCCCGAGCCAAAAATAAAAAAGTTGGAGTGCATTTATTTATAGGTTAAATTAGTATAACTTATCTGCTAGGCTCGATGCTCATCCTGAGCTAAAAATGTAAAAGTTGGAGTCTATTTATTTGCAAACCAAGGTATGTTTGGTATAACTTATCCACTAGGTTCGACGCTCATCCCAAGCTGAAAATGCAAAAGTTAGAGTCCATTTATTTGCAGGTTAAATTGTTACAACTTATCCACTAGGCTCGACGCTCGTTCCGAGCTAAAAATGCGAAAGTTAAAGTGAATTTATTTGCAGGCCAAGGTATGTTTAGTATAACTTATCCGCTAGGCTCGACACTTATCTCAACCCAAAATTATGAAAGTTAAAGTCCATTTATTTGCAGGTTAAATTTTTGCTGATCTGCTAGGTTCGATGCTAATCCCGAATCGAAAATACGAAGGTTAAATGAAATTAACAGTTTCTCCCAAGTTAAGGGTTATGTAATGATTATAAATCGAAATGCAAGTTAAAATACTGACTCGACGAATGAAATTGTCCTGAAAATCCCAAGTAAATGTGAGACCTAAAGGTCATCGGTTATGCTTGGCATTCATATGACTGACCGATCATACATTCTGATTAGATCACGTGCCTAAGCTTCTAAGCCTAGTTTTTAACTTATGCTAGATGGCCAAATGATTACGCTCTTCCAATAAGATTAGACCAATCAACCACTGGTTTACGAGTTATTTTTCTACAAGTTCAGGAAGTATCTTTACTACTTAATTAGTTGATTCGATTACATCGACACAATTGAAGTAGAAAATTTGAAGAAATTATCGAAAATGAAAGTATTCATTAGATTGCATCGAAAGCATATACAAATCGCATCTGAAAAAAAGATTGCATTGTATTGAAATAATAAATTTTACAAGCTAAAAAAATTGCAAACTTTACAAAAAAGAAGAAAAAATCTAAGTCTTTATATCTAAAATTTTTACAGCAGCAGCCGGCTCCCTGACAGGGTCGGTGGTAGGCTCAGGGTTTATCTCCATTATAGGCTTCGAGTTTGGCTCAGCAGCAAGCTCTCCTGAAGACCCAGCTGGAATTTGAGAAGACTCAGCCATTGCTTTTGAAGTAGGCTTCGCAGGCTTCCCAGGCTGGGAAGCTGCAAGCCTAGATTCGGCCAACAGAGCTTCAGACGGCAAGGGCTTTCCACCTATCATTTCGTCATTCTTCGCACCCTGGGTCACCCCCTCTTAAAGAGCCTCATCCTTGTCATCGCTAGATAGAGGATCGGATAAGATGTTTGGGTCCTCTATCCAGTCGAGATCAGCCCCAAGAAAGTGTCTCTCGACCTCATAGATTAATCGAGACAACAGCTTCCCTTGGGCCTCACCCAGTTGATCGAGCAGTTGGTCCTTCTGAGAGGCAAGCTCCTTCTCATGCCTCCTGCCCTATGCCATTTCCTTCTCCTCCAAAGTGGCCTCTATGAAATCCCACTTAGCACATAACTAGTCACGCTCTGTAAAGGCCTTGCTTTTGCCTTCATTGGCTTTGGCACACACGGAGGTTAGAACCTGACACTTAGCAATCAGTCTGGTGATGTCCTCCTCGAGCTTCTGCCATTAGGCACTATCAGCAGTTAGACGCATGAATTCTCCCCTCAACCAATTGATTTTGCCCTACCGAGCTTTTAGTTCTTAGGTGCTGTAGGAAGCTTCCTTCTTTAGAGTATCCACCTTCGACTGAAGGAGAGAGACCTCCTTCTTAGCCGTATCAACCTTGGCTTCTACCTCCTCCTTCGATCGAATGACATTCTCTTATTTTGCATTCAGGAAGTTCCCCATGCCGTGTAAGCACAATCCCTTTTTTATCAACTAAAAAAATTAGCAATCAATGAGCAAAAGGCATCATCAATCACCAGACCTGCTAAAATGAAAAAGGTAAGAAAATAAACTTCACCTTCAGGATTTGCTGCTTGAATAGAGTGCACTCCCGATCAAGTAGGCTGAGATCTCCCATGTCCTTAAAGTCATCTTTCTAAAGAAGACCTCGGTAAATAAAGCTAGAGACCGCCCTATCCCTGACAGACTAGTCGCTATCGAAGTTCTCCCTTAGCACATCCTTTAGGATCATGGTTTGCCTCTCAGAGGCTCTCTCTACAGCCCTCTAGGCATATTAGCCTTGCCTTTAGCCGTAGCTCTGGCATCCACTGCAGCCACTAGATCGACCGCCTTCTACTAAGCTACCTCCTTAACCTACTTCTACGTAACCTCATCTAGCTCAATTGCCTTCTTTTATGCGACTTCCCTCAGAAGTGGGATGTTGAAAGAACTAGTGACAGGCAACATCTCCTCTGAATCAAATTCATCCCTAAGCTGCAATCGCCTAGATTGGCCCCGATCCTCTACACCAGACTCGAAGGCCGTAGGTCCGAAAATGGTTAACATATGATGGGAGGCAAGCACAACAGACAGCAGGGGGAAGACCACCTGCCAGACCCCTTAGAGGTTGGACAGCTAAAGAGAGCACGAGCTTCTCCTCTTTATCTTATCCTCCCTTACAGTACGTTCGGCCTCTCTCTTTACCTTTGCCTAATAGGCGAGTTGCTTAGCCATATCGTCTCCTTCGGCCATTACGTCTTCAGCTGCAACACCAAGATAAAATGAGATAAACATATTTTTTATGTAATTTATGATTTAATGCACATGCAATGCATGATTGCCAATTTAGGCTGCCCTCTTCTTCCAGTCCTAATGCTCACGTTGTATATCTTCACCAGCATCAAAGCTAGAGGACCCAAACAACGTCCTCAAGAGATAATTGGAGTCGTAGGGTCCTCGTTTGCTTACCACAGTGTCCATCAATTCCTTGATGTCGGCCTCGTACAGGGATTGCTCGATAGCTTGGTCTTTCAGGTTGGTCGCTCCCTCCGATCGAGTAACTGAACTTCGAACCCATCGGCCATCCCTACCAAAAAAATACCTCTCCTTGAAAGCGAAGATGGGATGATGAAGAACTTCCTCTTCAATTGGCTGGTAAAGTAGTACTCTGTCCCATCACTCCGACTTGAAATGTAAAAGAAGTGGGTGAAAGATCTAGAGTTAAAACCACTCCCTCTATTTTACAGAGGATTTTGAAGCAGACCACCGATCTTTACCCATTTGGATTTAGCTTGTTTAGGGCAATCCCATAAACCCTCAGCACTACTATCTTGAATGCACCAAATAGGAGCTTCATTCCTGCATTAAAGCTCCAAAGGTGGTAGATGAACCACTCATTCTTTTTGTGGCCGAAAAGTCCTTCCATCATTGCCATAGAGTCAGGGCAAGCCATCACAAATACATCCATAGGGAAACCATTTCAGGAAGGAATTTTAACCACTTCTCTTGAACTCAATCTGGAAAAAAGATCAACCACCGATCTGTCCCTCTATTCTTTCATGAAGCTTCTATCTATTGACTGACCATTGCTGAAAGCCATTTTTAGTGAAGCAAAGTAGCTCCAAATCTATAAGAAGGCTTTGAGGATCTATGCTAGAAACTTTTTTTGAGGAATCAAAATGAAGAAGAATGCAAGAATGTGATGAATCAGATGAAAGAGAAATTAAAGATATGTGAGTAGGAACTACTTACGCGGATAATCTCGCGAGAACTCTGAAAAAAATGCTAGAATCTAAAAATGAAGGTCGAGAAGAAATTATGAATGAGTTTCGCTAAGGATTGCTAAAAAGTAAAGAAAAAATCACTCAGAAGTTACCTTTTTATAGGCAAAAACTTCTTGAATGCACCAATCGTCTCGTCACAAGATGCTCATCACGTGTCATTAAAGCCATCATTACAATGTGAAGTGTGAAGCATCATTCTCGATGCACATGTACAACATTAAATGAAAAGACAGTTGTCTGAACAGATGTGTCTCTTCGACTGAGCGCTTTTAAAAGTTTGAAAATCCTGCCAATAGTCACTCTCCGATTGGAGCATCTCAGAGTAAAACTCACCCGATCGGATCCTGTTTGGGGAGGACAAGTGATAACTATGGAAAAGAGTACCAAGCGTGAGCCACAAGCTAAGGAAGAGGCCATTTGATGTCCGATCGGGCTTTTTTTTCAGGAATTCTATAGCCGATCGCCTACGAACAGCCGATCTGGAACGAATCCAGCCAGCTCTCTCTTTTAAGATAAAGACTTTCTCGTCTTATCAATAATAAACCATAAGTTTCATTTTTCCATATACACTATATAAAATAATATACCACAAGCCCTTGGATTTATATAATACAAAAAATATCGTATTAATACAAAATACAATCCCACCACCATCATCATTGCTACCACCACCACCACACCCCGTTGCTGCCACTGACACCACTACCATTGCCACTATCACCATCGCACCGCTGCTGCCATTGCCATCACCATCACTATCACCACAACCACACTGCTGCCACCCCTGGCGCCATCATCACCACCGTTGCCAACACTACCATCACCCCAGCACCACACATTGCCACCATTATCACCACCACCACCGCCACACCGTCGCCAATGCCACCAACACCCTACCGCAGCCACAGATGCCGGCCTAATGGCCACTATTGCCACTGCCATCACCACCATTGCTGCCACCACCATTGCCTCCACCATCACATCGCTACAGCCATCACATTTACTACAATACAACCAAATCTTCAAACTTATAATTTTTAATGTATAACTTAATAGCTATTATATAAAAATTATATTATCATTGATAAATTTTTTCATTTTTTGCTTACATGTTTCGTCAAATTCGTTGTTTAGATTTCTTCATTTTTTATATAATTTTGATTTTAAAAATGTCGATCTTTCTAATAATAAATAATCATTTCTAATTAAATTTTTTCATTCTTTAATGAAAATTTGATGTATTAAAATTTTTATTTTTTATCTAAATTAGTTACAATAAAAATAATTTAATTGCATTGACTGGTGTTTAGCAAGTGTACTAGATCGGCTAGTAATACAGGAAAATATAGATTAAAACCATAAATATCGTATCCAAGTGAACATGAATTGCTAAAAAGAATATCAATGCATGAATTAAATTAATCTGAGTTTGTTTCTCAAATATTTTTGATTTAAAGGCAAAAATTAAACTAAATAAACAATTAAAAAAAACAAAAACTAAAATTCAAATAACATGAATTAAAAATAAAACAATAACTGAAATTCTCTTGCTAAAGAAACTATCCACCTTAAGTTTCATTGTAATGACTTAAATTATTAAGAACACCATGATTATGAAAAAAACTAGATGAAATAAAGCCTGATACTTTAAAACAAGGCTATCTTTCTTAAGTATTCAATTCTCTTATTAAGAACAACTCAATACTTAGCATAAAGATCCAGTTAAAATCCTAAACATACATTAAACTCTTTTGCAAGAAAATTCAATTCCAGTTTATTCTTAGTTCCTCCTCTCTTAGTGTTAATCAATAATTTCAATACATAATCATCTCAAAATTAGAAAATAATCATGCATAGACAATAAAAATTAACACTAGAACATTCAAATTATTAACTATGTCTAAACCAATTTTTAGTTATTGAATCAATAAATCAACAATTAATCTCAACACAATTAAGGAGAAGAATATATTTAAAACCAAAAAATAATCAATCGATATTGAAATTAAAGCTCAAAATAAAGTCATAACAATGAAAATATAAGATTTCAAATATCCATTAGCAAAAGAAGAAAAACTACTCACTAAACATGTCTAAAACTAAAACAGAGTTGAAAAGAAAGACAATGAATAAAAGAAGAAGAAAAACTACATAAAAAAAACTAAAACTATTGAACTCTATCTTTCTCTTCATGATGTTGCTTTGGTGTTAAAGTCTTTTATTTATAGGCAAAATAAGTTGTAGAAGCTAGCCTTCTAAAATTCCTCAATTGGAATAGGAAAATAATTCTTCTTGAATTGGAAAATCCTTCGCAACATTGGAGTTCAATTTGCATGGCCAAGCAAAAGTTGCCTTGATGAGATGCACTGTCGTGCATTTTTCCTCATTAGGGATTGAGCGGCCACTCACAATTCTTCCTTTCCCCATGCACTGCCGTGCATGGCTTTCCCAGGAGAGTTGCATGACCACTTGAAATACTAGTCTTCAAATGCATGGCCATTAAAGCTTCCACTGGACTGCACGTACGTTTTAGTAGAATGAATTTCCCAATTTCACAGTTTTGACTCAAAACTTCTTGCCTTTTTGTAATTAAGTCATTTTTCTTGTAAATTAACCCTGAAAAACACCAAAACTTATAATTAGCTCTTAAAACACAAATGTAAACATTTAAACTATAAATTAACCAAAACTAAATCAAATTAATTAACTTAAACACCTAAAATACATACTAAAAACATTATATAATTCATAATTATCATGTATCTATTTTTAATTTCTTAAAAAACTAATATATTACTGCATTATGCATCAAATACAATATACAATATTATAGGCTAATAAAACTTTGTACCAAATTTTGTATAATATAATACAGGCTAATACTGTATAGGCTAATGGTATACAAGCTAATACTATATATATTAATACTACATAGGCTAATATAATATAGTGAACCAAATGTGCCCTAATTGTATTGTTAGGATTGTAGGACTATTTTAACAGTAATTTTTAATGGCAACTCAAAATGAAGAAATGATCAAAGTATAGGGATTGAAAATACACACAAAATTTACATGATTCAATAATTATATCCATTCGCACAAATGCTCTCTTAAAAGAGATTTAATTTTACCTATATATTTACTAGAGCAATTAACTATATCACTTAATAAAATTTCACCAAACTCTTTTTACAAAACTCTTGCAATTTTCTGCTTACAAACGCTTAGAGAACGTCTCTTTTTATAAGCAAAGAATTATGTATGTCGTGCACCGAATTTAATACTAATTTCAATGGCTTTGAAATTTTATGAAGGGTGATTGGACAACTTTAAATTTGGTGGCCACTTATTCAACATTTATTGCTACTAATATTAGGAAAGGACAAATGGTGCAATAGTACTTTTGACAAAAAAAAAAGAGCTCAAGTCCAAAAAATTCAAGGCATGTTTGATAAATCTCCACCTTGCCTTGAATTTTATTAATAGTAAACTTAACTCCACCTTCTCCAAATAAATAGTTTAAGTGTGACGTATGCTAATCAAGTCCAAGCAATGCTTGAACTTGGTAGTAGGAAGAGACTTTGTTAATATATAAGCTAGATTGTCTGCAGTACTAATCTTTTCTAACATAACATTTCCTTGTGTGATAATATCACGAATAAAATGGTATTGGATGTCAATATGCTTTGTTTTTCCATGAAATATCTGCTTTTTGGTTAGATGTATTGCACTTTGACTATCATAGAAGATAACAATCACCTGATATTCCGAATTAAGCTCATTATATAAGCCTCTTAACCAAATAGCCTTTTTGATGGCCTCAGTCACTGTTATATACTCAACTTCTATTGTAGACAACACAACTGTAGATTGTAATTTAGTTTTTCAAGTGACAGCATTGTTTTCGAAAGTAAACATATAGCCTATCAAATATCTCTTTTTTATCGAAATCTCTTACATTGTCTGAGTCGAAATAACCAACCAAACTACTAATACCATTACTGAACTCCAAACAAGTGTCAACTAAACCTTTAAAGTATCTAAAAGTTTATTTTTTTGCTTGCCAATGAACTTTACCAGGATTCACCATAAATCTACTCATGACGCTAACTGCATGAGAAATATCAAGTCGAGTACATATCATGGCATACATGAGACTGCCTATTGCACTGGAGTATGAAAGATAATCCATATATCTCTACTTTTCATTTGGTTATGGTGATAGTGTAGCTAAAAGCTTGAAATGAGTAACTAATAGATTACTCATAGACCTTGTATCTTTTATGCCAAAGTGCCCCAAAACTTTCTCAACATATTTCTTTTGAATGAGGAACAACTTCCCTGCTCTTCTATCCCTTTGAATCTCTATCCTAAGAATCTTTTTTGCAATTTTAATATCTTTAATCTCAAACTCTTCGCTCAATAAGGCTTTTAGCTTTTTAACTTCAGAAGTATTCTTTACGACAATTAACATATAACAAATATATGAATGATCCATCAACTAACCTTTTAAAGTAGACACAACTATCATAATTACTCCTTAAAAAATCATTACTAGTCATGAAGGAGTCAAATCTCTCATTCTCAAACTCTTCGCTCAATAAGGCTTTTAGCTTTTTAACTTCAGAAGTATTCTTTATGACAATTAACATATAACAAATATATGAATGATCCATCAACTAACCTTTTAAAGTAGACACAACTATCATAATTACTTCTTAAAAAATCATTACTAGTCATGAATGAGTCAAATCTCTCATACCATTGCTTGGGTGACTACTTTAAGGCTGTAACAGATTTCTTTAGCAAATAAATAGGGTCCTCCTTACCTTCAACCCTGAAGACTTTAAGTTATTGCATGTAGATTTACTCTTTAGGTCATCATGTAAAAAAGCAATTTTGACATCTAGTTGTTCCAATTCCACATCATACTTAGCCACTAAAGCTAGCAACATATGAATGGAACAATGTTTCACAACTGGTAAGAAGACCTCATTGAAATCCACACCTTGTACTTGATTATACCTAGGGGTGTACACAATACGATACAATTCGGAGATTTACAAATCTCCGTATTGTCTTGAAATTTTGAGAATTTTAAAAATTAAGTATTGTAACTGTCTTGAAAATTAGGGACAATTCGATACAGTTCTACAAAAATTCAGTACAATTTGGTATGGTTCTTCGATTCTTTCGGTACAAAACAATACAAAATAATACAATCCAGTATTTTGGATAATTTAATATTTTTAAAATTTTGTATGCACATTAAATCACATTATTTAAAATGCAAAAGTTTAACAATCAGTATAGATTTCATATTAGTAAAATCATTTTAATGATTTCAAGCATGAACTACCAGTATAAATATAATATAAAGTGAGTGTTACTAATGGAGTTTATATATATTTTTTAACTATTGACATGAATTATATAGTGTATAAATATATTGCATTCTATATCATCCTGTTAAACAAGCGAATTGAAAAAAAAAAGAATTAATTTCTATATATTAAAAAATAAGTACCTGTTGGTCAGAAGTTAACAATGATTGACCGACCTATTACATTTGGAGTCTCATTAATTGTAAAAAATATGCTCTGGCTTCATATGACATAAGATTAAACAATAATGAACTATAAGGAGAAAGAAGAAGAGATTGAATTGAAGAGATTGAATTAATTGCCATAAAGTATAAGATTTAAGTTTGAATAATTGCTTTAATACCACAAGAACATGTTACAAATCACATACTGCATATGCATGAAATTTAAATGCCTCCAAAACTAAGGCAACAAATTTTCACCTACCAGGACAAGAATTAAAAACAGAAATGTGAACATTTAATGTAAAAAGCAATGTAGGCTATGACCATTTCAAAAGAACCAAGAAGCCACAATGTGAATAGACAATTCATGAATTAAAAGAAATAAGATACCCATGCAAGTCTATAATTAAGAGAACATTTTGAACTGTGAAAGTTGGGTCCAAATTTTAGTCATTCTAAATCAACAATAATAAATAAAAAGTAAAAACATATTTTAAAAGAGCACAAAGTAACTAGTTCTATATATGAGCACGTGAGAAAATTTTCCACTTCTTTCAATCAAAACAAATGAAGGATAAGCTGTGGTTGAATTCTTACATTTAAAAAAAATACCCTAAAAGAAATCGAGTAAATTGTCTAAATTAACTTTCGCATATGAGCATACAAGGGCAACGTCCATTGATGACAAGCAAATCATAAAATATAAGCCAAAAGGTTCAACAGATTTCGCCAAAAGTAACTTACAGAAACAAGTCAGCCAATTAATTCAATCAAACACAGACTATCATCCCCTAAAATATAACAATTGAACATAAACTGGAATCTAGAGGCCAAAGAAAGGAAAAAAAGGAATAACCTGCATAACCATTTAGATTACGTAGCGCATTAGCAGCATGATCTTCTTCTCTGAACTGAACATAAACATTACCCACCTGCTCAAAAATTCAAAACACACAAAAGCAAGTAAATTTGTTACTTCTCCATAGACATATAAAACACGAAAGAGAAATGACAGAGAGAGAGAGAGAGAGGACCATGTGATCAGCGAGATTATCATAGATATTCAAGCTCTCAATATCACCATACTTGCTGAGCTCTTCAAAGAGGTCCTGGTAAAAATCCTCGAAATGGTCTTGGATCTTGCGAGGGTCAAGGGATTAAGACCGAGCTTGAGGATCAACACCAAGACTGAGCATATCGGGATGCTGATACATGTTGGAGAGAAGAAGGGTAGGGCTAATACTGGGCTTGGTGTGAAGCCTTGAGCAACGATCTCCATGCCTATAAGTGCCGATCTTGAAGTAAAATGGGCAATTAACTTTGTCTTTCTCTGTTCCAAATATGGATGCTAAATGCTCCGCCATGATCCTTTCTTTTTCTCTCTCCCCCTCTTATCGATTCGATCTGCTTAGGATTTTTACTCAATGAGATCACGATGCCAGCATTCTAATTTTAAACGATAATAAAATATAATTATAAAAAAATTTTCCTCTTAATTTTCCCTCTTAAATTTAATTAAATTTTTACTCTCTCCAAAATTTCAAAATAAAAAAAAAATTTCCTCTTAAAAAATTTTAAATTTAATTTTTATTTTTAAATTCAGGTTTTTACCATTTAAAAAATAATTTATATTTACCATTATTTATAAAAATGAGAGTAAATATAAAGTATTTTTTAAATAACTATTAAATTAATATTATTAATTAAATAATTTATAAAATGAATAAATCTTTGTCTTTGTTTATATATATTTCTTAATATTTAAATTGTTTATCAAATATTTTAAATTGGTACTTTAATCATTCTATTGGCACAGTTGAATTATTAATATAATTATATATTCATATAATTAAATTAATTGATAAAATTTTATTGATATAATAATTGTATAAAATTATATTATTAATTTAAATATTTAATTACTTATATAAATATTGTGCCAAAATAAATAAATATTAGTTGATACTAAAAGAAAATAAAATTAGTTGCTAAGTTGATTATATACATATATAATTACATTAATTGCTAAAATTTTGTTAATAAAATAATTGTATACAATTATATTATGAATTTAAATACCCAATTGTTCATATATGTATTGTGCAAAAATAAATGAATATTAGTTGAGTGATGATGAAGGGAAGTGAAATTAATAGCTAATGTAATTATATACTCATATAATTATATTAATTGGTAAGTTGATTATATACATATATAATTACACTAATTGGTAAAAAATCTCATTAATATAATAATTATATTATTAATTTGCATACTAAATTACTCATATAGATATTATGCAAAAATAGATTAATACTAGTTGAGTGATACTAAAAAAAATAAAATTAATTGTTAAGGTGATTATATACATATATAATTACACTAATTGATAAAATTTCATTAATATAATAATTGTATATAATTATATTGTTAATTTAAATACTCAATTACTCGTCTAGGTATTGTGCAAAAATAAATGAATATTAGGTAAGTGATATTTAGAGTATATGTACTCATATAAGTACATTCAATCATTCATGATATAAAAGTAAATAAAGTTAATTGATAAAATAATTACATATTCATATAATCATATAATTATATTAATAGATTAACTTTATTATATATAATAACTATATGTAATCATATTATTGATTTACAACTCCATTACTATAATATATATAGGTATTATACGAAAATATATACATACAAGTTGAATGACACTAAAAATAAATAAAATTAATTGATAAAATAATTATACACTCATATATAAATACATTAATTGGTAATATTTCATTATATATAATAAATATATTTAATTACATTATAAATTTAAATATTCATATATGTATTACTCTAAAATATATGAGTATTAGTTAATTAATACTCAAAGTAAGTAGAATTAATTGATAAAGTATTTATATGATAAATTGCTTAACTTACATATCTATATATATATTTAATAAATATTATTTATAAAGAAAATAAAATAGTTATTGAATGATATTAAAGATATATTAAATTAAATACGAATTATTTTAATTATGTATTCATATTCATATATATAGAATAATTATTATAATAGTTAAATTTCTGTTTTCAATAATTAAAATATTTAGTTTAACTTATTAACTAATTATTATCTTAATTTTATGCATTAAAATATATAATGTAAATAATTATGAGATTAAATTTATGTAGTAAATAATTTTACACAAATTAGTAAAATTTCATTAATATAATAATTGTATTGTTAATTTAAATACTCAATTACTTATATAGATATTGTGAAAAAATTAATGAATGTTAGTTAAGTGATATTGAAAGTATATATACTCATATAAGTACATTTAATCATTCATGATATAAAGATAAATAAAGTTAATTGATAAGATAATTACTTAATCAAATAATTATATTAATTGATAAAATTTTTATATACAATAACTATATATAATTATATTATTGATTTATAACTTCATTATTACTATAGGTATTGTACGAAAATATATACATACTAGTTGAGTGACACTAAAAATAAATGAAATTAATTGGTAAAATAATTATACACTTATATAATACAATAATTGACAATATTTCATTATATATAATAAATATATTTAATTACATTATTAATTTAGATATTCATAAAGATATTGTCCTAAAAATATACGAGTATTACTTAATTAATACTCACAGTAAATGAAATTAACTGATAAAGTACTTATATGATAAATTGATTAACTTAAATATTTATATAAAAATTTATAAAGAAAATAAAATAGTAGTTGAGTAATATTAAAGATAGATTAAATTAAATACAAATTATTTTAATTATATATTCATATTCATATATAGAATGATTATTATAATAATTAAATTTATTTTTTTAATAAATAAAATATTTAATTTAATTTAATTTATTAACTAATTATTATCTTAATTTTGTGTATTAAAATATATAACTTAAATAATTATGAACTTAAATTTATGCAGTACATATAAAATAAAAATTATAAGTAATATTTATATATAAATTACTAGTATTATATATAATAATTAATAAATATTGGTTCTTTCGGTACAATTCGGTACAAGACAATTCAGTACAGTTCAGTACGGTTCTCGGTCCGGTTCTTAGTTAAATATCTAGATCCATTCCAAATAAAGTCAACGTTACAATTCGGTTCGATTTTAGTCAAAAAGTCAACGATACAGTTCGGTTTTGAATCTTTTTCTTCGGTTCTTCAGTTCGGTACAGAAAGATTCAGATCCTTGTACACCCCTAATTATACCCCTTTGTAATTAATCGAGCTTTGTATGTTGCTTTTTCAATGCCAAAGGTGTCTTTTTTTCCTTGAAGACCTATTTGCAGTCGACAATCTTCTTTCCCTTTGGTGGTCTAACCAGTTTTCAAGTGCCATTCTTATCCAATGACTCAATTTCTTCTTGTATAGCTACCAACTATTTATCCCAGTTGGCTCCTAAAATGGCTTTGGAATATATGGAGGGCTTTCTAACATTGTTGATATCCTCAGCTGCTGACAAAGCATAAGCCACCAAGTCTGCATAGTTGTTATATCTTATTAGCTTTCTTA
This sequence comes from Excoecaria agallocha, assembly GCA_037975025.1. Taxonomy (NCBI): domain Eukaryota; kingdom Viridiplantae; phylum Streptophyta; class Magnoliopsida; order Malpighiales; family Euphorbiaceae; genus Excoecaria; species Excoecaria agallocha. The sequence goes on along the minus strand of CM075822.1, from coordinate 35,981,504 downwards.
TCTTTCTCCTTTCTCTATCTTTGGCAATAGAGTATGGTTGCTCCTGTTTAACTGAGCTAGGCTCTAAATCACTTCAAAAAAGAGAATCCTACTGAGAGCTGGACAATGGTGAATCTGATTGTGAGATAGAATCTTTTTGAGCTAGATAGTCTTCAATATCTATCTCCTATCTCTTATTAGCCTCTTCCTGCTTGTCAAAATTGCAAGGTACCAAGAATTCATTTTTTAAGTGAAGTATGAAACTAACGGAGTCATGTGGCTGATTGGAACTAACGGAGAACGATTCACTAAATAGAAAGCGGTAGAAATAGCTTATGCCCATAAGCTCTTTAGTAATCCAGCATTTCAAAGCATACACTAAGCTCTCTCAATGAGGGTTCGATTCATGCATTCAACAACTCCATTTTGTTGTGGTGTCATTTGAGCTATGTGATGCCTTACAATGCCTTCATTTTTACAGAAGTCGTTAAACTCATTAACATAAAATTCCAAGTCATTATCTATTATAAGCCTCTTTATTTGCCTTTCAATCTACTTTTCTATCATGGTTTTCCACTGCTTGAATTTGGAAAACACCTGATTCTTATGTTTTGAAAAGTAGACCCAAACCTTCCTCGAGAAGTCATCTATGAAGGTAAACATGTATCTAGCACCATTTTTAGACAGAACTTGTGTTGTTCCCTAAAGGTCAAAATGGATGTAATCCAAAGTACATTTGGGTGTGTAGGTACCTTTGCTAAAACTGACACATTTTTGCTTTTTTCAAAAATATAGTGCTCGCAAAAATCAAGCTTGCCAGTATTTTATCCGCACAAAATACCCTTATTACTTAACATGGTCAAGCCTTTCTCACTCATGTAGTCGAGCCTTATATGCCACAATTTGGTGATGTCAATTTTAGATATTAGAGTAGAAATTACAACAACTCCTATAACTATGGCTCCTTGTAGGACATAAAGACTTTAAGCCTTTTAAGCCTTCATCACCACCAGAGCACCTTTGTTAATTTTTATAACTCCACCTTTAATTGTGTATTTGTACCCACCAGCATCAAGGGTGCCCAAAGAGTTGAGATTCTTCTTCAAATCAGGAATATGACGAATATTTTTCAATGTTCGTACTATTCCATCATGCATCTTGATTCAAATTATGCCCTTGTTAATAACATTACAAGCTCCATTGTTGTCCATCAAAATGAATCCAATTCTAATAGATTCATATGTGGAAAACCAATCCCTATTGGGACACATATGATAAGAGCAACCTGAATCTATAATCCATTCATCCTTGAATCTACACCTTTCACTGTTAGTGACTAAAAGAACATCAAATGTGCACTCATTTTCAGCAACATTAGCTTCTACAAATTTTTCCATTTTTCTACGTTTGATTGTGTATTTTTCAATTTATAACAATTAGCCTTAATGCACACCATTTTATGATAATAGTTATAGATCAAATTCTTATGTCTAGATTTTGACCTAGACCTGCTACTGTCTAAACTCTTATTTTTAGGTTTTCCTCTAGCAATAAGGCTTTCTGCTAGATTATCAACCTTATTACCGATAATTCCTTTATCAATTATAATTTTAGAGAATAAAGTTGTCTTAACCTCCGTCAAAGACACATTATCTGCCAAAGGCACACTATATTTTCCATAAAGTATTATGTCTTTAAAATTTTTATATGATGGTGGTAATGAGCACAAAAATTTCAAAGCAGCATTTTCATTATCAATTTTAATACCAACATTTTCTAAACTTACTAAAATTGATGTATATGCTTTAAGGTAGGTTTTAATAGGAGTACCTTTTTGCATTTGAAATGTGTAGAACCATGTCATGTGGTATAGCTTGTCATTTTGGGTTTTGGACATGTACAAGGATTCTAACTTCGCCCATAAGCCAATTGTTGTATCTTTATTGATGACCTCCTAAAGAACTTTATTAGAAAAATAGATCTCAATAGTGGAAACTGCCCTATTAATGATCTCCTCCTTCTTCTCTTCACTCATTGACTCTAGCATTTTATTCTTCGCCAATAAATCTTTCTCAAGCCCATTTTGAATTAAGACAGCATGCATCATAATCTTTCACAAAGAGAAATTTGTGTTATGAAAAAATTTTTCAATATCAAATCTTATAGTTGCCATCATAATGTTAATTGGTACTGTCAAGGCTACAATGTTGATGCTGCTACGATGTTACATGAGGACCAAACTATAAATTTGAAATGTAAGAAGACTATATTGAACTTTTTCAAATTATAGCAGTTGCACCATGCAACTTTAATGGAATAACACTATTCACCAAATCGTGACTGAAACCAGGATCTAATACCAATTTGTTAGGACTGTGACACACGCTGAACTCCGTATGCATCCAGTATACTCTTGAAAAGCTTATGTTTCAAGGTATTTGTACGAAAGCTCTTTATTTCTTGTTCACTTAGACATTCTTTCGTTTCTAATCCTTTTTATGAGTTTATTCTTACTCATTTATATTGTTTTTTAATCTTGCCCCTGGTGTCAATCTGGTAGAAATTTTTGAACCGAATACACGGGATATAGATGCTATGGTCCAAAAATGTGGGGTGACCCCGAAGGATCACTAAACATGAATATGACTTGTACTTATAGCTTGTGAACATATGATATAGGGTAGATTGTCATTAGCCTACGTACCCAATTAAGTCGCCATGACTCGAATAGTAGTGTGGGTATCCCTATGGCTAGCCAACTATACCATGTACTAGATTTTATTACAAGAAAACTAATGGCAACATTAATTATTTATTATTTTAATCATTAATTATACATGTAACTTAATATTATTTCATATTATATTCATACAAATTCTTCAACCATTCTTTCCTAAATTATTCCCTTACATGTTAGATGACCTTGCAATAATTTCTTTTAGCATTAGTTTGCTTTCCTGTATCGCGCTCGCTATACCTGTCACGCCCTGTCTGTCGCGCTTGTGACTTCGTCACACTCTTGATAGGGGAAGAGACTCTTCCATGTCGAGTTTGGGACACCATCGCGCTCGCAACAAAGGCCTAAATTCTTCCCCTGTGGCGCTCGTGATGCTTGTCGAGCTCACGACAGGAGCCGACGCCCATCCTATTTCTGGTTGATTTTTGTTTTGCCTGCCATTACTTATTATCTTCATATCATTACCTATCAATTCTCTGATCCATTAAAAGTGATAATTTTTAAATTTCAAAAGATATTAAATATATATTTTTTATTTTACTCTTATTTATGAAAAACAGATAAATTAATAAAGTTAGAAATTATAATTATAGAAAATTATTAAAAGAATATTTTATTAATTATAATAAATATTTTATAAGATCCATGTTAATTAATAATTTTTTTAATTTATATAAATAGCAGAAAGTTATTGCGTAAAATTAAAGCAATGGCATACTAATATGTATCTTTGTTAATTAATGAAATGGACGAGCCATGATTTCTCTCAAACATTCGCACTTCTGCATCTATTTGACAGATTCCAAAGGCAGAATTTCAGGAAAAGCTGTCTCCACTCTCCAATGCTTATTTATTTATATGTTTATTTTTTTTTCCTATACATGGTCTTCATTATAACGTATACTTATGAGCAAGTATAAAAAAAAAGGAATTTTGAAAAGTTACATGGTATGATTCACTCAATCTTTAAAGCTAAATGGACAGCATGAGGGAGAAAAAGGAAGGCTGTGAAACTTTTCCTAAAGGTCCCATTTGAATTGCTTTCCATGAAAGTAATAGTTAATTAATCATATTTTTATAGTTAATGGGTTCTTTGATCACTTTATTTATTATTAATTCTTTGCATGCTTTCTTGTTTAATATAACAACTTGGCCTTTTGATCCATTTGCAATTTCTAAGCATGATCCCATCAAATTTAAAGCGAGTTCACATTAGGTCCTTGCGTATGCAATTGATTACAAAGTGTAAACTATCTTTTTGCTTTTGTATGGTTATTATGACATATTTTTAATATGAAAAAGCATTATATTGTTTATATATTAATGAATAAGATTCATGATCTCAATGAGAAAAATGGAAAAAGCAAACTTGAAATAAGGAAATAAGAATTGATTTTTGGATATGGAAATCCATGATCTGGCAGATCATAGGTGTATTACTTTGTACCCAAAATATTGATATGTATTCCAAGATTATTTCTCTAGATAAGAGCATATATAATTATCTTGTAGCTCGTAAGTCCTCTCTAAATTAATACACCAGCTAGTTCTTTAGTACACAAACAAATATTTATTTTTCTTTTTATACGAAGATTAAGCCATTTAGTTATTACTTTATATTTTTATTAATTTACTCTTCTTAATAAAAATAAAAACAATTGATTATTAATTGTATTTTAAAAATTGAACTAATATTTATTATACAGATATTTGGAAAGTTATATTTTAAAAGTACCACATTTTTAATTATCAGATATTTGGAAAATAAATGATGAATTGAATAATAAATTTAGTTGTCTAAAAATATTCTAGTAACACAAAAAAATGTTGGTTCTTTTTTTAATTACAATATCTATGTTTTAGGATTAAATATAACAAATATATAAAATTAACGATATATATTAGGAATATTAGTGATTGATTTAATTTGTTTTAAAATTATGGAGCCAAAATGAATAAAAATAACTTAGAAATTGAGCAGATTTTAGTAATTAACTCTATTATTCAATAACCCATGCGCACGATGATATTTAATTTGCTATTTTGTCCGCTTCCCTCATCGGAAATAATTTTTTTTTGAATTTTTTTAATTCAAAGTGACAATTTTTTAATTTCAAAAAATATTAATTATATATTTTTTATTTTACCTTTATATATGTAAAAAAAAATAATTGAGTGAGAATATATAATTAAAAAAATTAATAAAAAATATTTTAGTAAATTATAATAAATATTTTATAAAATCTATATTAATTAATATTTTTTAATTTATATGAATAGCTGAAAGCTATTACATTGGATGGAACAGTATACGGATATGTCTGGGATTAATTACACATATGGTCATCGAATTTTTGGGCTTATAACCAAATAATCATAATAAAATAATTTGTAATACAAAAATAAATAAAATTCTATTTTATTTCAATTGAAATAAAAATTAACTGAAAATCAATTTTTATATCATCAGAGTGATAATTAAGCATACCACGTATGATTATCACGTCATTTTAGAACCAATAACATTTATAAATTGAACCACTAGATAAACAAAAAGTTCCACGTCATCATGTAAATATAAGAAAATGATGCAGGCGTACAGAAAATAAAAAAAATCTAAGTAATTAATCATGATCTATTTGTAGAGTTAATTGGTATTAAAATGACATGGCAATCATATATGATTTACTTAATTATTATTTTGATGATATAAAAAATTAATTTTCGAATTATTTTTACTTTAATTGAAACAGAATAGAATTTTGTTGATTTTTATATTGAAATTATTTTATTATAACTATTTGATTATAAATCATAAAATTTGATGATCACATATGTAATTAAACCGACATATTTGGTTGTTAATTAATGAAATGAATGAGCCATGATTTCACTCAAACTTTCACACTTCTGCACTTATTTGACAGATTCCAAAGGCAGAATTTGAGGAAAAGCTGTCTCCAGCGCTTATTTATTTATTTATTCCTTTGTTCTCAATTATAATGTATACTTATGAGTAAGTTAAAAAAAAATTGAGGAATTTTGAAAGGTTCCATGGTAGATTCACTGAATCTTTAAAGCTAAATGGGCAGCATGAGGGAGAAAAATGAAGGGAGTGAAACTTTTCCTAAAGGTCCCATTTGAATTGCTTTCCATGAAATTAATAGTTAATTAATCATATTTTTTATTGCTAATGGGTTCTTTGATCCCTTTATTTATTATTAATTCTTTGCATGCTTTCTTGTTTAATATAACAACTTGGTCTTCCATTTGCAATTTCTAAGCATGGTCCCATCAAATTTAAAGCGAGTTCACATTAGGCCCTTGCGTATGCAATTGATTACAAAGTGTAAACTACCTTTTTGCTTTTGTACGGTTATTATGATATATTTTTAATATGAAAAAGCATTATATTGTTTATATATTAATGAAAGATTCATGATCTCAACGAGAAAAATGGAAAAAGCAAACTTGAAATAAGGAAATAAGAATTATTCAATTTCATTTAAGATACAATACCATAAAAAATTTGTCACGAAACTCCGTGTTATATACGAGCAAATTAAGGCTGGGGAGGCCTTTATTCAATGACTAATTTGAAGTCTTTACCAAATTATTCTTTTTCTATTGACCTTTGGATAAGGAAATCCAGGATCGATCTGATATTGATGTGCTACTGCAAGGACCTGTCCAAGATTATTTCTCTGGAATAAGAGCATATAATTATCTTGCAGTTCTCAAGTCCTCTCTAAATTAATTTACCAGCTAGTTCTTTCGTTCACAAATAAATATTTACTTTTCTTTTTACACAAAAATTAAGCCTTTTATTTATTACTTTATATTTTTACTAATTTACTCTTCTTAATAAAAAACAATTGATTTTTAAGAATATGTTTGATTTATTGGATTGCACATAAAATAATATAATATAATGCAAGCTAATAATAAATACGATATTTGTAAGGTTTTCTAAAAAATTAATCTAGAGATTATATAATAAATCATAAATCTCATTATCTCATATATACTGTATAAAATAATAACCACAAACCATTGAATTTATATAATACTTCCTCCACCATCGTTGTTTCTACCACCACCACTACACCCCCGTCACTGCCACTGACACCACCACCACTGCCACTATCACCATGGCACCGCTGCTGCCATCGCCATCACCATCACTGTCACCACCACCACACCGCCGCCATCCCTACTGCCACCATCGCCGCCGCTGCCAACAATACCATCACCCCTACCACCACACTGCTACCATCACCACCGCCGCCGCCGCCAACACCATCACTGCTCCCCACCGCCACACCGTTGCCGCAACCACCACTACCACTGCTACCAACACCCTGTCGTAGCCACAAATGCCGACCTAATCGCCACTACTGCCACTGCCATCACCATCGTTGCCGCCGCCGCCACCACCACATTTATCACGCCACGACCAAATCTTCAAACTTATAACATTGAATGTATAACTTAATAGCTATTATATAAAAAGTATATTATAATTGATAAATTTTTTTCATTTTTTGCTCAAATATTTCGTCAAATTTGTTGTTTAGATTTCTTTATTTTTATATAATTTTAATTTTAAAAATGCCGATCTTTCTAATAATATATAATCATTTCTAATTAAATTTTTCATTCTTTAATGAATATTTGATGTATTAAAATTTTTATTTTTTTATCTAAATTAGTTACAATAAAAATAATTTAATTGTATCTGTTTTTTAATTTTTTAAAAAATAATATATTCCGACATTATGTATCAAATGCAATATACAATATTATAGGCTAATATAATTTTGTACCAAATACTGTATAATATAATACAGGCTAATACTGTATAGGCTAATGGTATGCAGGCTTAATACTATACATGCTAATATAATACAGTGAACTAAACATGCCTTAATTGTATTGTTAGGATTGTAGGGCTATTTTAACAGTATTTTTAATGGCAACTCAAAATAAAAAAAATGACCAAGTATAGGGATTGAAAATAGACACAAAATTTACATGATTCAACAATTATATCCGCTCATACAAATGCTCTCTTAGAAGAGATTTAATTTTACCTCTATATTTACTAGAGCAATTAACTATATCACTTAATAAAATTTCACCGCACTCTTTTTACAAAACTCTCGCAATTTTCTGCTTACAAATGCTTAGAGAACGTCTCTTTTTTATAGGCAAAGAATTCTATAAGTTGTGCCACCAAATTTAATACTAATTTCAATGGCTTTGAAATTTTATGAAGGGTGATTGAACAACTTTAAATTTGGTGGCTGCTTATTCAATATTTGCTGCTACTAGTATTAGGAAAGGACAAATGGTGCACTAGTGCTTTTGACAAAGAAAATAGCTCAAGTCCAAAAAAATTAAAGGCATGTTTGATAAATATCCACCTTAACTTAAATTTTATCAATAGTAAACTTAACCCACCTTCTCCAAATAAATATTTTAAGTGCAACATATGCTAATCAAGTCCAAGCAATGCTTGAACTTGATAGTAGGAAGATATTTTATTAATATATAAGCTAGATTATCTGTAATACCAATATTTTCTACCATAACATTTTCTTGTGTGATAATATCACAAATAAAATGGTACCTGATGTCAATGTGATTTTTTCATGAAATATCTGATCTTTGGTTAGATATATTGCACTTTAACTATCATAGAAGTAACAATCACCTGATAATCCGAATTGAGCTCATTATATAAGCCTCTTAACCAAATAGCATTTTTGATAGCCTTAGTCACTGCTATGTACTCAGTTTCTATTGTAGACAACGTAACTATAGATTGTAATTTAGATTTTCAATTGACTGCATTGCTTTCAAAAGTAAACACATAACCTATCAAAGATCTCATTTTTATCGAAATCTCCTACATTGTCTGAGTCGACATAACCAACCAAACTACTACCACCACTACTGAACTCCAAACAAGTGTCAACTAAACCTTTTAAGTATCTAAAAATCTATTTCTTTGCTTGCCAATAAACTTTACTAGGATTTGCCATGAATCTACTCACGACGCTAACTGCATGAGAAATATCAAGTCGAGTACATACTATAGCATACATGAGACTGCTTATTGTACTGGAGTATGGAACATGAGCCATATATCTCTACTTTTCATTTGTTTATGGTGAGAGTGTCGCTGAAAGCTTAAAATGAATAGCTATTAGATTACTTATAGGCTTTGCATATTTCATGCCAAAGTGCCCCAAAACTTTCTCAACATATTTCTTTTAAATGAGGAACAACTTTCCTACTTTTATATCCCTTTGAATCTCCATCCTAAGAATCTTTTTTACTAGTTTAATATCTTTAATCTCAACTCTTCACTCAATAAGGCGTTTAGCTTCTTAACTTCAGAAGTATTCTTTACAACAATAAACATATAACAAATATATGAATGATCCATCAACTAACCTTTTTGAAGTAGACACAACTATCATAATTACTCCTTAAAAAATCATCACTAGTCATGAAGGAGTCAAATTTCTCATACCATTGCATGGGTGACTACTTTAAGGCCGTATACAGATTTCTTTAGCAAATAAATAGGGTCCTTCTTACCTTCAATGCTGAAGACTTTAAGTTGTTGTATGCATATTTGCTCTTCAGGTCATCATGTAGAAAAGCAATTTTGACATCTAGTTGTTCCAATTCCACATCATACTTAGCAACCAAAGCTAGCAACATATGAATGGAACAGTGTTTCACAACTGGTGAGAAGACATCATTGAAATCCATACCTTATACTTTATTATATCCTTTTACAATTAATCGAGCTTTGTATCTTGCTTCTCAATGCCCAGGGTGTCTTCTTTTCCTTGAAGACCCATTTGCAGTCGACAATCTTCTTTCCCTTTGGTGGTCTAACTAGCTTTCAAGTGCCATTCTTATGCAATGACTCCATTTGTTCTTGTATAGCTACTAACCATTTATCCGAGTTACTCCTAAAATGGCTTCTAAATATGTGGAGGGCTCTCTAACATTGTTGATATACTCAGCTGTTGGCAAAGTGTAAGCCACCAAGTCTGCATAGTTGTTATATCTTATTAGCTTTCCTATCTTTCTCCTTTCTCTATCTTTGGTAATAGAGTATGGTTGCTCATGTTCAACTAAGCTAGGCTCTAAATCACTTTAAGAAAGAGAATCCTATTGAAAACTGGACAATAGTGAATTTGATTGTGAGGTAGAATCTTGTTAAGTTGGATAGTCTTCAATATCTATCTCCTATCTCTTATTAGCCTCTTCTTGCTTGTTATAATTGCAAGGTGCCAAGACTTCATTTTTTAAGTGAAGTATGAAACTTTCATCAAATGTAACATCTCTATTGATTATAACTTTGGATGGTTTGGTACACAAAAATTTATATCCTTTCACCTTTAATGGATATCCTAAAAAATGAACTTTTTCGACCTTGGTGTTAACTTGCCATCATTGATGTGCATGTGTGCTGGGCAATCAAATATTCTCAAAATTGAATAATTTGTAGGTTTGCTAGACAAAACTTTCTCTGGAGTCATGTGGCTGAATGGAACTGGCAAAGAATGATTCACTAAATAGAAAGCAGTAGAGATAGCTTATGCCTAAAAAATTTTTAGTAATCCAGCATTTCAAAGTATACTCCAAGCTCTCTCAATGAGGGTTCGATTCATGCATTCAACAACTTTATTTTACTGTGGTGTCATTTGAGCTCTGTGATGCCTTACAATGGCTTTCTTTTTACAGAAGTCATTAAGCTCATTAACACAAAATTCCAAGCCATTATCTATTATAACCCTCTTTATTTGCCTTCCAATCTACTGTTTTATCATGGTTTTCCACTGCTTGAATTTGGAAAACACCCGATCTTTATGTTTAAAAAAGTAGACCCAAACCTTTCTTGAAAAGTCATCAATGAAGGTAAACATGTATCTAGCACCACCTTTAGACAGAACTTGTGATGTTCCCAAAGGTCAAAATGGATGTAATCCAAAGTATATTTGGTTTGTGTGGGTACCTTTGCTAAAACTGACACATTTTTTTTACAAAAACATAGTGCTCGCAAAAATCAAGCTTACCAGTATTTTATCCACACAAAATACCCTTATTACTTAACATGGTCAAGCCTTTCTCACTCATGTGGCTGAGCCTTATATGCCATAATTTGATGATGTTAATTTCAGATATTATAGTATAAATTACAATAACTCCTATAACTGTGGCGCCTTGTAGGACATAAAGACTTTAAGTTTTAAGCCTTCATTACCATCTGAGCACCTTTGCTAATTTCCATAACTCCACCTTTAATTGTGTATTTGTACCCACTAGCATCAAAGGTGTCCAGAGAGATGAGATTTTTCTTCAAATCAGGAATATGACAAATGTCTTTCAATATTCATACTATTCTATTGTGCATCTTAATTCAAATTGTGCCCTTGCTAATAACATTACAAGTTGCATTGTTGCCTATCAAAATGAATCCACTTGCAACAGATTCATATGTGGAAAACTAATCCCTATTGGGACATATATGATAAGAGCAACCTGAATCTATAATCCATTCATCCTTGAATCTGCACCTTTCACTGTTAGTGACTAAAAGAGCATCAGATGTGAACTCATTTTCAGCAACACTAGCTTTGATATATTTTTTTATTTTTTCTACATTTGATTGTTTATTTTTCAATTTTTAAAAATTAGCATTAATGCACCCCTTTTATGATAATAGTTATAGATCAAATTCTTATGTCTTGATTTTAACCTAGACCTGCTACTGTTTAAACTCTTATTTTTAGGCATTCCTCTAGCAATAAGGCTTTCTGCTAGATTATCAACCTTATTACCAATAATTCCTTTATCAATTATAATTTTAAAGAGTAAAGTTATCTTAACCTTCATCAACAACACATTATCTACCAAAGGCATACTATCTTTTCTATAAAGCATTATGTCTCTAAAATTTTTATATGATGGTGGTAATGAGCACAATAATTTCAGAGCAACATTTTCATCATCAATTTTAACGCCAACATTTTCCAAACTTACTAAAATTGATGTATATTCTTTAAAGTAGGTTTTAATAGGAGTACCTTCTTGCATTTGAAATGTTTAGAACCATGTCATGTGGTATAGCTTGTCATTTTGGGTTTTGGACATGTACAAGAACTCTAACTTTGCCCATAAGCCAATTGTTGTATCTTTATTGATGACCTCCTAAAGAACTTTATTAAACAAATAGATCTCAATTGTGAAAATTACCCTGTTAATGATCTCATTCTTCACCAATAAATCTTGCTCAAGCCTATTTTGAATTAAGACGGCATGCATCATAATCTTTCACATAGAGAAATTTGTGTTAGGAAAAATTTTCTCAATATCTAATCTTATAGTTGCCAACATAATGTTGGTACTGCAAGGCTACAATGTTGATGCTACGATGTTACATAAGGACCAAACTATAAATTTGAAATGTAAGAAGACTATATTAAACTTTTTCAAATTATAGCACTCGCACCATGCAACTTTAATGGAATAATACTATTCACCAAATCTTAACTGAAACCCGGCTTTAATACTAATTTGTTAAGACTGTGACACACGCTGAACCCCATATGCATCAATATACTCTTGAAAATCTTATATTTCAGGGCATTTATATGAAAGCTCTTTATTTCTTGTTCACTTAGACATTCTTTCCTTTCTAATCCTTTTTATAAGTTTATTTTTACTCATTTATATTATTTTTTAATCCTTTTGGTGTCAATCAGGTAGAAATTTTTGAATCGAATACATGTGATATGGATGTTATGGTATAAACATATGGGGTGACCATAAAGGATCACTAAACATGAACATGACTTGTACTTGTAGCTTGTGAGCGTGTGACATGGGGTAAACCATCATTACCCTACGTACCAAATTGAGTCACCGTGACTCGAATAGCGGTGTGGGTATCCCTATGACAAGCCAATAATACCTTGTACTAGATTTTATTACAAAAAAACTAATGGCAACATTAATTATTTATTATTTTAATCATTAATTATACATGCAACTTAATATTATTTCATATTATATTCTTACAAATTCTTCAACCATTCTTTCCTAAATTATTCCCTTACATGTTAAATGACCTTGCAATAATTTCTTTTTGCATTAGTTTATTTTCCTGTATCGCATTCGCAACACCTATTGCATCTGTGGTAGAGGCAAAAATTCCTCTCTGTTGCACTCGTGACTTCCTCACGCTCGCGATAGGGGTAGAGACTCTTCCTTGTTTAGTTTGGGACACCATCATGCTCGCAATAGAGGCTTAAATTCTTCTTCTATGGCATTCGTGATGCCTGTCGAGCTCACGATAGAATCCGAAGCCCATCCTATTTCTGGTTGATTTTTGTTTACCTTGCCATTACTTATTAACTTCACATCATTACCTATAAATTCATCCATACAAGCATTTTTTTCACTGTCACAGCCTTCGTATATACTAAAGCACTTAAAGTGTACAATAGGAAATCTTATAAGAGCAATCAATCCATAGCATTTCTTTTTGCTTACTTGTTCATTTATCATGTCTTAAGCTCTTTTGAACATAGTTTGAAGATTTCATTGTATGGTATATACATATTTTCCTCTAATATCTTTATGCATAATTAAAGTTCACATATATTAAATGGAAAAAGAATGGATGTTGCATTCACTAACCTCAAAATCATGTTTTGCTTCTTCAAGCTTCTTTCTCTTTCATTTTTTCTCTTGGGTTAAATTTTCCTTCTTTGTTTTCTACACATAACTAAATATTTATTTATCAAACTTTTATTAACTTGCTTCTCTTACCCAATTCAACCCCATAAATGCAAAACACATACTCTTGAAGAATTTTTAAATTTGAATTCTTATTTTTGCATTTAGGAATATAGATATTTATACAGATTTCAAGTTACAAATTCAAAAAAAAAATTATCAAATAATTTTGCTAACTAACTCTACTAACTGAGTCAAATAATTTTGCTAACTAAGTCAAGATATAGGAAAAATCTTCTTCTACAAATCTGCTCCTAAAATTATGTTACTAACAGTTGTCAATAGCTATAATGGTTAACACATAATTTATTGCTATACAAAAAAAATGTTTTAGATTTTCAACACTCCTCTTAAAATGGTGAATAGATATTTTTCATTTCCATCTTGCATGTAATGTCTTCAAAGTTGGAAGTAGGCATTCCTTTAGTTAAAAAATCTGCCAATTGATGATTTGATGTTATATATGGAGTGCAAATCAAGCCGTTGTCTAGCTTTTCTTTAATAAAATACCTATCTACTTCAATGTTCTTTATGTGATCATGTTGCACTAGATTGTGTGCAATGTTGATGGTAGACTTGTTATCGTAATATAGTTTCCTAAGTCCTTCCCGCTTGATTTTAAGGTCATCAAGTATTACTTTGAGCCATAGCAATTCACAAACTCTATAAGCCATAGCTCTAAAATTTGCTTCAGCACTTGATCTTGCAACAACCGATTGCTTCTTACTCCTCCAAGTCACTAGGTTTCCACCAAGAAATGTATAATATCCTGAAGTTGACCTACGATCTACAATAGAACCTGCATAATCAGCATCAGTATATGCCTCTATGAACAATTCTTAATTTTTCTTAAAAATAATTCCTTTACTCGATGTCCATTTGAGATAGGATAGATTCTATTGATAGCCTGCAAGTGTTTCTCTCTTGGATCATGCATAAATTAGCTTACTACACTTACCGCAAATGTTATGTTCGACCTTGTATGGGATAAGTATATTAGTTTCCCAACTAACCGCTGATATCTTCCCTTATCTACTATGCTATCATTCTTTCCTTCACTCAATCTCAAGTTAGCCTCAATGGGTGTGCTTGTTACCTTGCATCCAAGATTGCTTGTTTCTTTAAGCAAGTTTAAGACATACTTTTGTTGGGAAATAAATATGCCTTTACTTGAGTATGCCACCTCAATGCCTAAAAATACTTCAATCTTCCTAGTTCTTTAATTTTAAACTCCTTTATTAAGCACTTTTAAAGTTTTTCTCTTTCAATTTGATAATTTTTTGTGATGATGATGTTATATACATATACAAAAAGAGCTATAACTCCTCCTTTTGAATGTTTTATGAACAAGGTATGATCTCCTTGACTTTGTTTGTATTGCATTGCTAGCATTACTTAAGTAAATTTTCCGAACCAAGCCTTTGACGATTATTTTAATCCTTATAAAGCTTCCTTCAACCTGCACACTTTCTTTTCAAAAAATATTTCATTGAAACCCGATAGAGGTTCCATGTACACCTCTTCCTTTAAATTCCCATGTAAGAACGCATTCTTAATATCAAATTGCTGTAAACACCAACCAAAGTTAGTAGCTAAAGACAAAAAGACACGCACAATATTTATTTTTGCTACGGATGTAAAGGTCTCTTAGTAATCTACCCCATATGTCTGTGTATATCCTTTTGCGACCAACCGAGCTTTATTCCTTTCTAATGAACCATTAACTCTATATTTCAAAGCAAACACCCACTTACACCTACTATTTTCTTTCCTTTGGGCAAGTTTACAATTTTTCAAGTCTTATTTCTCTTTAAGGCATTCATCTCCTCTTTCATAGCTTGTAATCAATTCTTATTTCTAATTGGCTCTTGTAGTGTTTGTGGGATTGAAATGAAGTTGATGGCAGTAAGAAAAGTTTTATATTGTAGAGAGAGTCTATGGAAAGATATAAAATTTAAGATTGGATGATTAGTGCATTCACGTGTTCCATTTCAAATAGCAATAGGTAGGTTTAAATCATTAAATTCATAAAGAGCAAGGTCAAATTGAACGCATGAAGGAGCAAAATTTTTAGTACCTGATTGTGGTTCAGATTCTTGGACTTGCATAGGCTCAGAGATATGAACTTTCTTCCTTTAGTAGACCTTAAGTGGTGTAGTAGGATTTAAATCAGTTTTTCTCTCAACTCCAATATCAGGTTCAATTTCTTTACTAGCATGTTCACCTTCAAATTCAAGTTAAGTTTCATTGCTAGCGTGTTCTCCTTTGGAATTAAGTGTATGGTCAGGTTCGAAAGACTTTAAGTTTAGTATGGGACTTTAAAAATCAAGGAGAAATTTTTTATCTTTCCAAAAACTCTCCCTCTAGAGATAAGGATTGTTACTTTGAAAGTAAGGTTCATTTTCAACAAAAGTGACATCCATGGAGGTAAAAAAAAAATTAAAGGTGGATGATAACACTTGTATCCTTTCTTTATGTATGAGTATCCCACAAAAATATATTTTAAAGTTCTTGGATCAAGTTTTCCTCTTTGGGGTGCATGAACATGTATAAAAGCAACACAACCAAAAACTTTTGGTGACAATTGGCAAGAGACATTAAAATCAGGGTAAATAACAGAAATAGCAACAATAGGACTCTGATTATTTAGCAATTTAGAAGGTACTCTATTTATCAAATGTGCAGCAGTTAAAATAGCCTCCCCTAAAAGGTTTTTGGAACTTTATATTGAAACAAAATTACATGTGTCACATTGAGTAAATGTCTATTTTTTTGTTCATCAATCCCATTTTGTTGGGGTGTGTCAACACAAGATGACTCATGTATTATACCCTCATTTTTGAAAAAAGATGAGAGAACTTGATTAAAATAATCTTTTACATTGTCTGATCTTACTTTTTTAATCAAACTTCCAAATTATGTACAAATCATTTTATGAAATATTGGAAAAATACTGCTTACTTCTGATTTTTCTTTCATAAGAAATAACCAAGTAGTTCTAGAACAATCATCAATGAAAGTGACAAACCATTTTGCTCCAGAAATACTAAAAACTCTGCAAGGCTCCCAAATATCAGTGTGTATCAAAGAGAAAGGTCTAGTATATCTTGTATTACTTAATGGAAATGATAGTTTATGATGTTTAGCAATTTTACATGTATCACAATGAAAACTACTAACATCTTCATTCTTCAAAAGTGAAGGAAACATGCTTTTAAGTAAAATAAAATATGGATGACCAAGATGAAAATGATGAAGCCAAATTTCAAATTTATTAGGAGACAGGTTACTTGAGGAGTAGGTGAGGGATAACTGATTATTTTTATTCTTGTTGTCACTCATTTCCTCAAGATAATAAAGCTCATCTTTCACCTTAGCAAGTCCGATCATCCTCCCCGTAACAGATTGGAGGATAATTTTGGGACATGCAACATATTATTTAGGGATAAAGAATTTGATAGATTTACTGTTCTTTGACCTACAACAGTTATAAGAAATCCATCCGTTACAATAATTTTTCTGTTTTCAGGACATGCATTGTATGTTCTAAATCTGATTGGGCTGTGAGTCATATGTTTTGTAGCTTCTGAGTCAATACCCTAAGAGTCTGGAGAAGACATACTTAAGGTAGTTAAAGCATAAGAATTAAAGTACTTACCTGATTGAGCCAATAAACACATACTAGAGGGCTTTCAAGGGAATTTAGGAGATTTCTTAGCTTTTTAATTTCTTCTTTCCTGAATTCTCCTATACCAGCCTGGATGGATTTTTCTTGGGTTTGGTCTTCTCCATCAGTTAAGTGGGCTTTTCCTCCTTTGAATCCTCTTGTAAAGCTAAGGATTTATTCCTTCTTATGGAGTTTGAAGTAATCCTCTCGCATATGGCATGGTTTTTTACAATATATGCACCAAATTATATCTTTATTTGACTCTGTATGCCCATTACCTATCGTTACTTCCTTATTGGTTGACTTTTTAGAAATCATTGTTGACCCTTCTAATGTTTTAGGCTACAACATGACTTTTTGCCTATTATTTTTAGCTCAGATTAATGATATTGTCTCATTCAGAGATGATAATCTTTTCTTCCTCAATATCTAGACTCTGGCCTGATCATATTCCATGTTCAGGCCTACAAGAAAGTCATAAACTCTATCCTTTTCGATAAAGCTTTTCAAGGTAGCTGCATCTTCACTACACAACATTTCAACACATCAATATTGATCCATTTTCTGCCATAGGTTTTGTAAAAGATTGGCATATTAAGTAATAGAAAGGTTGCCTTGTTTAGTGGCTGAGATCTTTATTTTGATCTCATAAATTAGGGTAGCATCCCTTGCCTTTGAATATATCCATTGAATAGTAGTTCATATGTCTTTAGCTGTTGGTAGGAATATGCAAGTATCACTTATTTCAGGTAACATGG
This sequence comes from Excoecaria agallocha, assembly GCA_037975025.1. Taxonomy (NCBI): domain Eukaryota; kingdom Viridiplantae; phylum Streptophyta; class Magnoliopsida; order Malpighiales; family Euphorbiaceae; genus Excoecaria; species Excoecaria agallocha. The sequence continues at coordinate 35,963,536 of CM075822.1, read as the reverse complement.
AGTTCTATAGCCATGACATAACCAAAGAATCTTCTTCATCCCAGGTAGCGAATTTTAGATCACCATTTTTCGATTCAGTTCCAAGCAAGTGGTTGATTTTGCTCTTTCCTTTAAGAAGTATTTGGACAAATTGTGATCACTTCAAATAGTTTTTTCCGTTGAGCCTATAGGCTACTTGGATATTCTACAAATCCCCTATGTGTGAAATATTTAAGGTCTCTTCTAATTTGATATTGAAGTTTATTTCTGATGTTTTAATTTCAAACATGTTGGAGGTTTGAAAGAAAAATTTGGCAATAAAGGCCTAGTGAAAAATTCAGGAATAAAGTCTGGAAATTGCACTTGGCAATAAGGACTTGAAAAGAAGAAAGTACTCAGCAATAAAGGCTAACAAGAAGAGGTCCTAAGGGCAAAGGCTCTGATACCATGAAGAATTTCTAAATCTGAATGCCTATTTTTCCATTTAGGAATACAGGTATTTATACTTACAAATTTAAACAAAATTTATTAAATAATTCTGCTAACTAACTCTGCTAACTAAGTCAAATAATTTTGCTAACTAAGTCAAATAATTTTGCTAACTAAGTCAAGAAATAGGAAAATCTTCTCCTACAAATTTGCTCCTAAAATTATGTTACTAATAGCTGTCAACGGCTATAATGGTCAACACATAATTTATTGTTGTACATAAAAAAATGTTCTAGATTTTCAACAACTCTAATTAGGCTAATTGAATCCTCAAATTAATTTAAATCTTCATATTTACTTACCTGAAATTTGTACCCTAAATCTCAACTTCTTGAATCCTACCACTCTAGCTATTCTAACTGAGGTTTAGAAGCCACTATCAATGAAGAGAATGACTGAAAATCACTTAGGAGACTTGTATTTAATGGAAATTAATAGAAGGAATTTGGAAAAACTTAAGAGAGAGAAGGGAGAAGAAGGGTTGTTTCTAGTAAAGGGAGGAGGGGCAGAAATCTGAATAATCTTCCATGATTTCTAATTTGCCAGCCTTTTAGTTAGGCTAGCTAGGCTTGGTCCAACCAAGTTGGTTTAACTCATTTTAAGCCCAAATGCATTATTTAGGGCATTATGGAGCTCTAATTTTCTCTCCAACTTTTAAAGCCTAATTGCTCATAAAAATAGCCCATAAGTCTTAAAATACTCAAATTAGCCTATAAAAAATTTTCCAGCTCAATCAGAGTTTTTTTTTTCATTTCGATTCATCGAAACCAACAACATGATTAATAACTTTACAGTGTTACCTTAAAATAAAATTTCATCATGGTGGACTTAACAAGAATTTTGAAAATTTTGAAGCTCATATACTATTTTTGAGAACTCATTCAAACCTAAGATTAACCCAGTCACTAATTGAACCAAACTGTGACTATTTTCATATTTTTGACTTTTATAAATCTATTTATCCTCAATTTTACTCCAAATTTCATCACTAGACTCGTTATGAGTAGGCTTTTTCAATGGTTAAATAAAATATTTTTTATTTTTAAATGTATTTTATACCTCCAGTATACCATTCTTGCTTAAAAATACTATTCATAGCCACCGAGAATGTTAGGCCATTACATAATCGCTCCCTATTTAAACACCTACGATAAGAGCAACCTGAATCCATGATCCATTCATCCTTGAATCTACACCTTTCACTGTCAGTGACTAGAAGAACATCAAACGTTGACTTATTTTCAGCAACACTAGCCTTAACGAATTTTTTCCTATTTTCTCCATTTCATTTTTTATTTTTTAATTTATAACAATTAACATTAATGTGAACCTTTTAACGACAATAGTTACGTATCAAATTCTTATGTCTAGATTTTTACCAAAACCTATTACTTCATAAACTTTTATTTTTAGGCATTCCTCTAGGAATAAGATCTTCTGCTAAATTATCATTTTTACTGCCAATAATTTCTTTATTAATTATAATTTTAGAGAGTAAAACCATTTTAATCTTTGCCAAAGACACACTATTTTTTCCATAAAACATTGTGTCTCTAAAATTTTTATGTGATGGTGGTAGTGAGCACAACAATTTCAGAGAAGCACTTTCATCATCAATTTTGGCACCAGGATTTTCTAAAATTACTAAAATCGATGTATATTCTTTAATATAGGTTTTAATATTATGCATTTGAAATATGTAGAACCACGTCATATGGTATAGTTTGTCAATTAGAATTTTGGACATGTACAAGGACTCCAAAAACTTCACCCATAAGCCAGCTGTTGTATATATCTTCATTGATGACCTCCTGAAGAACTTCATTAGACAAACAAAGCTGAATTGTGAAAAATGCCTTATTGATGATCTCCTCCTTCTTTTCTTCAGTCATTGACTTTGGCATTTCATTCTTCCCCAATAAAGCTTTCTTAAGCCCATGGCATGCATCTTAATATTCCACGAAGAGAAATTTGTGTTACGATCAAATTTCTCAATATCAAATCTTGTAGTTGCCATCATAATGTTAGTACTATCAAGGCTAAATTGTTAATGTTGCTACGATGTTACATAAGGATCAAACTATAAATTTAAAAAACAAAAGAACTGGATTGAACTTTTCCAAATTATAGCAAACGCACCATACAATTTAATGCAATGACATTATTCACCGACTCTTAACTTAAACCAAGCTCTGATACCAATTTATTAATATCATGGAGCTATTTTGACAGTAAGTTTTGATGGTGACTCAAAATAAAGAAATAACCAAAGTATAGGGACTAAAAGCACACAAAAAATTTACTTGGTTCAGCAATAAGCCTACATCTTTGGGAGAAAAAGAACAATATATTCGCTATATGAGATTAATTCAAGGGCATGATTCAACCAATTATTGTGAGATCGTTTATGCTTTAATTTCTCTTTAATTTTTATGTAGTGTTATATTATTTATTGTGATCTGAAATAATTTAATCTCCAATGTTATTTGTTATGTGTCCAATAAGGGCTTATTGTTAATTTAATTGAATAACAAACAACTAATTGAAGATATTAAATCCATAATTATTTGGTAAAATCAATAAGAAGTGGTAACTAGTATAACAACACTGAGAATGGTTGTTGTATTAAGTAAATGCATGATTTATTTTGAATTGATCTCGCAAAGAATTAATTGGTTTAGATCGGATCTTTTTAATTTATAAAGCCATCAATAAATTAAATTTTCTTAGTAAGAAAGGATTATTTACTAATTATAGTCTTACTTGATAAACCTATTAATATGGAAAGATTGGTTGAGAGCTCTAAGCTGGTGACTATACCGGGTTTATTGCATGATTTTAGAGTTATTCTTTTATCTGTTATCAAGAAAATTGAATCATATGTCGTGAACACCTTTGATTGGAATTTTTCATTCATTGATTTTAATTAAATTAAATTTTTTTATTGTTATTAGTTGTTTTAATTTAGTATTTTAAGTTTTAGTCTATAAAGTTCCCCCATTTATTTTTATTTGTTAAAATTTTGGTTGTTTCAAATTAAATTAGTGCTAATTTCTTTGGATTCTACCTCTACTCGTCCTATCTACAATTTATTTTGTTAGAAAAGCTATGAATTATTTTTGGTGGCTTTGACACTCATCAGTATGTAACTTGCAACAATCTATAAAGATGTTGATACGAACAAATTGCATAAAAAGTATATACTAATCTGGTACCTTCGAGTATCCGTGCATATGCAGTATCTATGGGTATCTATATGTGGTATCTATGGATATCTATAGGATCAACTATCCGAATACTCCAAAAAGTGCAGGCTAACTACAAAAAAATAATTAAATTATTATAAATAAAAAAAAGTGACATGGAAAAACAAGTGAGCTACATAAGTGGCGAGGCTAGGTGGTGGAGAAGGGGGGCAATTGCCCCCCTTATTTTTTAAAATTTTTTTATTTTACATGTATATATATATTAAATAAATAATTTTTCTCATTTAAAATTTTATTTTGCCCCCCTTATTTTTCTATGAAAATATTAAAAAAGGGCCTTATAATATTTTTGCCCCCCTTATTTTTCAATCCTAGCTTCACCACTGGCTACATTATATGATTCTTGTACATAAATATGAGGACTTTATGATATGTTTTCATAATATATGATTGTTACACATGTTCATGCCTAAATTGTTACTCTTATTTTAATTATACATTGGCATAATATTATACTTGTGTGCTTGATAGATGACTTCTGTGAAAGGTCATCCAAATTGAATGTTTATCTACTCAACTTAAAAATTTAGCACAAGTGTTTACCATTTTAATTCAGTGATAGAGTTTTAGCTCAAGGACAATCTGCAGGGTCCTAGGCCAACTGAAAAATAGTGTGAAGTTTATAGATATATTTTATTTTTTGGTTATGTACAGTTCAAGCATATGTAATTAATTAAAGTTTGGAAACATAACTGGTTGTCCATGTGCGGATGAATAGCTCATGTGAAAGAGAAGAAAACGAAGAAAAAAATATTAAAAAAAGAAAGAATAGTAAAACAGCATCATCAACCCTACGTAACCTTTCTCTCGTACTGATTGGTTAGCATTCCGGTCATTAATTTATCTAATTAAATTAAGGAACCTGCCAGGTATAATGCAGAGACTGGAATTTTCCACAAGAAATTATAATTAAAATGAGGCTTCTAGATTGGTTATTAATCTATTACCCATTAACCAATGAAGCATTTTTCCATCTAAAATGAAAGCAAAAACACCCAATTGAATGGAGTTCATAGGCAAAAACCAAGAAAATTAAATTACAAGGATAAAATCGTTCTATGTTGGATAGTTTAGGGTAAAAACAATCTTTATTTCTATATCATATTTCAATATCTTTATTTCTATGCAACTTAAATCAGAAATTTAAAAGGGAAAAGAAAACAATATTCTCTTTTGTTTCTCAATAATTTGGTTATTGGCTGTATATTTTTCTCTTCGACAAGTTGTATATGTATGAATGGCTCATGTGAAAGAGAAGAAAACGAGAAAAAAGAAAAATATATTAAAAAAAGAATAGTAAAACATCATCATCAACCCTACCTAACCATTCTCTCGTACTGCTTGGCGTGCATTCCGATCACTAATTTATCTAATTAAATTAGGGAACCTGCCAGGTATAATGCAGAGATTTGAATTTTCCACAAGAAGTTATAATTAAGGTGAGGCTTCTATATTGGTTATTAATCTGTTACCCATCAGGCAATGAAACACAGTTGCATTTTGTTTTTCTTTTTTTCAACGAAGCCAGTACTTGTTTATTTTAATAAAAAACGACTAAATCAACTAATTATAAGATATTACATAGATACGGTCTAAATAGGATATACGGACCAAACGAATAATAAATTGACACATGTGCAAAGTTAATTTGACAAAAATGAGATAGTAATTAGTATGTTGGCATTATTTCAATCTTCTTACCGTTCCCTAACCAGTTGTGTCTTCCTTAGCCTTCTATTTCTGGTTCCTTGAGCCTTTTCATCCTTCCCTTTCTCTACTATATAATCTCTTCCATTTCTTTCTCATCTTGCCATCAAACCTCTCATCTACTCTTCACTCCCATTGAGCATTCAAAATGTGGGCTTATCTTCCAATTTTGAATCAGTGGATTATACATCCCATCCAAAACTGGGTTGTTCTTCCCATTTTGAACCACTTTACTAAACATCCCATCAAAACTTTAGTTCTTCTCCCCATTGTTCTTCCCATTTTGAACCACTTTACTAAACATCCCATCAAAACTTTAGTTCTTCTCCCCGTTATTCTTCTGATTGTGAATCATTGGATTATATATCCCATCCAAAATTATATTATTGTCCCCATTTTGATCCAGTTTACTACATATCCCATCAAAACTTTAGTTCTTCTCCCCATTATTGGTTTTATTGTGAAGCAGATTAAAGATTACGGTAAGAAGCTGATTAAAGATAGCATAAAAAGTTATGTCGAGAAACCGATTAAAGATCACCTCCGCAAATACGTTCTTGTCCCCATCAAACTACACATTTGCTATCTTTTCAGGTGCGATAGCATTGTCGAGAAACTCAAGAAGGAGACTGAGCAGCTGAAGGAGAAAAGAGAAAGGTTGGAGCAGTCCGTAGTTCTAGCTGAAAGAAACGGCGAACAGATCCAGTGGCTGAGCAGTGCGGAAATCGAAATTCAACAGGCCGAGGCACTCATTCGGGGCGAAGAAGAAGCCAAGAAGAAGTATTTTGTTGGACAGTGTCCCAATTTGAAGTCTCGCTATCAGCTGAGCAAGAAAGCTCACGAGAAAGCTTTGGCCATTGAAGACCTCCGGTATGAAGATCCAAATTCCTTGCAATCAAGGGTGTTGATCTTGAACCAGGTCATGGATGCTCTCAAAGATCCAAAGGTTGACATGATTTTGGTGCATGGTACTGCCGGTGTGGGCAAATCCACACTTGCAAAGGAGGTCCAAAGGAAAGCGTTAGAAGAGAAGTTGTTTGATAATGTGCTCAGATTTGCTGTGTCTCAAACACCAGATCTCAGAAGCATTCAGAAAGAGATTGCTAAATACCCGGGCCTCGAATTCGATGTCCCAGAAAAATCTACAAGAACCATCCGATTATTTGAGAAGATGGAGAGGTCCAAAGCACTCATCATTCTCGATGATGTTTGGGAAAAATTTGAGTCGAATGATCTGGGAATTCCTTCAGATGCTGGTGAATCCAAAGGAGTGAAAATACTGCTGACTTCATGTCGTAGTGATGTATTAACTCAGGATAAGGGCAGAGAAAAGCAATTCAAACTTAAAGTTCTGGATGAAGAAGAAGCGTGGAGGTTATTTGCAAGCAAGGCGAGCAACGCTAATGATCCAGAACTAAGGCATAAAGCAAGAGAAGTCGCCAAAGCATGTGGCGGCCATCCCCTCTTATTAGAAATAGTTGCAGCACGTTTGAAAACCGAAATGGAGTTGATTTCATGGAGTGAAACCGCAGAGCAGCTCTCTCATTATACTGAAGATATGTTTGACGAAAAATTGAACAACTCTCTCCAATCGAGCTATAAGCATCTGAGAGATAATGAAGAGAAGTCGTTGTTTTTGCTCTTTCCCTTCTTCGGGCAATCTAACGTTCCGCTTAGTCACGTTCTGACGTATGCTATGGGACTGGGTGTAGTGAACATTGACACTGTCCAATATGCAAGAGTTAAAGTAAATGAACTGATTAAAAAGCTCAAAACCAAGAGCTTGTTGCTGGATGAAGACATGACTGGCTACGTGAAAATGCACAATGTGGTTCTAGCATTCGCTCGCAAGATTGTAACCGAGGAGAAACGAGCATTTTTTGGTGTAACTGGCATTGAGTTGACGAGACGGCCAGAAGAGGATTGTACTAGGATTGCTCTGCCTTATTGCATTATCCCTAAGCTTCCTAAAGGTTTAAAATGTCCGAAAGCGGAGCTGTTTACTCTTTTCACCAAAGATTTAGATTTGGTAATGCCAGATTTGTTTTTTGAAGAAATGAAGGAGCTCAAAGTACTGAATTTGACAGGGATGTGCTTGAAGCCCCAGCCTTCATCATTTCATTTCCCACCAAACTTGCGTTCATTGTATCTCCATCAATGCGAGTTGGAAGATGTAGCCGTCATTGGAGATCTGGAGCAACTGAAGTTTCTTAGTTTGGAGAATTCCTGTATTGTTAAGTTGCCAAGTCAAATAGGGAAACTAACTCAGCTCAAGTCCCTAAATTTGACCAATTGCACTGAGCTTAAAGTTATTTCTCCAGGTGTTCTATCAAAGCTGTCCCATTTAGAAGAAATGTACATGAAGAAAAGCTTTGATGCGTAGGATCTGAATGGTAACGCAAGTGTTACAGATTTGGATGAATTGGGTTGCTTGAAAACTTTGGAAGTACGAGTCCCTGCTGCCAAGAAAATGCCAAACAGCCTCTTCTTCAAAGGGTTGGAAAGGTATAAAATATTAATTGGCAGTTGGGATTGGGATGGAACTTACGAAACCTCGAGGACACTAAAGCTTAAGCTCGAGACGAGTATTGATTTGGAGGATGGGCTTAAAAAGTTGTTAAGAGGGACTGAGGATCTCTATTTAGGTGAGGTAAAAGGAATGGAGAATAATGGGTTGTATGATCTAGATGAGGAAGGCTTTCAACAGTTGAAGCATCTGCACATTCGAGATAATAATGTCATTCGACGTATCATCAATTCCTCATGGGATGCCTTTCCAAAACTAGAGACGTTATCTTTGGCTAACTTAAAAAGCCTGAAGGAGATTTGCGATATCGGTCAACTTGGAGCAAAGTCTTTTAGAAAGCTACGAAAGTTAACGATCACCCAGTGTGAAAGTTTGAGGGAACTTTTCTCATTTTCTAATGCCAAATGTTTGTCGCAGCTTCAAGAATTGAAAGTGGGTTATTGTCACAACCTGGAAGCTATTATTGCTAAAGGAAGTGAAGATGACAATTATAATAATGAAGTGATAGAGTTCCCTCTGTTGAGCTCATTGGATCTATATAATTTACCAGCACTCAGAGGCATTTGCTATCAAACGGAAAATGGCCTTTTCAGTGAAATGGTACGTACGTTTATCACATTTTTTAGTATACTTTCCAGCTCATTACTTCTAACTATATTTCCTTTGAGGGAAAACTATAAATTGACCCCCAAATTAGAAAATTATTCTCTCCTGTTCTTTTTTATCTATCATTTTTTAGTATAATTTAAATTCTATTTATCCGTCATTTTTAAATTTTTAATATAATTTAATTTATTTTTTTTATTTATTTTTCTTTCCCAATAAAGTTAGAACAAATCAGATTTAATAATTTAATTTTAATCACGTAATTTAATATTAACTTTAAGTCTATTAATTACTTTTTAATCCTAACGAAAATAATAAAAGTGACTGATAAAAAAGAACGGATATAGTATATAATTAGCATCCCAAACTTTCATGCAGTTTTCAATTAAAGAAATTCATCTAATAAACCATTAAATCAAATGAAAAATGTGTTTCAGTAACTTCTTCTTTTTTACCATTGCAGTTTTGTAACAAAAAAATAAATTAAAAATAAAACGTCTTAACAATATAAATAATAAAAGAAAAAAATTGAATTTTATCCATAAAAGGAAGAATTGAAATTTTTTTAAAAATTGTTTTAGTTCAAAGGAATTACAATGTACGAAAGAAAATCATGTATTTATTAATCACAACAAAATGAAATTGTCCAAAAAAAATGAATTTTTTTTTTAAATTGTTTTAGTTCAAAGGAATATTTAATTCTATTGCTAATTTGTCACTAGCTATTATAAAGTTATTTTACTTTCATTTAGTTTTTTGTGACGGTTTACAAAATCCATCCATAGTTTGTCCCTAATAGCGACAAACATTGCATTTTTCGCCAAATGTTGTCAGTAAATAGGTTTTCTGTTTGATTAAATGGTTTATTAGATGCATTATTGATCCTAATTCAAAATCGTATAAGAATTTGAGATGTTAATTGTTCAATTTTTTTCTTTTTTTTTGGGGGGGGGGGGTTAATTCAAAATGTACAGAAATTGTCACAGACGCTAAATGATCTATTTAATTAGCTCTTCGGCTTAAGTTTTTTAGACAATTTCTGTACATTTAATATTTTCTAATACTATATATATATATATATATATATATAACAAACACAACATACTATTTTGGGGCATCTTTGTTGAGAAACTTGATAATAAAATGAAACATTCTATGAGCAGGTTTCTTTTCCCAATTTAACAAGACTGGACGTTAGCGTCTGTGGCTGTTTGAAATATATATTTAAAGCTTCAACAGTTGAAAATTTTTTGCAACTGGAAAGACTTGAGATTGTTCATTGTCAAGCAATGAATGAGATAATACGCACACAAAATCTTGGAGAAGAAGAAAAGGAGGAGGAGGAGGAGGAGGAGGAGTGGGAAGAAGAAGAAGAAGTAGAAGTAGAGGAGGAGGAGGAGGAGGAGTGGGAAGAAGAAGAAGAAGTAGAAGTAGAGGAGGAGGAGGAAGAAGAAGAAGAAGAGCAGGAGGAGGAGGAAGAAGAAGAAGAAGAAGTAGAACTAGAGGAGAAGGAAGAGGAGGAGAAAGAAGAAGAAGGAGAAGTAGAGGAAGAGGTAAAAGAAGAAGAAGAAGAAGTAGAAGTAGAAGTAGAAGAGGAGGAGGAGGAAGAAGAAGAAAAAAAAGAAGTAGAACTAGAGGAGGAGGAAGAGGAGGGAAAAGAAGAAGAAGAAGAAGAAGAAGAACTAGAGGAGAAGGAAGAGGAGGAGAAAGAAGAAGGAGAAGTAGAGGAAGAGGTAAAAGAAGAAGTAGAAGTAGAAGAAGAAGAAGAGGGGGAGAAGGAGGAAGAAGAAGAAGTAGAAGTAGAAGAGGAGGAGGAAGAAGAAAAAGAAGGAGAAGTGGAAGAGGAAAAGGAAAAGGAGAAAGTGGAGGAAGAAGAAGTAGAAGAGAAAAATAATATAGTCTTTCCAAAATTGGACTTTCTTAAACTCAAAGAGCTAGATCAACTTGTTAGATTTAGCAATGGCTATCCTATTGAATTTCCCTCTCTCAGAGAAATGCATTTAATCAGCTGTCGTGAATTGAAGAATTTTGTCACCAACAGTTCTAATGGTATTCAACTCCTCTTCAATGATAAGGTGATATGCTTACCCCTTTTCTCTTTCAACATATCGCTTTTTTTTATTTTTTCTAATTAATATTACCTTTGTCTTAATCAAAATTTAACACTCCTTTTAATTATTAGCCACCATATTAGCTAGTATCACTTAGTTGGAGCTTATTTATTAAATATTTCCTCTATACTATTTTTTTAGACAAATTAAATTATGTGCTATATCTAGACTCGACAAATGGACTAGGTTTGGTCGAGATGAAGCGAATGGGATTACATGCAGGTCAAGACATGTCACAGGTTGACCTGACCTGCTTGACCCGTTTGTTTTTTTATTTTTTTCTTTTTTTCAAGCATTATATTAACAGAATAAAAAAATTAAAAACAGATTCTTTTTGTATTATTGATAATATATATAGACATGAATCCCTGTAAATACAAAACTAAAAATCTTTAAATGTAGTTTCCATACACATCATCATCCTCCTCCATTTCATATTCTTGAATATAATTTCTCTCCACACAAAATCAAAAAGAAAAAGAAAAGATTGAAGATACCAAAATAGCCCCATTTTTTCCTCTAGAATTTCAAAACCTAATGGAGCTAATTTGTAGCACTGGAATGATGAGAAAAATGTGGGTATTTTGAACAAAAGATTCAACCTAATGGAGTTGGTAGCACTGATATTATATATTTATAATATTACTTGATTAAATTCTCTGTTGAAATTGCTTAGGGAAGCCATATATACTCAAGCAGTTGTGCTCTGCAGTGTTCGATATATATGAGCTTTATTACTCATAAAGGAAGAAAGGTCGAAAGGTTTTGATAGGTAGAATTATTTACAGGTCACACATATATACTCGTGACTTGATCAGATCAAGATGGGTTGACTTGGAGATCGATCCATAATTTTGCGGGTCAAATAAATTGGATTATGTTCAAATTATTTGCTGGTCGGGTTTGGTTATGAATCATATGCGTTGGATTTGCGGATCGAGTCAAATTTTGACAGATCTAACTATATTTGTGTATCAAGTAATACAAAAAACAATTCATTTTTTATTGGAAGATAAACAAGTTTCTTTTCAATTATAACAAAATTGACCATGAATAGACAATAATTACATTCTTTTAATATATATATTTTTTATTTTACTATATATAAATTATAAATATAGCATATTCTCCCAATTTAATGAACAGGTTTCTTTGCCCAATTTAACAAGCTTGGAGGTCGACAATTGCGAGAGTTTGAAGTATATTTTTGAAACTTCAACAGCTAAAAGACTTTTGCAACTGAAAAGACTTGAAATAGAGAATTGTAAGTTGATAGAAGAAGTAATACTCACAAAGAAATTTGAAGCAAAAGAGATAACTGATGAGATAGTGTTTCAAGATTTGGACTTTCTTAAACTCAGTTGGCTTCCGAAACTCATTAGATTCAGCAATGGGCATCTTATTGAATTTCAGTCCTTAAGAGAAATGAACATAAGCACTTGTCCTGCTTTGAAGAATTTTGTCACCAACATTTCAAACAGATTCGAGAGGAATAGCAACAGCTCTGATGACATTCAACCACTCTTCAATGAAATGGTGATATGCTTATTTTCTTTTCTGATCTTTCATATGTTTCACCATCTAATTTACTCTGAATATTAAATGCTTTATTTCCTCATTTCATAGTTATGTTTAGCCAATGATTTACTTTTTGTGTGTGTTGGGAGGTTATTTATGTTTGCTATATGCTACACACCACTGAGAGTAATTAATAATGTCAATGGCAGGTTATATTTCCTAATTTGCAGACAATGGAAGTCACTAAAATGGATAATTTGGAATATATATGGTACAGTCAACTTGCAGATGATTCCTTCTGGCAACTTAAATCACTAAGAGTTATGTGGTGCTCAAAATTAATAGCTGTTTTTCCAACATCGAATGTGATCAAAAGATTCCAGAGATTAGAGGACCTGAAGCTGTATTCTTGTTCTGAAATGGAAGAGATATATCGATTGGAGGAGTTCAATGCTAGTGAAAAAGTAGAGTTTGAGCTGAGACATTTGTCTGTGCAAGATATGGGATCATTGAAGCGGATATGGAGTGAGAATGCAAATGGAGTTTTCACTTTCCCAAATCTAAAAGCAGTGGACGTTTGGTTGTGTAGTGTTCTGGAATATGTATTTCCAACATTTATGGCTAGTGGTCTTTCGGAGCTGGAAGAGCTTAAAATAATTTATTGTGGGATGGATAATATTGTTGGAAACCCCAAAACTGTAAACCCTGAATTCAAGTGGCTAAGGTTGAAATATTTGGAACTAAATGGCTGTGGAAAGGCAAATCAACTTTTCCTGTTTTTTGCAAAGGTATGACCTCTCACTCTTTTATTTTATTTATTTACATAATTCTATTTATGTATCAAAGACTTTTATTCCTTTTTGTTTTTCCTAATCCACAGGTTTTGAATATCTAACTCAATTATCATAAAATAATGTTCTTGCGGTTAACCCATGAAGAAATATTAGATTTTGAATTTTTTTTTTTAAGTAAAACTATTCAATGATTTTCCTTTTTTTTTTTTGTCTTATTTCTATTTAGGTTAGTCCCAACCTGCAGACATTGGTTTTAGGTGGCATTAAATGGACAGAGATAGAGTGGAGTGAGTTTCCAAATGGGAGTTTTTCCAGATTGAAAGTGGTTGAAGTGTCTGGTTTAGATGAAGATTGTGGTTTCCTTAGACGATTAGGCTCTTTGGAAAAACTTGTTTTGAAGGACAGTAGTTTGAAACAGCTATTCACTGCAAAACGACTACAAGGCTTGGAGATAATTAGGGTGAATAATTTGAAGCATGTTTGGGAGGAGGACTCCAATCTTTCTCAGTATCTTCAGACGCTAAAAGTTGATAACTGTAGCCATCTAATGAAAATAGCAGCCTCCGCGGTTTCTTTTCGAGATTTGACAACTCTGCACATATCATGCTGTAACAAAATGAAAAACTTGGTAACACCATCAACAGCCGAAACAATGAGTAAACTCGTGGAGTTGAGAATTGAATATTGTGAGATGTTGACAGAAATTGTGGCTGACGATGGAGATGGTGAAGAGCATGAAATTACTTTCGATCAACTCAAGAGGTTGAGGCTTGGTAATTTACCTAGACTCAATAGCTTTTGCTCAGGGGATAACTGTACCTTCTCTTTCCCATTGCTGGAACAAGCAATTATCAGTAGATGTCATGGAATGACGATTTTCTGTGGAGGAGACTTAACCACACCAAAGCTGGAAAGAGTACAAGGAATATTGACAGAGCAACAACTTTCGGAAGGAAAACTCAATGGGATCATAGCATCTCAATTAACAAAAAGGGTGCGTATTCACTCGTTATTTTTCTATTTTCTGATTTCCCAAAATGTTGTTAGTATTTACTAGATTTTCTTATTTTTCTTTTTGGATTGAAAGGAGTCGCTGGTTATTGAAAATTCATCTTCCTCAAAAGCTGTATCATCCATTCAACAGCAGTTCATGGCCAGTATAAGAAAGATAAATGTAAGAGACTCTAAAACAATTCGAGTAGTATTCGAGTTGGAAGCCGTGTCTTTTGCTGGCGGTCAGCTACCAAAATTACAAGAATTGCGCTTAATTAAACTACCGATGCTGACCCAATTGTGGAGCAAAGATCCCGTGGGAATTTTGGATTTCAGTCAACTTAGGTTGCTTAAATTGCACGACTGTGACAGCTTGAAATATGCATTTACTCCATCCATGGCATCATTCCTCGTTGAACTCAGACGGATAGAAGTAAAAAATTGCAAGATGATGGAAACAATAATAAAAGCAGAGGAAAGAGTAGCGTTAGCTAATAAGGTGAAACTTCCTTTGCTGGAATCTGTAGTCCTGAAAGGTTTGCCCATAATCTCAAATTTGTTTTCAGAAATTGGCATTTTGGAATGTCCATCGTTGAAACGGGTTTGCGTAAAAGATTGTCCAGAGTTCATGGACTTCGTGCACAATATGAGGAGGATAAATGTAAGCGGTCATGACTTGGAAAACGTATCTTTTGCTGGTTTGCTGCCACAATTGCATGAATTGCGCTTAATTGATCTACCAAAGCTGAGCCAATTACGGAACAAAGATCCTGTGGGAATTTTGGATTTCAGCCAACTTGGGTTTCTTGAATTGCAGAACTGTGGCAACTTGAAATATGCATTTACTCCATCCATGGTATCACAACTAAATCAACTCAAACGGATCAAAGTAAAAAATTGCCAGATGATGGAAGCAGTAATAAAAGCAGAGGAAGCAGAGGAAAAAGTAGCATTAGCTACTATGGTGAAACTTCCTTTGCTGGAATCTGTAGTCTTGGAATGTTTGCCCGAAATGTCAAAATTTTTATCAGAAATTGGCATTTTGGAATGTCCATCATTGAAACGGGTTTGCATAATAAACTGTCCGAAGTTCAAGGATTTCATTTCCTCACAGTCAACAACACAAAATCCAACAGATGATGAAGGAACGGAAGGAATACGAAAGCTCAACGAGGTTTGATTAAATTAAATTGAATTGTATTATCAAATCAGGTTAAAACTAACAAAATTATGAATTCCTTTCTTTTTTTTTCATTTTAAAATTATTAATTTCTCTTTTTCTGTTTTTCTTCTGCATTGGTTTTGTAGAATGCAATTTCAAGCTTGGAAGTACTGAGAATAGAACAGGACTCGATCAAGAACGTACGTAGTGGCAACAATCAACCTGAGCTCTTACCGAATGTGAAGAAGCTTTATGTGACTGTTTCTCTAGCGGAATTGAATGTTAGCAAGGAGAAACATCTGGTGAATGCTAATGACACCCAAGCAGTCTCTGTTTTTCAGAATCTACAAGATCTAGTAGTATGGAAATGTAACAGATTGGAAATTCTAGTGCCATCCTCAGTGTCTTTCCAATACCTGACATTTTTAAAAGTGTCAAATTGTGATGGACTAATAAATCTAATAACTGCCTCAACAGCTAAGAGTCTTGGGCTACTCAAAGAAATGCATGTCAAGGGATGCAAAATGATGCAAGAAATAGTAGGAGTTGAATCAGATGGAGAGCAATATGTGATTGGTTTCAATCAATTAAAATATTTGGAGCTCCATAATCTACCAAGCCTGACAAGTTTTTGCTCAAGTGATTATGCTTTCGATTTCCCAGATTTAACTGATGTGATAATTACAAATTGCCCCAAGATGAACTCGTTTTCTCAACAAGAGCTAACCACACCAAAGCTTAGCAAAGTTCAAACAGAATGGCAGCATTATAGATTGATAGGCAGCATTCGACTGAGGTTTACGCCTAGCAAAGTTCGAAGACGACGGCGAGGTGATGAATGGGAAGGCAGCCTTAATAATACCATTGAAGTGATGTTTACGAAAAGGGTACGTGCTAACATTCATGCATTGCTATAAAATGTTTGTTTTTATTTTGTTCTCGTGCTACTAGAATTTCATAAGCCGAATCAGTAAATAATAGGCAAATTTTATGAATCAAACTAATAATGCATGGCCAACTATGCAAAATTGGTTGAATAATGAAGGGGTTTATTAAATATGCACAGGTGTAATGTACTATCGACAGACTGGATCCGAGCAAGAAAAACTAAACAAACTAATTAATGTTGTTCGAGAAAATATCTGCTTTTATACATTTATCCTCGACCGTATATGATATATATACTTCTAGCTGATCATCAATTAAGGTATAAATTGGCTGTTAGATGATAAGTTGTAGCAGAATTGGTAGTGCAAGACTGGTTATAAACCTATATTATCTGAGTTAATCCCGGCCCTTTGATGTAGCATTAATTACTTCAATCACTAATTCACCATGAAAATATGTTTTCTCAGATGAAAAAACAGAAGGGGAAAGAGAAAGTTGAAAGATGAGCAGATGAAGAAACAGAAACAACTGAGACTGAATGAGATCAAACAAGGCTGAAGTTCCATGTGATTAGTGATAGAGATTACAGTTTCCAAATGAAATTTTCATGCATTTTTTCTTAATCTGTACTTTTTACTGGTTTTGATGTATTCTTTTTGTGTACTGGGTTTTGATGAACTAATTCGATTACCACCCTACCATTTGAGCAATTCCTAACTGGACCAAATCACATCAAAATTCTCAAACATTAAACCTTCTTAATCTATTGATTGAACCCATTTCAGGCCTCAATTTTTACTGAAAGTAGGTGATTATACTCCAATTGCTACGATTGCATGAGTCGCACAAGTTTCTTATATGATTCTTTTCAATTCAGAGCATAAAATTGATTTAAATGCAAGCTCAACATTTTGTAATTGATCATCCATTTTTCTAGGACTTTTTAAGTGCAGTCTGTTGATAAATGTTTTTAATGACATAAATTTCATTCCATCGAAAGTTAATTACATTTGTCTGTTTATAAGTTTTGATTTAAACCATTAATCCATTAAATTCACTGATCAACTGATCTCATTAACCACATTATTTCAATAATTACACCAACACCGATAACATCACTAACTTAATAACGATGACATTCTGTTTGGATCAGTGTGAGGGGGTGGTATTTTGTTTTATCAAACCGCCAAAAACAATGTTTATATCCAATGCAGTTCTAATTTCATAATTATTGGTGGGTTTGGATTGTGTTGAAGATTTGTTCCTCTCGGCAGCCACACCATATAGTTTTCAACACTATTTCCAAAAATACCCTCAAATATCTTCGTATATTACATTTTTTTATCGTACTACAAATATTATAACACAAACCTATTTTCTCCTTCTTCCTTGCAGCCGCCCGACCTTTCTAACTCTTCTACCAGCTGCTGCACGCAAAGACCATCATTTCGATCAACTTTTTTTTTTTTTAATAATAAGTCATTATATATGTCATTTTTGTTTTTGTATGCAGAAAATATTTTTATTCTCCATTGTATGCAAAAGTTAATTAATTTATTTTATTCATATAACATATTTAATTACAACAAAATTGTAATGCATAATTATGATTAATAAATGAGAATGTATTTTAAGTTACTATTATTATAATTATTTTTTTAATTATACTATATGAAAAAGAATAATTTAATCTTATACAATGCAGTCAAATACATTGTTGCCACGTTTGTTTCATTATATTACACATGAAATAATATAATATAATATAGGTTAATACAAATACAATATTTGATAAATTTTTTTTAAAAAAAATTAATATGAAAATAATATAACACATGATAAGATTTTTTATTCCTAGTAGTATGTATAATTTAATATACCAGTAACCCCTGATTTTGTATGCTAAGGTATAAATCGTATTAGAAAAAGAGTATCTATCATCTACTTAATTGTTGGTAGCATGGCTTCATCTTCGGTATTTTCATCATCTGCCATACTTCGCCATCGTCACTGACACTATGACCACCGCCACCGTTGCCACATGCTGGCACTACCACAGGGCTATTGCCGCTGCCGCCACCATTACTACCGTCACCATTATCATTGCTGCCATCACAACAACCACACCACTGCTAGTCGCTGTCATGACCACTACTGCCACAGCCACCGCCGCCATCTTAATTACTACTGCCACTGCCACCACCACCATATCACCTCCATTATCATTGCCTTTGCCACCCCCACAACTATAAGCACCGTTACCGCTACCCCTACCGTCACCACCACCACACTACCGTCACAATTATCATTGCAGCCATCACCACAACCATACCATTGCTAGTCGCTGCCATGACCACTACTGCCACAGCTATCGCCATCGCCACCGTCGCCATCTCCATCACTGCTGCCACCGCCACCCCCACAACTATTAGCACTCCTACCGCTATGACTACCACCCCACCATAACCGTCATCCCCATCATCACCTCCGCCATTGCTGCCACTGCCACTGCAGCTGCCGTCACCACTGTCGCTATCGTCACTGCAGTTGTCTCTGCCACTACCACCACTATTGCTGCCGTTACCATCTTTATCTAATGATTATTAATTTATCTATTAACATATATTTATATATATTCCAAGAAATTTGGACACTTTAAAAAAAAAAAACCAAATTGATGTATATATGAAAATTTGTATTTATAATCAAATTTTTTTGTCTAAATTAGTAATATTAAAAATGGCCAATTTATTTATCTATCACCCATTTACATTCCTTTCAACTTTAAGCTGAGAAATGGCGAATTTCTTATCAATTGTGCTTCATTTCAACTTGCTTTTGCTATTCCACATAGCTAATATATGCATCAGTGCAGATTAAGATAGAATGGCAAGTGACGAACAAGATTTTGTCCCCCCTCAATACAAGCCATTTTTATCAATAGCACAAAAATAGTCTGGGAAATCAATGAGCTTTTAATTAAGGGATAATACATAAAAAATACACCTGTAATTGGCAAAAAGTTTTAACTACACACTTCAACTTTAATAATGACGTTTTACACATTTGAAATTTGCAAAAATAACTTATTATCCGCCTTAACTTGGCAATATGAACACATTACCACCAATATTGACAAAACAAAACCTATTATCCCTTGAATTTTGATTGTAACTTCAAATTTTGATTTCACAACTATATTGTTGACTATTTCTGAATTTTTTCACTGTTTGCGCAGTTTCTGGTTACATTTGATACAAGTATAACATGAACCTCCTCCTCCTCCTCCTCCTCCTTTAATGCAGAAACACTCATTTTACAATGAATTGATGTGCACTCCTCCAAATCCAATCCTCAGAGCTGTTGAAGACTTTAAGCACAATCAAGACCGACATGCGAAACTAAACTGCTAGTAAGGAAAATTAATGGATACCATTGTCCATGCAAAGTATGGAACGAGGAAGAAGATAGTACTTGAGACAGAGACAGTCTTGTAAGAACTTCAAGCTGAAGCAGGGTTTACAATATGTTTCAGTCACAGATGGAAATACTGAAACAAAAGGAAGTTTCATTATTCCATTCACTCAATGGAGCTTTCTCTAAACTGGGAAATCACCAAATTCCAGACATGGATTTGAAACTCAGATGATTAGTTAATGCAAAGTCGGAAGTGGAACTTGAGGCCTCACAGGTGTCTCTGATGGATTAACACTGAAAGTTGAAATTTATTAGTTCAAATCTTTAGGACAAAATCCATTCTCTAAAAGAAGAGTCAAAATGCCATGCCTGATGGGTCGGGCCCCCAAAATCATTCCACTGCAATCCAGGGCCTTAACCGCACTTTCGGCCTGTTCATAAAACCAGATGAAACATGCATTTAACATCTGTCTGAAGTTTTTATATACAGATATATCATGTAAAACTGTAATTTTCCAGAAATAAACCATCAAAATCAATTGTGTATATACATTCAATACTTCTTCGACAGAGAAGTAAACTGTACGAATGGTTATATAATATTAACATAGCCTCTTAGTTGAATGGAGGTTAAGAGATCCAACTTTTATACCAAGAGGGATTGGGGTAAAGGCTAAAGTGCGATCGGCATGCCCCAAAATTAAAATTTGAGCTTAATTAGTCTGAAATTCAAATTTTTTGGCCAATTTACCCCATTTCATTCTGCAAACACTTGTTTTTCCTTACATTTTTCGAATTGATGCGTAAAACGTAGTGACAATTAACTGTGAAATTGTAATAAAAGTTTGTGGTAAGAATTCTTAATCCAAAATATGCTTTATAGGATGAAATAGGGTAAATTGTCTATAAAAGTTAACATCGTACTAATTATCCCCAAATGTTGAATTTCAGAAAATTGACCATCACGAAAAAGTTCAGGGCGACAGGTACAACTTCAAACATAAAACATTTGAGTGGCAAAAGTAAGACAAAGATATTAACATGACATCTCAGAGAAGATGGATGATTTTCCCCTCTAAACATTTTATCCTACCGAATTCAAAAAGCTACTAGGTTCAAATTTCAGACGCAATTCAATTATTTTATTTCGGTTTTCGGTACTTGGTCATAAGATCTCAATTTTTCAAAGGTTAACTATTCAACAGACAATACTCAAGTCAAAACCAAAAAAGTCTAGAGTTGAAAAATCACCGGTACTTCTATCGCCAACCAAGTGCATCCAACTTTCGTAAAACATATTCCAAATGGTCAACAGAATTTTACTCTGTACCCAAAATTAATTACCGTGAAAGAGGAGATAAATGACAGAACATGTTACTAAAGGAAATTCATTTCAATAAGCACCCAACCACAAATGCATGCACATACACAAGCACTCACGTAGCGAGAGACTCAGCTTACATATCACAAGTAGTTCCAAAAGACATTTTAAGTTATGATGATGCTATGACAAACAGATAAATGGATGCATCAATCTATGGACTGAAAGAAACACAATATACTTCAGGGCAAACCAGGCAAATGAAAAATTACCATTTATTTGGCTTTTATAATTTCAACACGGTTAGACATTAAGAAAATTGACTCACCATTGCAAATTCAACAAAAGCTATCCAACTTGAATGGATTTGATCTCCTGAAAGCTTCAAGGTCAAGCGCGTAACCTAAAAATGAAAAGATATGAAAAAAGAGGGTTGTCAGACACTGATTAAACCCTTTACAGTGAATTGTTTTCTTGGTGAAGAGAAGATATTTTGTCCTCACCTCACCACATTTTGATTCGAAGAAACTTTTGACTTCAGCTTGAGAAACCTACACTAGCAATGAAATTACTATGCCTAAAGGCCATGAAAGAAATACCAACAATAATTCTATTAAAATTTTTCAATCATTTTAGATGGGGATGTTTACCTCCTTATCAATATTTATACAATGTACTGTCCTGGTACACATCTCCCGTTCATCTTCAGACTGCATTTAAGTAGAATGGTCAGAAAAAGTCATCTCTGTCGATACAACCTGAAGTTCTTCTAAGACAGAAAAAGCCAACATAACCAAAAAATCCAAAGGGATATACCCTAGGGAGAAATGTAGGATTCAAAGGACGGATGGCAGTTCTAGATGGTGAGATTCTAACTGGATAGTAACCTAGTGTTTTCCTGTCAAGTTTTAAAGCTGCTCCAGCGCCGTCTGTTGATTAAAAACCAATGTAAGGTGAGAAAAATTACAGATTAATTTGTGCAGAAATTGTGACAAATTCTTTCAAGGTTGCAATTCTAACTTACACTGATCAGCAAACTCCACCAAAGCAAAATGAAGAACTGAATGAGGTGATGCACAAACTCGACAATCAACAATCTTCAATAGAAGTGAAATTAATTAATTAATTAATTAATTATATATAGAAATATGAAATCTCCAAACCAAGTCAGTATAAAAAACATCCTCCTTCCATTCACAAAAAAAGTATCCACTTTTCTTTTTCACAAAGATTAAGAAACTCATTTATTATCCTGTATTTTTACTAATTTGTCTATCTTAAAAAGAGACAATTAATCATCAGTAATATTTTGAAAATTGAGCTAATATTTATTATATAGATAGCATATTTAAACAATCATATTTAAATATACCACATTTTTTTAAAATGGGCACTTATTTGTGATCTGAGGAGGTATAGTTTAAAGACAAAAGATAGTGCAAATAAAATAAGGTTTTAAGAATTTATTTCAATTCCTAGCTTTCATAATTTGGATCTTCTTAAAAATTCATCTATAAATAAGTCCTAATTTTCTTTGAATTTAAACTTGCTCAAGGAAAATAAGATTTTATTACTTCCAACAAAAAATTATATGGTGGTGCTATGCCTACCAATTCCGTGACAAGCACCGGTCTTCGGTCTATATAAACATCTTTGCAAGTCACTTCCATGTAGTCAATTAGTTTTCTATTGGACTAACAATAACAGAATGGTGAACACTTAGTTTAATTGAGAAATGACACATGACTAGAGTGATTTTTCTTCTATCTTTTCCATCTCATGTGGCCTTTTCAAGAAGCCAAGTTCTTCAAAAGTATAGCTTTAATCTTAAAATTCTAAAATGTAAAGTTTCACCATTTTATCCATGTTTAAACATGTCACTTGATTTTCCCAATCACTGACTATAAAAATGGTAGCCATGTAACCTAATACATAGGATAGAGACCATAGTAGCATAGCTTGTCTATGTATGGCTTCCATTTCCTACAGAAAGTACAACAATTATGCATTAAGCATATACTAGATTGGGTCTTCGGTCTATATAAACATCTTTGCAAGTAAGTCACTTCCATGTAGTCAATTAGTTTTCTATTGGACTAACAATAACAGAATGATGAACACTTGATTTAATTGAGAAATGACACATGACTAGAGTGATTTTCTTCTATCTTTTCCATCTCGTGTGGGCTTGTCAAGAAGCCAAGTTCTTCAAAATTATAGCTTTAATCTTACAATTCTAAAATGTAAGGTTTCACCATTTTATCCATGTTTAAACATGTCACTTGATTTTCCCAATCACTGACTATAAAAATGGTAGCCATGTAACCTAATACATAGGATAGAGACCACAGTAGCATAGCTTGTCTAAGTATGGCTTCCATTTCCTACAACAACTACAACAATTAAGCATTAAGCATATACTAGATTGGGTCAACTATATGAATTTTGTCTCCAAATCCCTCTGTCCAAGACTAGATCCACCTTAATATCAATTAACTTTAGGTCTTTAGAAACAATTTCTCTCCACCTGACCCTAAACCTACATGTATCCTTCTTTCTACCTTCTACTACTAGACTATCACATTTTCAAACTCAGACACCTGAGGGTCTACGTACCACATGTCTAGACCATCTTAAACATCTTTCACTTATTCTGTCCCAATGCATGCAGCAGGCACTTTCAATCAGATGCATTCATTCTTTAACTTGTCTAATCTTATATGGCCGCACATCAATCTTAAAATCCACATTTGAGCCACATTCACCTATGAATAGTTGCCTAATACTCACTCCCATATAGCACAGCAGCCTAACCATCATTTTGTAGAATTTGCCCTTCACACTGTTTTGCATCTTCTTGCACATAGAACTCCAATGGCACTTCTCCATTTCAACCATCATGCTTTAATTCTATATATTTCTCTACCATCCCATCCTCTCCAGAAATATGGAGACTATATACTCAAAGTGACTACACTTAGGCACCACTACTCCACATAAACTCATTTCGCCATCATCCTCTTACATAGGCTAAAATTGCAGTGCATATACCTCATCCTGCATCTACTTTGCCTTACCCTTTTGCGAGTGTCTCTCCACACTTCCATCTTCTGATTAACTCTGTAGTTTCATCAACTAAGAGAATATTGTCTGCAAAAAATATATACCAAGGAATCTCTCCTAGTATGCTACCAGCGGGTTCAAAGCCGATTCCTAATGTAAACCCACTATTATAGGAAACTCCTTCATTCCTCATCTGACTGTCCCCATACAGATAAAGCTCCTTCATACAAGTCATTAATGACATTCATATATTTAATATGAATACCTTTCCTCTCCAATGTGCCACGAAGATTTTTTTTTCTCTCTATAGATCTCCATCAAAATTTTGTTTACAGTTGTGGACTACAATTTATTACAACCTATATCAATAAAACACACACAGCATATTTTACAAATAAAGTATTGCATAATACGAAAGATAATCATATATGTGAATGGAGCTAATAAATGCTTCACAAACTCTTTTATACAGTATAAATACACTGTACCAGAAACAAAGCTTATATTTTAAACCAACAAAAAAGATAGCAATACCATGAAGAAATCATCATTTAAGTGAATATGAAGACCCATTTCCTTAAAAGACATCCGTCGTAGGGATGAGAAAATAATGTTTAAGATAGAAAACGAAAAATTTCAATGAAATATTTAAAGGAAAACACATGATTGCCGAATTTAGCATTATTTAATTGATTCAATAGAACTTAATATATTCTTTTCATCTCTCAAGAAGATTTGCACTGTAAGATGATTACTAAACCAAGACTAATAAAGAGAGAGCTAGCTTGCATTGAGAATGCCTCGACAACAAAGCTCAGCTCCAAATTTAGAAAAACAGAAAAACCATCCAGGCAAATTAATTTTCAGATCTAGAATCGAAAAGTAAAAGCATATGCAAAAGGCCAAATGAAACATGATCTATCACTATAGAACCTCTGCGTGGAGCCACCGGCTCTGAAAATCTAAAAAGGTCAATACCAATTTGCAGAAAGCTAAATTTATTTTACTCGTCCAAAATTTTTATACTGACTGATATAATCAATAATTCTCAAAAGTAAATATAAGCAGAATGCATTCCATGAATATTTCAAGCTGTTTACTTTTGGACTCCAAATAATATGCATTCATCAGTGTCACTCTATAATCCTGTAGAAACTCACCAATGGAACAGTTAATTTCACATGTTCACAGCTTTAGTCATATTAACATTTCAATCTAACTTTGTTACAAGCACAATATCACTGGTTAAGATATAAGATGCATGATTCATAAAGAAAGAGAGAGAGAGAGAGAGAGAGAGTTGAAGCAGGCATCGCAACTTACTTCGCCACAGCTACTAAAAAAGTCAGCAAGCCTCTCTTTAGTTACCTGAATTAAAAAGGGAAATTTTATTTAAATTCCACTAACTTGAACAAAAAAACACAAAATTTATTCTAAAGCAGGGCACCAATGCACAATATTGATTATAAAATCAAGGGCATACATGCTTATCAATGTCCGAAACATAAACTGTTCGTTTAACACTATCTTCCGTCTGCCCTCTGTGAACTCTACTGTTATTTTCCCCCTGGTTATAGCTTTTTCTTCTCTGAAAAACAGGGATAGCATCAGGGTCAAACTAGTTAACAAGATAGTAGAATTAAATGCTTATCGAAAATTATGCTTCTTCAACTAAGATTGTAATTTCGGAAGCAAGACAAAATTGCACCACAATAATTTTTTTTAAAAAAAGAAACATTAAACTAAGTTTAGAATGCAATCGTAACATAATTGTTGTTACGAGTGAATTCGTATGGATCAATCATTAACATTATTGAAAATTGATAACGTCAAATCCTCAAAAACCCATTAACACCCATTAGTCCAAAACACGAATATATATATATATATATATATATATATATATATATATATAAAGGAAAATAGAGTAAGAACAAAGTATAAATTGAGATTAAACATTACCATTCGATTAGCGGGGAAATTTTCATTGGGCGATTGTTTATTGGCAACAGCAAAATTATTCTGATGGAGAAAATTTCGGGTCTTATTAATAATTTTGGAAGAAGAAGGGGAAAACTCTTTATCTGAAGTATTCAATTTTGCCAAATCTTCAGCAAGCTTTGGAACAGTAAATTCAGAATCCGATTTAGTCTTCGCATCGGAATCAAAATTCTCAGAGCCGTTGTTGTTGTTGTTAGAAGCTAGTGTAGCCTCACCAGCGATATCAGCCACGGCAGCCATATGAGGATCAAAATTTCAAAAATCTTAGCGGTAATTATATAGATTAAGGTGAGATATATATATATATAGTAGAGGAATCAAGAACTGGCCAAACCTGAAGGAGGAGGAGGAGGTAAATAGAGAAAAAGAGCCCAAAGATGCAAAGCAAAGCCTCTCTCCTCTTACTTCTGTGGCTTCAGTCAGAGTTCGAGAAAGATGAACTGAATAGGAGGAAAATCAATACGGTATATTTGCAAAAGCACCTTTGCCAAGCATCTCAGTGCGGTCCATTAGAAAGAAAAACAAAAAAACGCTTGCGCAATTTACATATTAACTATAATTAAAAAAAAATGTACTATATTTTAGGGCAAATTAAAATGAAAAAATTTACTAAAATTATGAAATGGATGAAGGCATGTTACATTTATTAAATATCAACTATTTTAATTTAAGTTGTTCCCCAAAATTAATAGGTTTCTGATTATGTGTTGATGATTGCCGGAAATCTATATATAAATGAGCGGATTAGACATATTTGGATTGAATTGTTAATGTACGAATTATAGATAAATTAGATCATAAATTAATTAATATACAAATAAATTTTATAAATTTAAATCGATTTATGAATTTAATGTAAATTATTATAATTTTTTTATTAATTAATTCAATAATAATAATAATATTTAATTAAAAATATAATATAAATAATAAGTTGATATATATATATATATATATATATATATATATATATATATATATATATATATATATATATATATATTGTGTGTCAGAGAGATTTTTGGTTTTAATTTATTTTCATTTCTTGATTTCTTTATCACTGTACCATCAGGTCATCAACAGGTGAAAGCCTACGCGGAGGAAGGTTGGCATTTGGATTTTCACCCCACATTTTGATCTGTTCACCCCACCTGACTTCTTTGTCAAAGTAATATATATATATATATATATATATATATATATATATATATATATATATATATATATATATATATATATATATATATATATATATATATATTAACAAATGATGGTAAAAATTATTAATTGGTTAGTGAAAAATTTATGTAGAAGTTCGTGGAGAGATGATAAATTTTGGAAAAAATTTATTGGTACAGATTTAATGTATTGAAAAATAAAATTAATCAATTTTGAATTAATTCAATAAATATTGAGTTAAATTAAATTAGTTTAAAAATAAAATAGATCAATTTTAAATTGATTCAGTAAATATTTGTTTGAATTTAATTGGATTTAGATATTTTTTTGAACGAATTTGGATTAAATTTTGGATTTTAATCAATTTTATCACCTCTACCGTGAACTCTTCAAATCGATTGCGCATAGTTATTTTAATTCTGAATAATCCTAATGATGAGTCAATGTAAAAATTTGCTACTTATTTCATGTTTGAAAAATTAATTTTAGTTATAGTAACTAAATTTATATTTAAATTATGTAAAAATACCGAAAAACCTTTTTGTTATATAAAAATCTGAAATTAATAATATTATAAGTAAAAATAATTATGATCAATTTTTGATAAAAATCAATACAAAAAAATATATGTGACATATCATATCGATATTTTATACACACATGAATATTTTTTTTGCCACATCAGCAAATAATGTGTTATTATTATCACGGATCAGCTTCTTAGGATGTTTTGCCCCATGGCAATACATATGATAATTTGGTATAAAAAGAAATTTTATTTGTAAATAAGGTATTTACAAGGCATGTCATGTGTATTTTTCGTTATTGATTTTTACCAAAAATTTATTATAATTATTTTTAAATATAATATTGCTAATTTTTATAATTACAAAAGTTATTTAATTATTGTTTATGTATTTAGATATAAATTTAATGATTATCCCTATATTTCAAAATCTCATACGGCTGAGGATTTTATTGTCAATAAAATCCCATATGCGCTTACAAATTTCTGATTTCTTTTTTTATTTTTTTTGTCCGCTGAGATGTCGAATTTTTTTTTTTTTTTTTTAAGTTCACTGAATCTCTTAATCGTGTCAAATTTTTTTGAGTTTACTGAATGGCCAAGAAGTGGCAAGCAAGTTCAATCAATTGCCCAAAAAGTCTAATTAAATGGGCTAATTTGGGGGACTCGGTGGAAGATGTGACATTAATAAATGATATATTAATATAATATTGATGCCAGTTGCTTACTAAAATAAAAAAAAATAAAAAAAAAAAGAGAAAAGTTTATATTAAACGCAAAAAGAAAATGAATTAAATAGATCAAAGTTTGAGTGGTTTATATTTGATTTTCAGGTATGGATACCGATTTCTGCTTACCGAATTAATTATGTACATAACCATATTGATGCAGCCTATTGCTTTCTTTTTTCTCCATAAATAAAATAATAATAATAATAATCACCAAATAATTAGCTAAAGTCAAAATTCTGAATTTAAATCTTCCATTCTTTAAATTGTTGACGACTCCTTGAATTAGTTAAAACCGCGATTACAACCACGGTGAACAAGAAAAAAAAAATCGATCCAAGACGAACACTGAGTGAGAATAATTAATGGAAATGTAGTGATGAAGATAAAGGTAGAAAAAGGAATTTGATGCCAAAATGATTGCGGATAAAGTGAGTAGCAATATTTCTTGTTTAGAATTTATATTCGTCTCAAATTGAAAATTTTAATAATTCGGTTAGATTGAACTCGAATCCAATCTCAAATAAAATCGATTCTCAATTCTCTATTAAATTTCATTTCAATTTTTTTATTTAATTTCAATTATGAAAGGAAATTCTTAATTTTTTTTTTATTTCAGTTAAGTTGAACCCAATTCTCAAATCAAATAAAACATCACTTCTCAATTAAAATCATTTTAAATTTACAATTTAATTTCATTTGTCAATTGAAACTCCAAATTAATTTTGATTCTCAATTCTTGAATAAAATTGATAACCGAACTCATCAACCAGGCTCCCTCGAGCAGCCCTATTGTCAAGTCATTCGGTTCACTTCAGACCTGAGTTGGTTATACGATAAAATTATTTTAAAAAGTTATACTTGAACAAAAACTCTTAGTTATCTAAAGTGGATAAAACTTCTACTCCGAAAACTTAGCTAGAATCTTGATCAGGCTATACGACTTCTTCAATAGAAGTCCCATTGGCACTAGGAATTTTTCCTAGTTAGAAAATCGAATACTAACTAAAATAGGATTTGTGTCCTTATATATGGCCTTTGTATCAGGTATTTTTCTCTCTCTCTCAATTTTATTCTAAAAAAAGTATTCTTTGAGCTTGATACTGACTTTACCGTCGGAGCTTCTCCTCGTTGAAAATCCCGCTGGAATTCTTTGTTTTAGACACTTGAAGTAATTGTGAAGGACGCTTTCATTCAAGTTTAACCCGGATAGCAGCCTGAAATCCGAACTGTTATAAAAAATCAATACCCGAATCTAAATTAAAATTTAATTCAATATTATAATTCAAGTTTCTTCTTAATAGAAAGTCTAAAATTATTTTTTAACTATCAATATTAAATTCTCAAATCAAATCAATTCGGAGTTATCAATTAAAAGTGAAATCTTAAATTAACTCAATTTTACAATTTAATTCCACTTTTATGAAGGAATTGAATTTCAATTAATCTTAGAGAAGGCTAATTGAAAATTATGGAACTATGAGTGAAAATTACTCGAGAAAATTGTTTTTTTTTTGTTTTCTTCCAATATAATGATTTTACTTATATAAATTAAGCACGGAATTAGACCTGACAAAATTGATCCAAACCCATAGATCGATCTAAATTGACCCAAATCCAATCCAATTCACATAAATATCCATTGGATCAATCCAAAATTGACCAATTTTATTTTTGAGGAAATTACATAGATTACCCATTTTTTAACCCTACTTTCTAAAAATACAGCCATCTCTTATAAACGTTTAAAATTACCTTTTTTTTATTTTTTGTTTTTAAAAATACCCCTTTTTTGTTTTAAGCCCTAATTACTCTTTTCGTTCTTCATCACATGTAGCTATTTCCTTTGATCGGAGGAAAGAAAGTGTTTTCCACCATTATTTTTTGGATGCTCTTTCTGGACCTCCATTGGATGAGCATCAGAGAGAGGCTTCTCACCAGAATAATAAAATCTGGCAATCGAAATCTTAGCCGGCAAAAATGAAGTCGATAGAGGAGGAGTTGGGGAGGGTAGATATGGAAAGACTGAGGAGATTGAGTATGCAGAGTAGAACAAGCGTTTGGACTGTGAAAAGATTAGTGAATTATATAAAATCTTCTGGGCTGTCGGCGATTTCGATGACGGTGAAATCTTTTCTCATATTTCTTTTTCTTTTATCAATGTCGTAGGTGCTTTGTCTGTTTCCTCACTATATGCTAATATTATATTTCGACCATCTGTTGTTTTCTTCTCAAATATTCAGCCAATTCCCTCAAATCGGTGCTTAAATTCTGACTCCTCTTTAATCTAAACCAGCAATTTTCAGTACTTGTTGATGCTTAATTAAGCTTCCATTTCCATCGAATTTAGGGTCCACTTGGCAACCAAAAAAAAAAAAAGCTTATAATAAAATAATATATACTAGCTATTTGCTTCGCTCCATTACAATCACTGCATTTTAGAACATGCTAAATTTCAATATACACATTCTACTTTTCCTTAGGCGTAACATTTTTCAAATCCTAACAAAAAAATATGTATGTATGTATGTATGTATATATATATTCACCTTCAATGTGTAGCCTTCGGTTCACAGATCAGTGTAAGAATTTTTTGCTAATTTTGGTAGTCTGCAACAATTTATTTGTATTTTGTTGCAGTAGTGTTTGTTAGGACTTTAATTATGCATTAAGTTGATAAGTTTGGGAATAGGGAATCGGAGATCACTAATGAATGGAAAGCTAGAAGCTCTGCTCAAGGATTTTCAGGAATGTTGCTTTTTATTATGTAATTGATTAAGTTATTATTAGCTAGAACTGTTTCTCTGCCAAATTATACTAAATTTCCTTACTATGAAGAATTTAATAACAGTGGGATCGGATCAAGAACTGGAAACAGGGTTAATTGGCCTGGTTTTCGGGTGATTAATGCTGATGAAGCAGCTAATTTCACTATCACTAATTTTATACAGGTGGTTGAAGACAGCTGGAGTTCCTTTTGTTGATGGTTTCATCTCAACACTACCTTGGTTTATTTTTTATTTTTTAAAATTTAGCTTGTATTATTTTTCAATTGTTGAAATTTTTCTATAACAGTAAACAAATAAATCAAATGCTGATAATTCTTGACATGTATGAATTTTGTGTTCATTGGATGCTTTGACCGATAGCATTTGCGGTGCAATTTACATAACTAAAAAAAATAAATTTAAAAAGAAATTATTTTCCTATGCTGAATTTGATTGTAAAAGAATAAAAATAGACAAATTATATAATTGATATTGCAATTTGACATGTTATGCCAAGTGATTGTTTTAGCATTTGCTGAGTATTTCATATATAGAAAGGAGATTTCAGCTCAAGATTTTAATATGAAAGTTCATCGAGCTAGACTAGCTGTATCTTTATATTTTCATGGGTTAACAAAGAGGCTTCAAGGGATTGATAGTGAATTTGAAGCACCTCCAAAAAGAACTAAATTCAAAAATGTTTTCAAAAGTTGTAAAGGAAAAGGAAAAGTAGTTGTAATTTGAAAATATATGTAAATGAGACCGTACATTTTTTTTAATTTCCTTTATTAGTTTAATCAATAGTTATTTCTATAGTATTATTTTATCATGTTTAGGTACTGAAAAAAAATTTAATTATACCGTTTAAAATTTTAGTATTGTAATTTGATATATCAGGTGGTGTACCGGTATACCGTATGATATACCAAAATATTGAATAAAATTTTAGTTTTAGAATTCGGTATACCAGGTGGTATACCCATAATACAATTTTAGTTCTGAATTTTGGTATATCGGATGGTATACTAGTATACCGTATGGTATATCAAAATTCAGAATACAATTTTAGTTCTGAAATTCGGTATACCAGGTGGTATACCGGTATACCGTCTAGTATACCAAAATCCAGAATACAATTTTAGTTTTGTAATACTCATTTAGTGTTTTTAGGAAACTTCTTTAAGCATCCCAACATCAAGAAACCAGGATGCTAGTAGGCATATTTTCATTGCATTAAGAAATATATGGAAAATATAAAAAAAAAATTAGTAAAATTTGTTTTAATTTATATGGTTTTATGGTTGCAGTGATTGTGGTAATTTTGTTTTATCCTTTACTGAGTATTTCATAGAAAAAAAGAAGATTTCAGTTGAAGATTTTAATATGCAAGTACATCGGGCTAGGCTGGCAATCTCTTTATATTTTCATGGAAAGACAAAGAAGCTTCACGGGATCGAGAGTGAATCTGAAGCACCGCCTAAAAGACCAAATTT
Source organism: Excoecaria agallocha (assembly GCA_037975025.1). Lineage (NCBI taxonomy): Eukaryota > Viridiplantae > Streptophyta > Magnoliopsida > Malpighiales > Euphorbiaceae > Excoecaria > Excoecaria agallocha. The sequence continues at coordinate 35,931,000 of CM075822.1, read as the reverse complement.
GAAAAATATTCGCAAAAGTCATAAAGGGAAAGTTATTGTAATTTGACAATAGGCTTAATTATAGGATCTTGTGGTCTCAAGCTACAACTGAATCTTGTACTAATTGTAGTGCACTTGGCCTGCAACACAAACAACTGAATGTTTAAGGTGGTTAATCTATGATTTAATGTTTCTCTCTAATATTATATACTTATTTTATGCAAATTGATATAGTGATTTTAAAAAATAAAATAAAATAGTTATTTCCACCAACACATGTACTTTCTCTATACTTATTCGCATGTGTGTTGGCATATATACTGTGAAAATAAAAATCATAATAAATAATTTACATCCCAAATTCGGTTTAAAAAACAATTAAACCTTACACTCATTACAAATTTCAATTTGACAGAATTACATCCATCACCGCTCTAATTAACATTTTCTTAATTATAACTATGCCTCTATAGTTAATAATTAATTAGTTAATAAGTTTAAATTTGTGTAGGATCTTGTGGTCTCAAGCTACTACTAAATTATGTACTAATTATAGTGCACTTGGCCTGCAACACAAACAACTGAATGTTTATTTGTTGTTTTTACTTTTTTTGAATGATAATCAAAATTAAATTTTATTTTTTATTTTGGTATACCAAAATTCAGAATAGCATTTTCAATTCTGGATTTTGGTATACCACCGGTATACCAGGTATACCGTCGGTATACCAAAATCTAGAATTGAGATTGCCAGTCTGAATTTTGGTATACCAGGTATATCGGTGCTATACCAAAATTCAGAATTAAAAATGGTATTCTGGATTATGGTATACCACTGATATACATGGTATACCGTTGGTATACCAGGTATATCAAGTAGTATACTAGATATACCGTTGGTATACGGTAGTATACTAGGTATTATACCAGGTATATTACCGGTATACCAGTTTAAAAAAATTAAAATTATGTTATACATTTGAAAATGCTAAATTAAATATTAATAATAGATTTTTTAACTATTAATTAAAGATTAAAAAAGTGGATTATATTTCATGATAAGTGAATAAAAAAAGAGAACTTTATTTTTTTAGAATGGTCTATATATTTCAGTTGGTATATCAAAATATTGAATAAAATTTTAGTTCTGAAATTTGTTATACTAGATGGTATACCGGTATATCGTCTGGTATACCAAAATTCAGAATATAATTTTAGTTCTGAAATTTGATATACCAGGTGGTATACCGGTATACCGTCTGATATACCAAAATCCAGAATATAATTTTAGTTCTACAATTTGATATATCAGGTGGTATACCGGTATACCGTATGGTATATCAAAATGTAGAATACAATTTTAGTTTTGGAATTTGGTATAACAGGTGGTATACCGGTATACCGTCTGGTATACCGGTATACCGTCTGATATACCAAAATTCAGAATACAATTTTAGTTCTTACAAATTCAGAAATTTGTTTTGATCCTTTTTAAATTGCAATTTTCAATTTTGACCCAAAATTATGGCATTATTATTGCACTTTAATCCATCAAGTTAGAATGCATGAGAATAAAATGGTTAGCATTTAATATAAAAATAGTTAAAAATGACTTACAATCATTGATTTAAGTGTTGCGATAAATAAGATCTTAGCTTTTACTTTTTTTGTTGGGGGCGTAAGGAGTATGTAATTTAATCCATCTCTATGGTGACTAGTAGAAATAATGTGATGTTGCGAGTGTAAAAGTATACGTAAAAATATAAAAAAAATTTTCACAGATGCCACAAAAAAGAAAACACATTTTATATTTGTACTTTTCTATTTTTTTATTTTCTTAAATACTATTTTTAAAATTTTTTTATTTCATAATTACTATTTTCAAAATTTTTAGTTTCAAAAATGCTCCTTCTTAGTTTTGATAAGACTATTCACTTCCTTTAACTTCATTTCAGAGCTGGACGTAAGGTAAATTTCCTTCATGAGAAATAAACATACTTATAAAAATAAAATGAGGTATTTTTAAAATTTAAAAATGCAATTATAAAACTGTAAAAAAAATTATGGAATTATTTTTAAAATAAAAATAAAAAGGTGGCAATTTATGTAATTTCCTTTTTTTAAATTTGCAACACAAAATTATTGTAAATATTAAGGTTCATCAACGCTCAACTCAACCAAAAATTGAATCCAAAGGTGAATAATTCAGCTATTTCTTTTTATTCAATTTTTTTTGGCTTGACTTTGAAATTGAAAACACACACACACACATATATACACACTAGTTTTATATACTAGTTCTATATACACTTGAATTATACATGATATATATGTTTATTTATTTCAATTGTCAAAATTCCATAGCCTCTGATTAATCCAATGTGAATTGAATCAGTTTATTATCTCAATAATACATTCATTTATAAGATTTAAACTCTAAAGGTTACTTAAGATAAATAGATTACCGAATCTTTTGGATGTTTAAAAATTTGACAATTGATGCAATGATTATATATAAAAAAAATTTAAAGAAAATTATAAATCTATTTATCAATGTAGAAACATATCAAAATTCAACGTACCATCACCAAACTTATCACATTTAGAAATTGCACAATCAAGAGTGCAGTCATCATCATTAGCAATCTTGAGGAGATTATTTCTGGCAAATTTTAAGGCACAAGGCCATACAAGCCGATGAACCTTTTTTACGAAAACCACATGTTATTAAGCATCTTCTTTAGCAACAATGATTTCCCCCATTCACATTCACTGTCGTTGCTGACAACAGAAATTTAATATGTATGTTGGATTTGTTTAGATATTTTGCTTTTGCTTTTAACAAAAGAGAGACAGAGAAGTTTCAGTATTTGGTTTGGATGGAAACTGAGGCTTTAATTTTCTAATATGACGTGCAAAGATGCGTAATTGATATTTTTAATTAACTAATGCCAGCTAAGTAGCCAAACCAATTTGGATAGTTCTTAACCTGCAGAGCCGTACATGAAGAAGGAGGAGAAGGAGAAGGAGGTATGAAAAAAGAGGAGAATTTAAGTTAAATTAAAAAATTGGTATTTTTAAAAATGAAAATTAAAAAAAAAGGTATTTTTGAAAGAGAAAAAAAGAAAGATGTATATTTAAGTTTAACACATTTTTTTGGGTAGTTTTATAAAAATCCCTTTATTTTTCAACCCAATCCAACCTAATACCCAATAGGTCAATCAAAAATTAATTCATTTTACTTTTCAACCCATTGAATATTAACCCAATTAATATTTTCAAGATTCAAAGATTTTGATCCGTTGGGTATTAACCCAATAAATATTTTACGTGGGTTTCTCATTGCACTTTTTATGAATTAGTATAATTCTATCGCGAAGCTTCCAAATATTCGATCTTCGTTTATCTTTATCTCAACCCAATTTCGCGCCATCTGCCATCTCACAGCAACCAAAACAAAGAGTCAGTGAAATGAACGATAATATTTAATATTTTGCACATATAAATATAAATTTAATTAAAAAGGATGCAAATGACATCTCTGCCCATCTCTGGATTCATCAACAAGGGCCCCATAAGCAAAAGTCCACCGAGCAGAGGGACGGTACATATGCTCCCAATTTCGTAGCTTTGTTTGGGAATTAATCAAATTTAAAATCCCTTTACTTGCTTGATCCTTTTCTCATTTTTATTATTTCCATGCCTTTTACAGAAACACCCTTCATCTTACACGAAATAGAACGATCACATAACAATTGTAGGGCGAGGGCAAAACAGTATTTCCGATCCATTTTCCCAAAATGCACAAAATACTCACTTCATTCCCTATAAATAGGCACACTTTCTATTTTACAACATTATTTAAAATTCTCAAATTATTGCATTTTATTCCCACTTGATAAAAAAATATTAATAATAATGTGAAATACGATGGGCAAATTTCAATTTCATGATGAATATTTGTACATTTAGAAAAAAACAAGTACGTACGGATTCAATAAATATATTTCATATTCCATGTTGAAGCAACGAGAACAGTAGGCAATTTGTGAAAAATCTATCATCCATGGATCAATCCAAATCAATCAACCTATTAATGACTCAATCCATTAATGACCCATATTTTTTGACCAATTAATGACCCAATCCATTAATGACCCATCCATTAATAACCTAATTCAAATCCGTTCAACTCGCCCATTTGCTACATCTACACGAAATGGTACTTTTTCTCCCATTTATGATAATTTTTTATTCGAAATTAAAATTTGTATATTTCAACTATGACCATGTTGCACGGAATGGAACTTTGTGGATGACCTTCTAGACGGCCAAGCATATTTCTTCTACCTTTTCTCCATAAATAACATAAAAGAAACAACTAGTGTAGATATATTGACTTCAAACCTTATATTTTCCAATCTTTTCCTTAAAATCTACAGTATTTGCCCAATTCGTACGGCTATATATTTACTTTATTATAAGTAAAAGGTGTTATTTTTTTCAGGCTATAAATAAGAGGAAATTAAGAGAAATAATAGGCATTGTTATTCAACATGAAAAGCGTTGCCATAGTATGCTTTCTCTTGGCTACAGCCATCGTTTTCACCTCCTCAGCCGTGGCCATAGAACCACAGGGTGATCACGATCTCTCATTTGTTAATTTTCAATAATGATTTCTTACATATTATATATGAATTATCAACATCTGCTAATACTTGAGTAAGTTCATTTCCTGCAGGATTTGAATGCCATTTTAAAAACAAGGATGGACTTGCTAGAACTTCCTCCTGCGTTGATAAGTCTCCTATTAAACCACAGTGTCCACCTGGGGTTCCTAAATGTTAGTTATTAAATAACTACACCTACGCATACAGATTTAAAATAAATAAACTGGCCTGTTCTGCATCTAGTTGTAATAAAATAAATAAGGAAAACATCTTAATAATAGAAGTTCCTGTTTATGTTAATTTGTTTGTTTTGTTCTTAAACACAGAACATTAATAGGCATCCGAACAATATGTTGTTCCTTTACCTTGTTTTATATTCGATGTTAAATCTATTAACATCAATGAATAATTTTCAGGTTTGGATGCCAAATTAGTTATGTATATAACCATATTGATGCAGCCTATTGCTTTCTTTCTTTTCTTCTTCTTCTTTTTCCCCCCTCCATAAATAAATTAAATAATAATAATAATAATAATAATAATAATAATAATAATAATAATAATAATAATCACCAAGTAATTAGCTAAAGTCAAAATTCTGAATTTAAATCTTCCGTTATTCGAATTGTTCGACGACTCCTAAAAGGAGGTGAATTAGTTAAGCCCGCCATTACATCCCCGGTGGACAAGAAAAAAGAAAAATTGAGGAAAAAACAAAAAGCTCCCCTAAATTGAAGAAACTGAGAAAAGTAATAACAATAATAAGTCAAACTAAAGTGGATTGACACCAAACTGACGTTTTGCCTGCTTGTGGAATTAATTTCACCTGTGATTGTAGTTGAATTTATGGCTAAATAACTTAATAGTAATAAAATAAATTTTCTTTTCAGAAAAACAGGTGGACTTCAAACTTGTATTTCATGAAATTACTTTGATCGGTTTCAGTTAAAAAATCCAACAACCATGCCACTTCACTAGCATCTGAACACATGAAACACACGCCAGTTCTTGTGATTTGGCACGCTAACAAAAATTTCCGGTATTCTCACGAAATTCAATTAAAATGATTTTTTAAAAATATTTTTCTAAGTTCAGTTATTTTCTTTTAAAAAAAAATTATTTTATGATTGTTTCGATAAAAATAAAATAATTTAATGATGGTAGATGAAATTAACAAGTGATTAAGCTTGTATATTGTATTTATCAGAATTGTCACATATATATATATATATATATATATATATATATATATATATATATATATATATATCAATTACATAGTGATTATTGTGGAGTGATTGAATGATACATAAAATAAAATAAGGTTACGAGCTGAATTTAAAATTGGACTTTCTGAAAATTAGCGTGGTTCTAAAATTAATTGATATATACAACTAAATAGGTAAATTTCTATACAGTGGAAGACACGCACCGTTTTTGGATTGTTAAAAGTATTGGTAAATGGACCAACTTTTTTTAGAATTGGTTAAATTCACATAAATAAAGGCTTTCACCTTTAATTTTTCAATTTTTTTTATATTTTTATTAATTTGTTAGAATTTAATTGCGAAAATATAAAAAAAAATTCTGACAAATTTAAGTTTATTGCAAAAAGTTTTCTAACAAATTTAAGATTTGCTTATTATCTATCATTTTGGAAGGAAAAAAATAGACACAAAATATATATGCATAAAAGTATTTGGAACACTTATAAGTGCATATATTGATGCTAGCTTCCAATCGAATAGGAACTTTTGCAAATTATAATGGAAATTTGTGTTCATTATGGGAGGTGGTGCATGGAATTAGTTGGAATAGTTTCAAACAGGATGTTAGTGCAAACTCAAAGACAAAGCTTGAATACATTGCAACTTCTGAAGCAGGTAACTGAACTAGTACCGGTGCATAGTATTATTGATCCCGACACATTTGTATCGTGATAACAATAAAGTCGTTGCACAAAAAAAGAAACCACAGTCTTATCAAAAATTGCAACAGATGCTACCATCTTATTGGGGAGATAATTCGTAAAAGTGATGTGAAGATTGAAAAAGTCCCGACAGATCAAAATGTGGATGACTTGTAACACCCTCACACCCCTCAGGAGTATTGTGTGATGCTACCCTCTATAATCATATCGATATAGCTAATACAAGCTTTACTACAACATTCGTTCAAACTTGATACTAAACACATATCGTTAAATTCAATCTTTATAACATTTACAGAGTTTTGATTACATACACACATTTCACTAAGTCTTGCTGGATATACAATAAGAAATGTACAAAATGTATTACTTTCTAAGGTCTACACTACATCTTCGAGAGATCCTTCCTGATTGCCAAAGATCTAGCCTCTAGAGCATCTTAAACTTGAAATCTACGCAATCAATACATACGACTAAAATAATAATAATAATAATAATAATAATAATAATAATAATTCATTACGTATAACTAAGGATACATTTACTTTATTACTAGAATCATTCTTAAGCACACAAACAAATCAACTATTTATTGTGGTTCAACTACCTTCACTAATCGTTAATTCCACTCTACTCAGAACATAATCACTTAAACTACTCTACTGAGTTATTGACTTAACATTGTCAATAACACTGATCAAAATACTCTTACATGTCACTTCTTTATCAGGCCACGAACACTAGAGTACTTAACATTACATCTATCATTTGGTTCAAACTCAAAATTAGTATTCCAAGCTTCCTATATATCCCAAAATCGAGAATCATATTAGAACCATGTAGTTTTAAATATACACTTATACTTTGTATTTAACTAACAGGTAACACATCAACCATACACTTCACAACTCACCCACCACTCAAGCATAAGTCATTACCATCATTGTACACTAAATTTTACATATACATTAACTACGTTACATATATGCAAACTATATACAATCATTAGTTTTAACAATAATATCCGTGAATAAGTCAGTAATTTTCTAAATCATGCCGATCTCTAACAGTACCTTAATTTCATCATAATCACTTTTGCAACGTAAACTCAGCATAGGCGTGGGCATTTGGGAACACTAGATACCGTATAGGTATCAAATCATTAAACACCGTTAAGGTGCTAATCACTAGATACCTTAAGGCATCGAATCACTAAATACCAAAAGGTGACAATCACTAGATACCAAATGCAACTGATTCATTAGACACCAAAACGTGCCAATCACTAGATACCAAAAGCAACTAATTCATTAGACACCAAAAGGTACCAATCACTAGATACCCAAAGGCATCAAATCACTATATCATATATGTCTACGTCTATATCTAACTCAGGTCCTAAATGAAGGTTTCTTTCACGAATTACTTTGTTACACTAGTCATCTATGTGTGCACTGTACACTTTATTCATACGTTCGAGTATGTCAATTACACTTCATTATAACTACTTACCAGCATATACACTTATGATCACTTATTAACTTAATATATATTTCACTCATCTTACAATAATCATCATTCTAATATGTATCATATGTTATATATAATGATATTTAATATATATCACTATTCAAATAATACTTATGGCCAATAACACTTAAACATTCAAGATATAGTTCAATAATACAAGCATTGAGGTAAGATATATTAAAAACCTTGTGATATTCATTCTTCACCTTATATACCTTTATTAAAATCTATAATTTAATCACCAGAAGCACTACAAGAAAATATCAAAATAGCAACGGAAAAAGAGAAATGAATTTTTTTCCGTTGCTAAATTAGCAATGGAATTGGAATTTCGTCGCTAATAACCAGAAATCCGTCACTAAATTAAATTAGCGACGCCACGACCAACAGTCGCTAAAAGGCTAATCGTGAATATATTAGTGACAGATTTTAAAATCAATTTTTTTCCGTCGCTAATTTATATTCCTAATTATTCGTCGAATTATAATAATAATATTTAGCGACTATATTTTCCTTCACTAATTTAAAATTTACTGTAAAATTTAGCGACGAATATTTATCGCTAATTATTTCCTATATTATATCTTTTACATATTAGCGACAAATTTTCAGTCGCAAATCCGTCGCTAAATTATTACATAATTGAATTTTAAATATTTTTATTTTTTTCCTTTTCGAATGAACTCTAAATTAGATGAATTTATATATTTATTTTTTGAAAAATCTACACTCCAAATTAAATATTTTCTTCTTTTCGAATGAACTCTAAATATTTTCTTCTTTTTCAATTAAATAATAAATTAAGCTTAAAATCATATACGCATTAAATTGAAACGGTGAAGAGAGGTGAGGGGAGAGAAAATATTTTTTTTATATATACGATAAATTTTTGAAATTACAAAAATACCCCTACCAAATTTCATCATTTTATCCTTGTATTCAAGGATAATTTTGTAAATATATATAACTAAAATTTTTAATAATTTAAAATTTGCTAAAAATTTTAACAAAATTAAAATAAATTATAAATTTTTCATAATCATTTTAAATGAAATAATAAATTTTATATTATTATTATATAAATATTTATACTTATTATTTTTCTTAATATGACTATATAATAATTATAACAATTACTTTATTATTATTACTAAAAATGTAAATTTTTTAAATAAATAAGTTTATATTCGGGCATAATTGATAAAGAAATCAATAGAATTCCTAATAAATTAATATTTGATTTAAGTTTTATAAAATAAAAATAAATTACAAATTTTTTTATTATTATTTTAAATGAAATAATAAATTTTATATTACTATTTTATAAATATTTATTTTTATTAATCTTGAACACGCAAATATATAAAAATCGTAATAATTAGTTTATTATTATTATTATTATTATTATTATTATTATTATTAAAAATCTAAATTTGCTAAATAAATAACTTTAGATTTTGGTATAATTGATAAAAATTTATTATCAACTTATAAAATAATTTATAATTTTCAGTTATAAATTAAATATTGATTTCATATGGTCTATATTAAAATTATATGAAACTATACATAAATCATGTGAATGAAATTTAAAAAATAAAAATATTTTTTAATATATTTGCGACGGATTAGCGACTAATCCTTTCCGTCGCTAGTTGTACTATTAGTGAAATCCCACTTTCTGTCGCTAAACCGTCGCAAAAAAAGGCGCTATAATTTTCCTCCAAAATTAGCGGCTAAAATGCTCTTCGCTAAATTTTCTGGAACTAATTTCATGAATAAAAAATTATAAAATTTAGCGACGAAAATATTTGTCGCTAATTTCGTCGCAAAACATGGCATGTATACTTCCCGCCAATAATTAGCGACTGTTTATTCATTCAATCGCAAATCCGTCGCAAAAAATAGAAAATATCCTCCCCACGATTGAATTATAAAACAGTCGCTAATGCGTTGCAAAATTTGCGACAAAAATTATGCCGTCGCTAATTGACAGTTTTTTTAGGGCGAAATTTAGCGGCGGTAATATTTTAGGGCGAAATTTAGGGCATTAGTGGCAGTAATATTTTAGGGCGAAATTTAGCAACGGAATTATATTTCGTTGCTAAATTAAGCTCAAACATTTGTAAAATATTTGGATAGAAATTTAACAACGGAATTCATTTTTAGTTGCTAGCAACGAAACATGAATTCCGTTGCAATTTTTTACTTTTCCTAATTATAAATACTGCTCTTTTTAACTCCTGTCTCACCTTTTTGCTCTCTGTACACACTCTCTCTCTCTCTCGCTGTTTCAAATTTTGTGCCTCTCACTATTCACTCCGCCGTTGCCCTTGCCGGTGGTCCCCCAAACCAAATACCTTTATCCCAAAAAACCTAACAAAGTCCTAACTGGTTTGTCCTTGTTCAGGTCCAATTGGCTTGTCGGGTTTGTTTGAAGCCCAAATTCGTCTTCTCCCTTTCTGTTTTGCAAAACCCTAGATCTTTCATTGGCTTCGGAGCTCGGTTTTTAACCTTCTTATACACACATAGATCTTGCCTTTTTCCATTCACCAACGGTAAAACCCTAACCTTAAATTTATTTTCTTTTCGGTCGATTGAGCATCAATGTTCTCTGCTAGAAGTTGAATTTTTTTTGTTCATAATTTATATTCTTTGTAGTTGATTATTGACACTACAAAAAAACTGGGAATTAGCGACGGCATTTTCCGTCGCTAATTGCCAAAATTCCATCGCTAATATAATTTAGCGACGCCGTGACGAACAGTTGCTAATAGCCCAGTCGCTAATATATTAGCAACGGAATCTAAAATCAGTCACTAATTTAGCGACAAAAATTTCCATCGCTAATTAGATTGCGCTGTCGCTAATTAGATTGCGCTGTCGCTAATTTATTTTCAAAATTAGTCACCTGTAATATAATATTAATTTTTAGCGACTGATTTCCGTCGCGAATTCAGTCGCTAATTATTAATTTATCAATAACGACAGTTTATGGCTTATAACTCCCATCTCTAAAAGTTAGCAACGAAAATTAGTCGCTAATTATTTAAATTCTAACGTTACACAGTAGCGACGGATTTGATGTCGCGTATCCGTCGCTAAATTATTGCATAATTTAATTTTTTCTTTTATTCTGCATATAAAAACAAAATAAAATTGCTGCACATATAAACAAAATAAAATTGTCAACATTAATATTGCACCAGAGGGATGAACAGTATAACAAACCCAAACAATATCAATGGAGTACATACATATCAGAAATAAAAGAAAAGGAAAACTTTGATCCTATTGCATGTAGCAATCCAATGCATTGACCCACCCAAGGGCAATGATGGTCAAATCTTTCAACACAATTGTTACAGATGGAATAATGGGAGCAACGAGGAGGCCGATAAAGCATGCGTGTGTCACAATACTTCGCTCGAACAGGAATGCCATTAACCATAACTTCCTTTGTCCGAGGGAATTGGAGGCTAGGCATTTGTCTTCCTCGAACTTCAACTGACATCGAAGAATCATAACGAAACTCCTCCTCTGGTTGCGAGGAATAATACCAGGGTCCCGGGCTGATGTGAGAAAAAGAAGGCCCAAAACCTGTCAAAGGCAATCATTGAATTAAAATAACAGCAGCTGACCAGCATGTATTATAAATTAGACCAGGTCTACCATCCGAAATGTATAAAGTACCAAATATAGTAAATTCTAATAGAGAGAAAAATCATTAGTAGCACAAGGTCAATGGACCTATGGCTAAGAAGGCATACTTCTACTTCCATTTCTAGCAAAAACCTACATTCATAAGAGATCGCACCATCTGGTAATGGTACTTAAATTGAAGTACATTCATTTGAACTGTTATCTATAAAAAATTCACCTCTAATCACAAATGTAGATATAGAAAAGAAATATTTAATCACAAATAGGATTATAAAGGATCAACCTCTAAACCATAAGCGAAATCACAGAAGATGAATAGCCACATTAAAAAGAAAATTAACATGGTCAAGGTCTCTCAACTTGTCTGAATATCAGGAAAAGAAAATAAAAAAACCCTTTGGAAACAAAACAAGAATAACCATCATCACACATAAATAGCACAGGTCAAACTCTATCATAGAAAGTTTCTAGCATTCCTTTCACCCAAAAACGTTATATCAATGCACATAGCAATGAAGCACGGTCTATATACTAAGACTAGTACATTAATCAGTATTTTTAAGGAGCCTTTTATTTGCCGCTGCCCATGGTGTTTGGCTCTAGTACCAAATCGTTATGCTCCTGAGTATGTGATTAAGTCACCGAATGATTAACAAGAAAGTGTGCAATACATGGGTCTCTTCCCTTGTTCTTGTTTCCAGACTTACATATTACATATGGTTGCTGACATTTGCAAATTGTTACAAGGGAGTTGCAAATCTTGGAATTAGTTAGAGAGAGTTGTCTATCTCTTGTATTGTTTGCTGGAAACTCTAAATTATTTAATTGATTAAATTCTGCCTCTTTAAAGAGAGGTTACGGGCCTAGGAGTACCTAATAAAATAGGAATTCTTTTCTAACGAGAAAACAATGATTTCTTTTTATTGCTCTAATTAGAAAATATTAAAATAGGAAGACTTTAGGAAACCATAGAAATAAACCACTAATATAGAAACCCTACTATAAATAAAATACTACCTAAACCTAATCCTAACCTTAGAACTACAATACGAATTTGCACAACAAAATAACACAGGCAACTTGGGTGGCTGAAATTTAATAGCTGCAAGAAACAACAATTTTAGAGGCAAGGAAAGAGGAAATAAGTAATCGCCTCAACTTGACTCTACATGGATCAGAAATATAATAATGATGCAGAGATAATATTGGCAATCATAAGAGTTATTATCTATTGCAGAGGCAGCAGCAAGCACACTACATCTTGGCAAAAGTCAGTGGCAGTTCTATGTCCATTTACTAATACATCGATTCATTTTCAACCAAATAGATTTAATGGAAAAAGGTGGAATTTAAGTACTTATAATTTTTCATACAACTAGATTTTATATTAATGTAAGGTCAATGAATAAATGCATAAAAGGCCTTAAATTTTTTCTGAACTTCAGAAAGATAATGAGAATTTGTCAAATACTGATTTGAAGAAGTAAATATCAATTGTGCTGTTGGTGCTCTACATTTTCAAGGGATACAAAACCAAAAAGTATTTAGTGGATAAAAACAAGGAATTGGTTGTGGAGACTAATCATTGCATGACCATTAATTCAGAATCCAGTTGCTTATAATGTTCAGCAACTCTATTGAAGGAGCTCAAAACAGGGATCATATGTTGGCATTCCACAATCATGTGTTTACTTGTCACGGTGCTACCATAGACAAACTACAAAACTCTAATTAACTGTTATATAATATATCTATGAAAGCAACAGCTCTTTATCATGCGACAATTAATTTATCAAGAACACAGGCAGTCATTCAAGATTGCATAAATAATAGTACATGCCTGGTATCCAATTAACCTGATCTACCTAGGAACCTTAGTAAGTAGGGCGCCCTGACCTGAAGAAGGATGGAAGTCTTAATCTCCAAGCATTAAGAGAATGTTAACAAGAAGACAAAAATTTTGGCAAATTTCATAGTCTTTAAGTATTCAACACTTGAACCCAGGGTAACAGTTACAGAAGAGTATATATAAAAGCAAGGAGACCTTCAAGCTATAATTAAACATGCATTCCAATTGCTTAAAACATAGGTAGTACCTGCTTAGGCTTGTAACTTCTATGCCCTTAGATATAGTAACCTTACAGATAGCAGAACCAACAAAACCACTGCCTCTTAATACCACTACCTAATCAGGAAAGCAGTATGTTAAGATTCCTTCGGCTGTAGTTGTTTAAGACAAAATAAGTTGTACACAAGTAAATGGGTGAAACTGACAAGCTTTGCCATTTACCCGTTCGGACTTCACGTCAGCAACAACATCAATTGCAGTTGATCTCATGTCATCCTCTACATTTGCTTCAGCATAGTTGCACCTCACACGAAACTTACAGAATCTGGAAACAGATTGAAAGGACATCATATTATTGTTCAGTTCCAATCAAGAAACAGAGCATGAGAAACATTGGCAGCCAGAAAAAATAGAAATATCCAACATGTGGCATTCCATATCCATTAATTGTCTTGTTCCTGAAGTTTGGGACAGAAGTAGTACATTGAATGGCACACTTTAACTGACTAACATCAAAATCTGCCATTATGATATTCTCTTAATGCATGAGTAGGCAGATAACTATTTTCTATTCAATCTTCCTAGTTGTTCAGTGAAAGATGAACTACAAATGTCAGTGCATTTTTTCATCAGTCAGACACATTACAAATTGACACAAGAATAAGTGGCACGTGCAACAATTTGCATAGTTGAAGTTATTTTCTCCAATTTCCTTGTTGGTTATCATTTTGTTCTCAATAAGAAATGTACTTTTTTACTGAGGTATGAGTAAACTCTAGTGACCTTGAACTTCTACACATGCAATTGATTTACTGTCATTCATAAGGCTCCTTAAAAATACTAAGACTAGTACATATTATTATTATTAGTATTACTAATTCAGGATGTTGGAGTCAGTTTAGGTTTCAATTGAATAGAATGAATTCTGATTAAGGTTATCAGCAAGTCATAATTTTTAGGTGAATTTAGGTTATAAAAGTATAACTAGTTGATTTAGTGAAATTTTATTAGGTTAGGATTCAGATTAATCCTTTATCAATCTTTGCCAAAATATTATTATCTATTTATTACCCTGACACACTAACTTCTTCACATAATTAGCAAAAAGATGATTTGTATTAGATCTAACAGAGACAGACTTCAATTATCAAAGAAATGAAAAATAACTCAAAAAAGAGAACTTTCATCAAGAACTCATTAATACATTTTCCTTCACAATATTAACCCAACAGAAATTAATTAATTAATTACCTGTAAGTTTCCAAGTTAGATCTCTTTCCTACATAAACATAAACACAACCCAAAACAGCAACAAAGAGAATGGGGAAGCAGAATAATGTAAATGGCGTACCTGAAATTATAAATCGTTCTGTTCAGACTTAGTATGTTATTAAGTTCCACTCTCAGCTCACTACTAAGGTTTTTAAGGAACTTCGAGTGCCATTTTTCTAAGAATCGTTCAATACCTGCAAGCCTGGATAATGACATAGAAAAACTTACAGTTGGTTGTTTTCACGCTGGAAAATAATTCAGCTCCTTGTTAGTAAAACACAAATGCACCTCCATCAAGTATGGACAGGGAAAAACTCACCAACACTCGACAAGAAAAATCCCACCAATATATCATCATCATAAATTCCAGATAATCTAACATGCAGAACTGCATCAACACATTTCTCAAACTAAAAATCAAAAGAAACAAGAAAGCAACCGTAAATATCAAAAACAAAAGACCACTATGACTTTCAAAATCAAAAGAAAGCAAAAGGCTACAAAAAGGAAATAAGAAACAGGAGACATATTTGAAAATCAAAAATAAAAATTCAAACAAAATAAATGGAAGAAAGAGAGAAAGCCGTCACCTTAGTTAACTAGAGATAGATGAGATTCGGCGATGATTTTGGCCTCCGATAAGATCAGTGGCGGTGAGGGAGAGAGAGGAGAGAGGAGCAGTTGAGAGATAGGAAGAGAAGAGAGTGGCTGCGAGGAGACTTGAAGTTAGGGTTTTGCTTGCCTTGGTTCCCCATTTTTATACAATGGCACATTTGTAAATAACTAAAAACCTAAGAATTTATTCTCCATTTATTTTAATTTCCTATTTACTACTAACGTGTATTTTAGTTGAAACTATAAATTCATAGTCTTCAAGAAATGATGTCTGTTGCTGCTGCTACTATTATTATTATTATTATTATTATTATTATTATTATCTGTTTAAACTCTAAGCTTATATTTTGAGAAAATATAAATTATAAAATATTTTATTATTATTTTAAATGAGATAATAAATTTTATATCAATATTTTATAAATATATATATATTCTTTAATTTTCATATTGTAATTATATAATAATTGCAATCATTAGTTTATTATTATTATTATTAATATTAAAAATGTAATATTTTTAAATAAATGACTTTATATTTTGAAATAATGAATAAAAAAGTATTATCTTTTAAAAATAATTAAAATATATATAATAATTAAGAATTGATATCACACATTACTAATAATAATATATAAAATACAAATGATTTGAATTAAATTTTATATGTAAAAAAATTATTAAAATATACATATCCGTTCCAAACAAAGTCAACAATACAATTCGATTCGGTTATAGTAAAAAAATTAACGGTACAGTTTGGTTCTTAATTTTTTTTTGGTATTTCGGTTTGTTAAAGAAAGAGTTTAAGTCTTGGATTGAACTCTATTGTCTATCAATGTCTTTAGGGATGTGCAAAATCTGACTCTATCCAAATAAATCGAATAATTCGATCTGAATTAGACATTCAGATAAAGTTATTATGATTATTTGAGTCGGATAGACCTTAAAAACTAATCTTCACCGTCCAAAATTAACAACAAGGAGTTTCGAACGTACTCACCAAAAATCAGGCCAATCTAACGGCAAATGATTTTTCGATCATTTTCGTATACAAAACTGATCATTACGTAAAAAATTCAGAAAATAGCCTCTTTTTTGCAACAAAAATTAAACTTACAGACCTTAAAAACTAATATTCACCGTCCAAAATTAACAACAAGGAGTTTTCAACGTACTCACCAAAAATCAGGCCGATCTAACGGCAAATGATTTTTCGATCGTCTTTACATACAAAATTGATCATTATGTAAAAAATCAAAAAAATAACTTTTTTTTGCAACAAAAACTGAAGTTACAGATCTTGAAAACTAATCTTCACCGTCCAAAATTAACAAAAAAGAGTTTTGAATGTACTCACCAAAAATCAGACCAATCTAACGGCAAATGATTTTTCGATCGTTTTCGTAAACAAAACTGGTTATTACGTAAAAAATCCAAAAAACATCATCTTTTTTGCAACAAAAATTGAACTTACAGACCTTAAAAACTAATCTTTACCGTTCACAATTAACAACAAGGAGTTTCGAACGTAATCACCGAAAATTAGGCCAATCTAACGGTAAATGATTTTTCGATCCTCTTCACATACAAAATTAGTCATTATGTAAAAAATCCAGAAAATAGCATCTTTTTGCAACAAAAATTGAACTTACAGACCTTAAAAACTAATTTTTACCGTTCAAAATTAACAACAAGATCGAATGTACTCACCAAAAATCAGGCCGATCTAACGGCAAATACTTAACCGTTGAATCTTTACTTACACTATTTCGTATAAAAGCTGTTCAATTTGTATTTGAAGATCCAACCAAACTGTAAACATGCAGATTCAAATGGACTATATATTTGGATTTATCAGATAATATCTTAACTTATTTATTAATCTGGCCATGTTTAGAATTTCAAAGCCATTTCTCCATTTTCAAATCAGTAAGTTTTCTCAGTCTTTCATACCACTCAATTAAGTAACCGCGATAGTGAAGTTAAATGGTTATGATGAATTTAGATGTAGCTTTGAATATTTAAAAAAATAATAGAAATAAAATTGAAAAGTGTGTGTGTGTGTATATATATTAGAAAATTTATTCATTTAGAAAAATAATAGAAATTAAATTGAAGAATAAATTAAAAAATTTATTCATTTTGACTTGTATAAGTTTAAGTCTTGGATTGATAAAATAGAAATTATATATATATATATATATATATATATATATATATATATATATATATATATATATATATATATTAAAAAATTTATTCATTTAGAAAATTTTATATTACTTTTTATAAATATTTATTTTTTCATCTTGAACACACAAATATGTAATAATCATAACAATTAGTTTATTATTATTATTAAAAATATAAATTTTCTAAATAAATAACTTTAGATTTTGGTATAATTGATAAAAAAATTATTATCAACTTATAAAATAATTTTTAATTTTCTGTTACAAAATAAAATATTCATGTCATATGGTCTATATTAAAATTACTTATAATTATACATAAATCATGTGAGTGAAATTAAAAAAAATTATTTCTTAATTTATTTGCGACTAATTAGCGACTAAATACTTCCGTCGCTAATTGCATTAGTACTATAATTTCCTCTAATTAGCCAGTTTCCCGGTATCAGGTTACTCCCATAAACTGAGTTTTTTTGTTTTGTTAGAATATATTAGCGATAGAAAAATTTCAGTCGCTAAACCGTCGCAGAAAAGGTGCCAAAATTTCCCTCCAAAATTAGCGACTAAAATGTTCGTCGCTAACTTTTCTGGTACTAAATTCATGAATAAAAAATTATAAAATTTAGAAAAACATGGTGCGTATACTTCCCGCCAATAATTAGCGACTGTTTATTGATTTCGTCGCTATTCCGTCACAAAAAAATAGAAAATATCATTCTCACGACGGAATTGTAAAACAGTCGTGAATCCGTCGCTAAATTTACGACGAAAAATTGGCCGTCACTAAATTTAGTCGCTAATTGGCAATTTTTTTGTAGTGTGATTTCGTTTTAGCTTAATTGAACAAACTGTTGATAAAAATCAATTTTTTGCACAAAATTATTAAAAATAAAATTAAAGGTTATAGCTTGAAGAATTTGATTGCCGTTGAAGATGATCTGGACTTTTTTTTCTTTTTTTTTGGTTTTCTTTTTCTATTCTTGTTAATTTCGTTAATTGAATATAAATTGACCTAACTATTCTTTTCATGATACTTGGGTCTCGTTTGATCTAGTCCAAAACCGGGCTTGTTTTGGTTACCTGGAAAGAGAAACCGATAGGAAAATGAAGAGAAAGGCCCAACTTTCTCAAGAAAAGGAAAAAAAGAAAAAAAAGAAAAAAATTAATCAGTTCGTCTTCATCTCGTAGTATCAATAGAATAAAGCACAAAAGAGGGTAAAACAGAAAAAAAAGAAAATTCACTCCCCTTTTTCTCCTTCTCCAGAAAAAGAAAATAAGAAGACCTACAGATCAAGCAATTTTTCTTCTGTACTATCAATCAATCATGCCTTCCAGACAAAGAACTCTATTGAAGGTCATCATCGTCAATGATGCGGGTCAGTAATGCCAATTCATATTTACTTATATCATATATGTAGAAATTCTAGGGTTTTGTCGGTAAATTAGGCGGATCTTTTGAGATCTTGTGAAATTTTGCCCTATTTGTTTTAAATTGCGTGTGTTAAATTTTGATATGATTGAAGATCTTTTTATTTGTGTAGTTCGAAATAAGCAATAAATACTCTATTTTTCTGGCTTAGATGTCTTTTTCTTTTTTGGGTGGAGCATGAATATGAATGCTTCTTTTATAAGTATTCGTGAAAGGGGAAGGCTGAAAGAAATGCAAAAATTGAAGAAACATGAGATTCAAGAGATATTGGATGCACAAAATGCTGCTATAGATGCTGACATGGTATGTATATCAGACCACTACTCTGTATTTGCCTGTTGCTTGTAGTACTTTTAACAATAATTGCATGAGTTCTGATTTTTAGTTGAATGCAGAACAATAAAGGAAAAGGGCGCTTGAAGTATTTGCTCCAGTACACTGTACTTTTTTCAATCCCCCTCTTGACAATTTTTGTCCCTTAGGGGTCGACATGCATCCAAAATAATTGAAGAGGAAGAAGATGAAGAATGCTTGAAGGAGGAAGAAGATGAATATGGGGCAGGAAACCCGTGATTGGTGACACAGCCTTCCTGTATGTGCTTTCTTTTTTATCTCTTTCCTCTATTTGTATTGTGCATGTCCTGCTTTGGTATTATTATTATTATTATTATTATTATTATTATTATTATTATTATTATTATTTACACCCCCCTCTAAAACATAGTTTTCAGGATCCCTAGTTACAAATATTTTCATGACATTTGTATTTCTGTTTCAAGGCTTAATTATGAAGCTTATATTATTTCTTCATATCTTGCGTGCTGTAAAGTTTCTTGGCAATCCAGATGAAAGGGTAAGTCACAGGGGAAATTTTAATGTTTTTTAAGATTACATTATTTTTTGTGACGTTCTACTGTTGTGGTTTTGTGGTTCTAATATTTTGTTGTTTCCCTGTTTTTGGCAGAGACATAGATGTGAGAAGTTGCTGGTTGCAGGCAAATTTGATGTCTGTGTTACAAGTTTTGAAATGGCCATCAAGGAAAAAACTGCCTTGCGTCGCTTTAGCTGGCGCTATATAATCATTGATGAAGCTCATTGAATTAAGAATGAGAACTCTCTTCTTTAAAAAACAATGAGACTTTACAATATCAATTATCGTCTCCTTATTACTGGCACTCCACTTCAGGTATGCATTTCACACTTCAGTAGTGTGGTAATTTGAGATGTGGTGCTTGAGAAACTAGTTGTTATCTACAGTATTATTATGTTGTTAAGAAGAAAGAGGCTTAGGTTCCCTTAATTTGATTTGGATGCCTGAAGTGTTTAGGTTGATTAAGAACCGTATTACTTAAATGTCTGTTATTTGCATGTTTTCTCTTTTGTATGCATTTAATTTATCTGACCTTCTTACTTTTGTTTCTTGATATATATTATATATTTCTTGTTGTATAATTGAGGTTTGTTTTCTTTATATATTCTAATTTACAGAATAATCTACATGAACTCTGGTCTCTTCTAAACTTTTTACTGCCAGAGATTTTTAGCTACGCTGAAACTTTTGATGAATGGTTTCAAATTTCTGGTGAAAATGACCAACAGGAGGTTGTGCAACAACTTCACAAAGTGGAGAACGTAAACGCCTTTTGAATATAACAATGCAGTTGCACAAATGGTGTAACTATCCATACCTTTTCTAGGGTGCTGAACCTAGCCCATCATATACTATAGGAGAACACCTTATCACAAATTCTGGTAGGATTCAATTAAAACCTGAGTCTATTGGTGTATATGTATCAACTAGCAACCAAAAGTAATTTGCTGTGATTAATTAATTTTCCAGGTAAGATGGTTCTTTTTTTGATAAGTTGCTTCCTAAGCTTAAAGAACGCGATTCGAGGGTTTTAATATTTTCGCAGGTCAGTTTGTTAAGATAGATTGTTTAAACCAGGCTTCTTAAAAGTTTTGCAGCATCTAATGTTCCGTGGCTATTTGTATTGTCGAATTGATGGGAATACTGGTGGAGAAGATCATGATGCTTCTATTGATGCATTTAACAAGCCAGGGAGTGAGAAATTTGTTTTCCTGTTGTCAACTAGGGCTGGAGGACTTAGAATTAATCTTGCCACAACAGATGTTGTCATACTTTATGATAGTGACTGGTGATTGTTGTCTTCATCTTTTTCTTCTTTTTTCCCTTTGCTTATTGGTGATGAGCCTGGTAGTTTGTTTTAGGAATCCTCAAGTTGATTTGCAAGCACAGGATCTTGTTCACCGGATTGGTCAAAAGAAAGAAGTTCAAGTGTTTCGATTTTGCACAGAGGTGTGAATCTATTTTACATGCTTTTAGTGGAATCTAAGCCACATCAGTTGTATTACCATTTCTTTTCAAGTCATTTGGCTATTTTAGTTGACTTTATAGAAGCTATATAATCTTACTATTAGTCAAGGATACTTGTGTTATTTGATATTTGCAGCTGCTGAGTTGTATGATTGTGACAATGATGAGGTGAGCACTTTTCATTCACTCCTATCCCCTCCCTCTCACCTTCCCTCCTCTGTTCCCTTCAGTCTTCTTTCCTCTCCATCTTGCTATATCATTAAGGGTAAATTTGATCATGTTAGTATTATTTTGAGGCTCATATTTCTGCATTTCTTTGAGCCTTTCACGCTTACTTATAAAAGAAAACAGAATTGGTCAATTTCTTTACTAAGGAAGTGCAGTTTAAAGATAGGCTTTTCACTCTACAGGTTGGAGTACTTGGCATATTCTATATTAATATAAACTAATTTTCTGATCCACTAAAGTGCCCTATGCATTTGGAGATTGCATGTTGATTATGGTGATCCTAGCCTATCATATACTTTCTTGGGATTTGTCGGTTGAAAGATGCATTTGGAGATCTGAACCAACCTTTTCCCATCTTGAATCCTCATATCTTTCACATAATCCTTATTTTGTTCTGATGACTGTTGATGATTTTTCAAGATTTACATGAGCCTTTCTTATGAGTAATAAGTCTGAAGCAAGAACACTATTAGCATACTTCTATCATCTAGTTGAACTGCAATTTCATAAGAGAATTATTGCATCAGATCAGGCAATGAATGAGAGTTTAGTGATCCCCATTTTTCATTTCATAGGAGAAGAAAGCATTATGGCTATTAATAATTTTCTCATTTCATAGGAGAATCTTTAGAATCAATAATAATTTTTGAATTTTCTGTAATGATTATAGTTTCATGCCTGAAATTTGGAAACATGAATTGATTAGTGCTGTAAATTGTTGACAAAAAATTAGAAATTGCGTAATATGATTTTTGCTTTTGCGTAGATTTGACAAACTAAGAGAGCTTGAACTTGGATACATGCAAAATTGATGATGAAGGGCTAGCTAATTTAACAGGTCAGTACAAAATGTTGCAATTATAGTTTTAAAAAATATTGCTGATGTTTTTATTTAATTTTTTTATTCTAATTTTTTTTATTATTTATCTTGAAATATATTTGCATGTCATATCATTGATTTTGTCTTACCGCTAATTTTTGGTTTACATTATATTGCCTTGTAATCATATATTTTTGGCAATTAATGGCTCTTCTAGGCATGCAATCTCTCAAACTTTTTTTCCTGTCATTCATGGATTTCTGATATTAAAAAATTGTAATAATTTTTAGCGACGGACAGGACCATCGTTAATTTTTTTACTTATGGGTGAATTTTTGCAACGGAAATTTTTTATTCTGTTGCTAAATTTAGCAACGAAAAAAATCTGTTGCTAAAAATAGCAACTGCCGAATTAGCAACCGAAGTTTTCGTTGCTAATTTCCATTGCTAAATTGCAATTTTCTTGTAGTAAAGAAAAATGGTCTTTAACGAAGGGAAATCCGGTCGTTAAAACCTATAACGACTAGGAAATTTGGTCTGTAATAGTCCCAAGGTTAAAGGTATACACGATCGGATTTTTTTATCCGGTCGTTAATGTATATAACGACCAGATCATATCCGATTGTTGAATCTTGATTTTTAGCAACTAAATTTTTCCCTTCGTTGATGGTTTCATTTCAACTAAGGAAAATTCCGATTGTTGAAAAAATTATCGACCGTTTGTTTTCCGTTCATTAAAGGAATCCACCATACGTAACATTCCGTCCGTTAGCATATATTCCAATCATTAATATTAAATTTTCAAAATAACTAAAATATTTTTTTGAGTAATACCTGTACAAAATAATTAAAATATTTTCTAAAGAAAAGCATATACACAAAATTGTCAATAATAATATATTTTCATTTAAATTTTGTAATTAATTACAAATAATAAATATCATCTGAAAAATATCACTACATTGTTTATGTAGGCCTTTGACCATCCCCTAGAAAAATACTATAGTTCTATTTCTAATATTCCTTTGTATAAGCCTTTAAATCTTTAACTTTAACTTAAATCTCCAAATCCTGCAAAAAGTATAAACTTTACCTTTAAGCTATTCAAGTTACAGAACTGCAGTACAACCCAAAAAGCCATATTGCTACCTCAAATTCGGAACCCTCTGTCAGAAAAATCATTCATAAAGCTTCCATCACAATCTGAAGACCAGTAATCAGAATAAACATGGGGCTCTTCTTTATGTGATTTTTCAATCACCTGCCATAAGAAATTGAAGCAAAAAAAAGTATCATTGTAAGTTAATATTTCAAAATAGAAAATAACAAAAACTAAAAAAATTAATTAAGTGAAACTAAATTAAAAAGGAAAAAAAAATAGTTATATATTTGGTCCGATTTCAATAACAATGAGAAATTAATTAATAAACCCAACACAACAATGTAACGGTAGGGTAGTGGCTAGGAAAAAAAGAGTAAAACCCAACACATGTTTTTCCCTTATTAAAAGTCACAACTATTGAACAAATTACTAATAAAATACACCAACAATTAACATACAAGTCTTCTGAAATTCCCTATGAATTCACTTAAAATTTGGGATTTGAGAAGAAATAGAATAGAAAATAACTTGATAATTAATGGCCTTTTTCTTTTTCTGAAGATCAGCGGGCAATAGTGGATGTTAAGGATATTTCTCTTCCAAATACTGATCATAAAAATCACTAATAAGAATCAATCAAATAAAATTTCTAACAAGCAACACAATTTAAAAGCTAGTCGATAAATTGAAAAAAAAAAATCCAAAGAATATATACCAAGGAATCTCTCCTAGTATGCTACCAGCGGGTTCAAAGCCGATTCCTAATGTAAACCCACTATTATAGGAAACTCCTTCATTCCTCATCTGATTGTCCCCATACAGATAAAGCTCCTTCATACAAGTCATTAATGACATTCATATATTTAATATGAATACCTTTCCTCTCCAATGTGCCACGAAGATTTTTTTTTCTCTCTATAGATCTCCATCAAAATTTTGTTTACAGTTGTGGACTACAATTTATTACAACCTATATCAATAAAACACACACAGCATATTTTACAAATAAAGTATTGTATAATACGAAAGATAATCATATATGTGAAATGGAGCTAATAAATGCTTCACAAACTCTTTTATACAGTATAAATACACTGTACCAGAAAAAAAGCTTATATTTTAAACCAACAAAAAAAGATAGCAATACCATGAAGAAATCATCATTTAAGTGAATATGAAGACCCATTTCCTTAAAAGACATCCGTCGTAGGGATGAGAAAATAATGTTTAAGATAGAAAACGAAAAATTTCAATGAAATATTTAAAGGAAAACACATGATTGCCGAATTTAGCATTATTTAATTGATTCAATAGAACTTAATATATTCTTTTCATCTCTCAAGAAGATTTGCGCTGTAAGATGATTACTAAACCAAGACTAATAAAGAGAGAGCTAGCTTGCATTGAGAATGCCTCGACAACAAAGCTCAGCTCCAAATTTAGAAAAACAGAAAAACCATCCAGGCAAATTAATTTTCAGATCTAGAATCGAAAAGTAAAAGCATATGCAAAAGGCCAAATGAAACATGATCTATCACTATAGAACCTCTGCGTGGAGCCACCGGCTCTGAAAATCTAAAAAGGTCAATACCAATTTGCAGAAAGCTAAATTTATTTTACTCGTCCAAAATTTTTATACTGACTGATATAATCAATAATTCTCAAAAGTAAATATAAGCAGAATGCATTCCATGAATATTTCAAGCTGTTTACTTTTGGACTCCAAATAATATGCATTCATCAGTGTCACTCTATAATCCTGTAGAAACTCACCAATGGAACAGTTAATTTCACATGTTCAAAGCTTTAGTCATATTAACATTTCAATCTAACTTTGTTACAAGCACAATATCACTGGTTAAGATATAAGATGCATGATTCATAAAGAAAGAGACAGAGAGAGAGAGAGAGAGAGAGTTGAAGCAGGCATCGCAACTTACTTCGCCACAGCTACTAAAAAAGTCAGCAAGCCTCTCTTTAGTTACCTGAATTAAAAAGGGAAATTTTATTTAAATTCCACTAACTTGAACAAAAAAACACAAAATTTATTCTAAAGCAGGGCACCAATGCACAATATTGATTATAAAATCAAGGGCATACATGCTTATCAATGTCCGAAACATATACTGTTCGTTTAACACTATCTTCCGTCTGCCCTCTGTGAACTCTACTGTTATTTTCCCCCTGGTTATAGCTTTTTCTTCTCTGAAAAACAGGGATAGCATCAGGGTCAAACTAGTTAACAAGATAGTAGAATTAAATGCTTATCGAAAATTATGCTTCTTCAACTAAGATTGTAATTTCGGAAGCAAGACAAAATTGCACCACAATAATTTTTTTTTTAAAAAAAGAAACATTAAACTAAGTTTAGAATGCAATCGTAACATAATTGTTGTTACGAGTGAATTCGTATGGATCAATCATTAACATTATTGAAAATTGATAACGTCAAATCCTCAAAAACCCATTAACACCCATTAGTCCAAAACACGAATATATATATATATATATATATATATATATATATATATATATATATATATATATATAAAGGAAAATAGAGTAAGAACAAAGTATAAATTGAGATTAAACATTACCATTCGATTAGCGGGGAAATTTTCATTGGGCGATTGTTTATTGGGAACAGCAAAATTATTCTGATGGAGAAAATTTCGGGTCTTATTAATAATTTTGGAAGAAGAAGGAGAAAACTCTTTATCTGAAGTATTCAATTTTGCCAAATCTTCAGCAAGCTTTGGAACAGTAAATTCAGAATCCGATTTAGTCTTCGCATCGGAATCAAAATTCTCAGAGCCGTTGTTGTTGTTGTTAGAAGCTAGTGTAGCCTCACCAGCGATATCAGCCACGGCAGCCATATGAGGATCAAAATTTCAAAAATCTTAGCGGTAATTATATAGATTAAGGTGAGATATATATATATATAGTAGAGGAATCAAGAACTGGCCAAACCTGAAGGAGGAGGAGGAGGTAAATAGAGAAAAAGCGCCCAAAGATGCAAAGCAAAGCCTCTCTCCTCTTACTTCTGTGGCTTCAGTCAGAGTTCGAGAAAGATGAACTGAATAGGAGGAAAATCAATACGGTATATTTGCAAAAGCACCTTTGCCAAGCATCTCAGTGCGGTCCATTAGAAAGAAAAACAAAAAAAACGCTTGCGCAATTTACATATTAACTATAATTTAAAAAAAAAATGTACTATATTTTAGGGCAAATTAAAATGAAAAAATTTACTAAAATTATGAAATGGATGAAGGCATGTTACATTTATTAAATATCAACTATTTTAATTTAAGTTGTTCCCCAAAATTAATAGGTTTCTGATTATGTGTTGATGATTGCCGGGAATCTTTATATAAATGAGTGGATTGAACATATTTGAATTTAATTGTTAATGTACGGATTACCGATAAATTAGATCATAAATTGATCAATATACAAATATATTTTATGAATTTGAATCGATTTATGAATTCAATGTAAATTATTATAAATTTTTTATTAATTAATTAATTAATTCAATAATAATAATATTTAATTGAAAATATAATATAAATAATAAGTTGATATATATATATATATATATATATATATATATATATATATATATATATATATATATATATATATATATATTTGTGTGTGTGTGAGAGATTTTTGGTTTTAATTTATTTTCATTTCTTGATTTCTTTATCACTGTACCATCAGGTCATCAACAGGTGAAAGCCTACGCGGAGGAAGGTTGGCATTTGGATTTTCACCCCACATTTTGATCTGTTCACCCCACCTGACTTCTTTGTCAAAGTAATATATATATATATATATATATATATATATATATATTAACAAACGATGGTAAAAATTATTAATTGGTTAGTGAAAAATTTATGTAGAAGTTCATGGAGAGATGATAAATTTTGGAAAAAATTTATTGGTACAGATTTAATGTATTGAAAAATAAAATTAATCAATTTTGAATTAATTCAATAAATATTGAATTAAATTAGATTAGGTTAAAAATAAAATAGATCAGTTTTAAATTGATTTAGTAAATATTTGTTTGAATTTAATTAGATTTAGATATTTTTTTGAACATATTTTGATTAAATTTTGGATTTTAATCAATTTTATCACCTCTACCGTGAACTCTTCAAATCGATTGCGCTGAGTTATTTTAATTCTGAATAATACTAATGATGAGTCAATGTAAAAATTTGCTATTTATTTCATGTTTGAAAAATTAATTTTACTTATAGTAACTAAATTTATATTTAAATTATGTAAAAATAACGTAAAACCTTTTTGTTATATAAAAATTTGAAATTAATAATATTATAAGCAATAATAATTATGATCAATTTTTGATAAAAATCAATACAAAAAAATACATGTGACATATCATATCGACATTTTATACACACGTAAATATTTTTTTTGCCATGTCAGCAAATAATTTGTTATTATTATCACGTATCAGCTTTTTAGGATGTTTTGTCCCATGGCAATACATACGATAATTTGGTATAAAAAGAAATATTATTTGTAAATAAGGTATTTATAAGGCATGTCATGTGTATTTTTCGTTATTGATTTTTACCGAAAATTTATTATAATTATTTTTAAATATAATATTGCTAATTTTTATAATTACAAAAGTTATTTAATTATTTTTTTATGTATTTAGATATAAATTTAATGATTATCCCTATATTTCAAAATCTCATACGGCTGATATTTTATTGTCATATAAGTTATAACAATAAAATCCCATATATATGCGCTTACAAATTTCTGATTTCTTTTTTTATTTTTTTGTCCGCTGAGCTGTCGAATTTTTTTATTTTTTTTTTAAGTTCACTGAATCTCTTAATCGTGTCAAATTTTTTTGAGTTTACTGAATGACCAAGGAGTGGCAGGCAAGTTCAATCAATTGCCCAAAAAGTCCAATTAAATGGGCTAATTTGGGGGACTCGGTAGAAGATGTGACATTAATAAATGATATATTAATATAATTTTGATGCTAGTTGGAAGTTAAAGATCCAACCCTTTTTGCACGTCAACAACAGAACCGCCTTACTAAAATAAAAATAAAAATAAAAAGAGAAAAGTTCATATTAAACGCAAAAAGAAAATGAATTACATAGATCAAAGTTTGAGTGGTTTATATTTGATTTTCAGGTATGGATACCGATTTCTGCTTACCAAATTAATTATGTACATAACCATATTGATGCAGCCTATTGCTTTCTTTTTTCTCCATAAATAAAATAATAATAATAATAATAATCACCACATAATTGGCTAAAGTCAAAATTCTGAATTTAAATCTTCCATTCTTTAAATTGTTGACGACTCCTTGAATTAGTTAAAACCGCGATTACAACCACGGTGAACAAGAAAAAAAAAAATCGATCCAAGACGAACACTGAGTGAGAATAATTAATGGAAATGTAGTGATGAAGATAAAGGTAGAAAAAGGAGTTTGATGCCAAAATGATTGCGGATAAAGTGAGTAGCAATATTTCTTGTTTAGAATTTATATTCGTCTCAAATTGAAAATTTTAATAATTCGGTTAGATTGAACTCAAATCCAATCTCAAATAAAATCGATTCTCAATTCTCTATTAAATTTCATTTCAATTTTTTTATTTAATTTCAATTATGAAAGGAAATTCTTAATTTTTAATTTCAGTTAAGTTGAACCCAATTCTCAAATCAAATAAAACATCACTTCTCAATTAAAATCATTTTAAATTTACAATTTAATTTCATTTGTCAATTGAAATTCCAAATTAATTTTGATTCTCAATTCTTGAATAAAATTGATAACCGAACTCATCAACCAGGCTCCCTCAAGCAGCCCTATCGTCAAGTCATTCGGTTCATTTCGGACCTGAGTTGGTTACACGATAAAATTATTTTAAGAAGTTACACTTGAACAAAAACTCTTAGTTATCTAAAGTGGATAAAACTTCTACTCCGAAAACTTAGCTAGAATCTTGATCAGGCTATACGACTTCTTCAATAGAAGTCCCATTGGCACTAGGAATTTTTCCTAGTTAGAAAATCGAATCCTAACTAAAATAGGATTTGTGTCCTTATATATGGCCTTTGTATCAGGTATTTTTCTCTCTCTCTCAATTTTATTCTAAAAAAAGTATTCTTTGATCTTGATACTGACTTTACCGTCGGAGCTTCTCCTCGTTGAAAATCCCGCTGGAATTCTTTGTTTTAGACACTTGAAGTAATTGTGAAGGACGCTTTCATTCAAGTTTAACCCGGATAGCAGCCTGAAATCCGAACTGTTATAAAAAATCAATACCCGAATCTAAATTAAAATTTAATTCAATATTATAATTCAAGTTTTCTTCTTAATAGAAAGTCTAAAATTATTTTTTAACTATCAATATTAAATTCTCAAATCAAATCAATTCGGAGTTATCAATTAAAAGTGAAATCTTAAATTAACTCAATTTTACAATTTAATTCCACTTTTATGAAGGAATTGAATTTCAATTAATCTTAGAGAAGGCTAATTGAAAATTATGGAACTATGAGTGAAAATTACTCGAGAAAATTGTTTTTTTTTTGTTTTCTTCCAATATAATGATTTTACTTATATAAATTAAGCACGGAATTAGACCTGACAAAATTGATCCAAACCCATAGATCGATCTAAATTGACCCAAATCCAATCCAATTCACATAAATATCCATTGGATCAATCCAAAATTGACCAATTTTATTTTTGAGGAAATTACATAGATTACCCATTTTTTAACCCTACTTTCTAAAAATACAGCCATCTCTTATAAACGTTTAAAATTACCTTTTTTTATTTTTTGTTTTTAAAAATACCCCTTTTTTGTTTTAAGCCCTAATTACTCTTTTCGTTCTTCATCACATGTAGCTATTTCCTTTGATCGGAGGAAAGAAAGTGTTTTCCACCATTATTTTTTGGATGCTCTTTCTGGACCTCCATTGGATGAGCATCAGAGAGAGGCTTCTCACCAGAATAATAAAATCTGGCAATCGAAATCTTAGCCGGCAAAAATGAAGTCGATAGAGGAGGAGTTGGGGAGGGTAGATATGGAAAGACTGAGGAGATTGAGTATGCAGAGTAGAACAAGCGTTTGGACTGTGAAAAGATTAGTGAATTATATAAAATCTTCTGGGCTGTCGGCGATTTCGATGACGGTGAAATCTTTTCTCATATTTCTTTTTCTTTTATCAATGTCGTAGGTGCTTTGTCTGTTTCCTCACTATATGCTAATATTATATTTCGACCATCTGTTGTTTTCTTCTCAAATATTCAGCCAATTCCCTCAAATCGGTGCTTAAATTCTGACTCCTCTTTAATCTAAACCAGCAATTTTCAGTACTTGTTGATGCTTAATTAAGCTTCCATTTCCATCGAATTTAGGGTCCACTTGGCAACCAAAAAAAAAAAGCTTATAATAAAATAATATATACTAGCTATTTGCTTCGCTCCATTACAATCACTGCATTTTAGAACATGCTAAATTTCAATATACACATTCTACTTTTCCTTAGGCGTAACATTTTTCAAATCCTAACAAAAAAATATGTATGTATGTATGTATGTATATATATATTCACCTTCAATGTGTAGCCTTCGGTTCACAGATCAGTGTAAGAATTTTTTGCTAATTTTGGTAGTCTGCAACAATTTATTTGTATTTTGTTGCAGTAGTGTTTGTTAGGACTTTAATTATGCATTAAGTTGATAAGTTTGGGAATAGGGAATCGGAGATCACTAATGAATGGAAAGCTAGAAGCTCTGCTCAAGGATTTTCAGGAATGTTGCTTTTTATTATGTAATTGATTAAGTTATTATTAGCTAGAACTGTTTCTCTGCCAAATTATACTAAATTTCCTCACTATGAAGAATTTAATAACAGTGGGATCGGATCAAGAACTGGAAACAGGGTTAATTGGCCTGGTTTTCGGGTGATTAATGCTGATGAAGCAGCTAATTTCACTATCACTAATTTTATACAGGTGGTTGAAGACAGCTGGAGTTCCTTTTGTTGATGGTTTCATCTCAACACTACCTTGGTTTATTTTTTATTTTTTAAAATTTAGCTTGTATTATTTTTCAATTGTTGAAATTTTTCTATAACAGTAAACAAATAAATCAAATGCTGATAATTCTTGACATGTATGAATTTTGTGTTCATTGGATGCTTTGACCGATAGCATTTGCGGTGCAATTTACATAACTAAAAAAAATAAATTTAAAAAGAAATTATTTTCCTATGCTGAATTTGATTGTAAAAGAATAAAAATAGACAAATTATATAATTGATATTGCAATTTGACATGTTATGCCAAGTGATTGTTTTAGCATTTGCTGAGTATTTCATATATAGAAAGGAGATTTCAGCTCAAGATTTTAATATGAAAGTTCATCGAGCTAGACTAGCTGTATCTTTATATTTTCATGGGTTAACAAAGAGGCTTCAAGGGATTGATAGTGAATTTGAAGCACCTCCAAAAAGAACTAAATTCAAAAATGTTTTCAAAAGTTGTAAAGGAAAAGGAAAAGTAGTTGTAATTTGAAAATATATGTAAATGAGACCGTACATTTTTTTAAATTTCCTTTATTAGTTTAATCAATAGTTATTTCTATAGTATTATTTTATCATGTTTAGGTACTGAAAAAAAATTTAATTATACCGTTTAAAATTTTAGTATTGTAATTTGATATATCAGGTGGTGTACCGGTATACTGTATGATATACCAAAATATTGAATAAAATTTTAGTTTTGGAATTCGGTATACCAGGTGGTATACCCATAATACAATTTTAGTTCTGAATTTTGGTATATCGGATGGTATACTAGTATACCGTATGGTATATCAAAATTCAGAATACAATTTTAGTTTTGAAATTCGGTATACCAGGTGGTATACCGGTATACCGTCTAGTATACCAAAATCCAGAATACAATTTTAGTTCTGTAATACTCATTTAGTGTTTTTAGGAAACTTCTTTAAGCATCCCAACATCAAGAAACCAGGATGCTAGTAGGCATATTTTCATTGCATTAAGAAATATATGGAAAATATAAAAAAAATTAGTAAAATTTGTTTTAATTTATATGGTTTTATGGTTGCAGTGATTGTGGTAATTTTGTTTTATCCTTTACTGAGTATTTCATAGAAAAAAAGAAGATTTCAGTTGAAGATTTTAATATGCAAGTACATCGGGCTAGGCTGGCAATCTCTTTATATTTTCATGGAAAGACAAAGAAGCTTCACGGGATCGAGAGTGAATCTGAAACACCGCCTAAAAGACCAAATTTGAAAAATATTCGCAAAAGTCATAAAGGGAAAGTTATTGTAATTTGACAATAGGCTTAATTATAGGATCTTGTGGTCTCAAGCTACAACTGAATCTTGTACTAATTGTAGTGCACTTGGCCTGCAACACAAACAACTGAATGTTTAAGGTGGTTAATCTATGATTTAATGTTTCTCTCTAATATTATATACTTATTTTATGCAAATTGATATAGTGATTTTAAAAAATAAAATAAAATAGTTATTGCCACCAACACATGTACTTTCTCTATACTTATTCGCATGTGTGTTGGCATATATACTGTGAAAATAAAAATCATAATAAATAATTTACATCCCAAATTCGGTTTAAAAAACAATTAAACCTTACACTCATTACAAATTTCAATTTGACAGAATTACATCCATCACCGCTCTAATTAACATTTTCTTAATTATAACTATGCCTCTATAGTTAATAATTAATTAGTTAATAAGTTTAAATTTGTGTAGGATCTTGTGGTCTCAAGCTACTACTAAATTATGTACTAATTATAGTGCACTTGGCCTGCAACACAAACAACTGAATGTTTATTTGTTGTTTTTACTTTTTTTGAATGATAATCAAAATTAAATTTTATTTTTTATTTTGGTATACCAAAATTCAGAATAGCATTTTCAATTCTGGATTTTGGTATACCACCGGTATACCAGGTATACCACCGGTATACCAGGTATACCGTCGGTATACCAAAATCTAGAATTGAGATTGCCAGTCTGAATTTTGGTATACCAGGTATATCGGTGCTATACCAAAATTCAGAATTAAAAATGGTATTCTGGATTATGGTATACCACTAATATACATGGTATACCGTTGGTATACCAGGTATATCAAGTAGTATACTAGATATACCGTTGGTATACGGTAGTATACTAGGTATTATACCAGGTATATTACCGGTATACCAGTTTAAAAAAATTAAAATTATGTTATACATTTGAAAATGCTAAATTAAATATTAATAATAGATTTTTTAACTATTAATTAAAGCTTAAAAAAGTGGATTATATTTCATGATAAGTGAATAAAAAAAGAGAACTTTATTTTTTTAGAATGGTCTATATATTTCAGTTGGTATATCAAAATATTGAATAAAATTTTAGTTCTGAAATTTGTTATACTAGATGGTATACCGGTATATCGTCTGGTATACCAAAATTCAGAATATAATTTTAGTTCTGAAATTTGATATACCAAGTGGTATACCGGTATACCGTCTGATATACCAAAATCCAGAATATAATTTTAGTTCTACAATTTGATATATCAGGTGGTATACCGGTATACCGTATGGTATATCAAAATGTAGAATACAATTTTAGTTTTGGAATTTGGTATAACAGGTGGTATACCGGTATACCGTCTGGTATACCGGTATACCGTCTGATATACCAAAATTCAGAATACAATTTTAGTTCTTACAAATTCAGAAATTTGTTTTGATCCTTTTTAAATTGCAATTTTCAATTTTGACCCAAAATTATGGCATTATTATTGCACTTTAATCCATCAAGTTAGAATGCATGAGAATAAAATGGTTAGCATTTAATATAAAAATAGTTAAAAATGACTTACAATCATTGATTTAAGTGTTGCGATAAATAAGATCTTAGCTTTTACTTTTTTTGTTGGGGGCGTAAGGAGTATGTAATTTAATCCATCTCTATGGTGACTAGTAGAAATAATGTGATGTTGCGAGTGTAAAAGTATACGTAAAAATATAAAAAAAAATTTCACAGATGCCACAAAAAAGAAAACACATTTTATATTTGTACTTTTCTATTTTTTTATTTTCTTAAATACTATTTTTAAAATTTTTTTATTTCATAATTACTATTTTCAAAATTTTTAGTTTCAAAAATGCTCCTTCTTAGTTTTGATAAGACTATTCACTTCCTTTAACTTCATTTCAATGCTGGACGTAAGGTAAATTTCCTTCATGAGAAATAAACATACTTATAAAAATAAAATGAGGTATTTTTAAAATTTAAAAATGCAATTATAAAACTGTAAAAAAAATTATGGAATTATTTTTAAAATAAAAATAAAAAGGTGGCAATTTATGTAATTTCCTTTTTTTAAATTTGCAACACAAAATTATTGTAAATATTAAGGTTCATCAACGCTCAACTCAACCAAAAATTGAATCCAAAGGTGAATAATTCAGCTATTTCTTTTTATTCAATTTTTTTTGGCTTGACTTTGAAATTGAAAACACACACACACACACATATATACACACTAGTTTTATATACTAGTTCTATATACACTTGAATTATACATGATATATATGTTTATTTATTTCAATTGTCAAAATTCCATAGCCTCTGATTAATCCAATGTGAATTGAATCAGTTTATTATCTCAATAATACATTCATTTATAAGATTTAAACTCTAAAGGTTACTTAAGATAAATAGATTACCGAATCTTTTGGATGTTTAAAAATTTGACAATTGATGCAATGATTATATATAAAAAAATTTAAAGAAAATTATAAATCTATTTATCAATGCAGAAACATATCAAAATTCAACGTACCATCACCAAACTTATCACATTTAGAAATTGCACAATCAAGAGTGCAGTCATCATCATTAGCAATCTTGAGGAGATTATTTCTGGCAAATTTTAAGGCACAAGGCCATACAAGCCGATGAACCTTTTTTACGAAAACCACATGTTATTAAGCATCTTCTTTAGCAACAATGATTTCCCCCATTCACATTCACTGTCGTTGCTGACAACAGAAATTTAATATGTATGTTGGATTTGTTTAGATATTTTGCTTTTGCTTTTAACAAAAGAGAGACAGAGAAGTTTCAGTATTTGGTTTGGATGGAAACTGAGGCTTTAATTTTCTAATATGACGTGCAAAGATGCGTAATTGATATTTTTAATTAACTAATGCCAGCTAAGTAGCCAAACCAATTTGGATAGTTCTTAACCTGCAGAGCCGTACATGAAGAAGGAGGAGAAGGAGAAGGAGGTATGAAAAAAGAGGAGAATTTAAGTTAAATTAAAAAATTGGTATTTTTAAAAATGAAAATTAAAAAAAAAGGTATTTTTGAAAGAGAAAAAAAGAAAGATGTATATTTAAGTTTAACACATTTTTTTGGGTAGTTTTATAAAAATCCCTTTATTTTTCAACCCAATCCAACCTAATACCCAATAGGTCAATCAAAAATTAACTCATTTTACTTTTCAACCCATTGAATATTAACCCAATTAATATTTTCAAGATTCAAAGATTTTGATCCGTTGGGTATTAACCCAATAAATATTTTACGTGGGTTTCTCATTGCACTTTTTATGAATTAGTATAATTCTATCGCGAAGCTTCCAAATATTCGATCTTCGTTTATCTTTATCTCAACCCAATTTCTCGCCATCTGCCATCTCACAGCAACCAAAACAAAGAGTCAGTGAAATGAACGATAATATTTAATATTTTGCACATATAAATATAAATTTAATTAAAAAGGATGCAAATGACATCTCTGCCCATCTCTGGATTCATCAACAAGGGCCCCATAAGCAAAAGTCCACCGAGCAGAGGGACGGTACATATGCTCCCAATTTCGTAGCTTTGTTTGGGAATTAATCAAATTTAAAATCCCTTTACTTGCTTGATCCTTTTCTCATTTTTATTATTTCCATGCCTTTTACAGAAACACCCTTCATCTTACACGAAATAGAACAATCACATAACAATTGTAGGGCGAGGGCAAAACAGTATTTCCGATCCATTTTCCCAAAATGCACAAAATACTCACTTCATTCCCTATAAATAGGCACACTTTCTATTTTACAACATTTTTTAAAATTCTCAAATTATTGCATTTTATTCCCACTTGATAAAAAAATATTAATAATAATGTGAAATACGATGGGCAAATTTCAATTTCATGATGAATATTTGTACATTTAGAAAAAAACAAGTACGTACGGATTCAATAAATATATTTCATATTCCATGTTGAAGCAACGAGAACAGTAGGCAATTTGTGAAAAATCTATCATCCATGGATCAATCCAAATCAATCAACCTATTAATGACTCAACCCATTAATGACCCATATTTTTTGACCAATTAATGACCCAATCCATTAATGACCCATCCATTAATAACCTAATTCAAATCCGTTCAACTCGCCCATTTGCTACATCTACACGAAATGGTACTTTTTCTCCCATTTATGATAATTTTTTATTCGAAATTAAAATTTGTATATTTCAACTATGACCATGTTGCACGGAATGGAACTTTGCGGATGACCTTCTAGACGGCCAAGCATATTTCTTCTACCTTTTCTCCATAAATAACATAAAAGAAACAACTAGTGTAGATATATTGACTTCAAACCTTATATTTTCCAATCTTTTCCTTAAAATCTACAGTATTTGCCCAATTCGTACGGCTATATATTTACTTTATTATATGTAAAAGGTGTTATTTTTTTCAGGCTATAAATAAGAGGAAATTAAGAGAAATAATAGGCATTGTTATTCAACATGAAAAGCGTTGCCATAGTATGCTTTCTCTTGGCTACAGCCATCGTTTTCACCTCCTCAGCCGTGGCCATAGAACCACAGGGTGATCACGATCTCTCATTTGTTAATTTTCAATAATGATTTCTTACATATTATATATGAATTATCAACATCTGCTAATACTTGAGTAAGTTCATTTCCTGCAGGATTTGAATGCCATTTTAAAAACAAGGATGGACTTGCTAGAACTTCCTCCTGCGTTGATAAGTCTCCTATTAAACCACAGTGTCCACCTGGGGTTCCTAAATGTTAGTTATTAAATAACTACACCTACGCATACAGATTTAAAATAAATAAACTGGCCTGTTCTGCATCTAGTTGTAATAAAATAAATAAGGAAAACATCTTAATAATAGAAGTTCCTGTTTATGTTAATTTGTTTGTTTTGTTCTTAAACACAGAACATTAATAGGCATCCGAACAATATGTTGTTCCTTTACCTTGTTTTATATTCGATGTTAAATCTATTAACATCAATGAATAATTTTCAGGTTTGGATGCCAAATTAGTTATGTATATAACCATATTGATGCAGCCTATTGCTTTCTTTCTTTTCTTCTTCTTCTTTTTCCCCCCTCCATAAATAAATTAAATAATAATAATAATAATAATAATAATAATCACCAAGTAATTAGCTAAAGTCAAAATTCTGAATTTAAATCTTCCGTTATTCGAATTGTTCGACGACTCCTAAAAGGAGGTGAATTAGTTAAGCCCGCCATTACATCCCCGGTGGACAAGAAAAAAGAAAAATTGAGGAAAAAACAAAAAGCTCCCCTAAATTGAAGAAACTGAGAAAAGTAATAACAATAATAAGTCAAACTAAAGTGGATTGACACCAAACTGACGTTTTGCCTGCTTGTGGAATTAATTTCACCTGTGATTGTAGTTGAATTTATGGCTAAATAACTTAATAGTAATAAAATAAATTTTCTTTTCAGAAAAACAGGTGGACTTCAAACTTGTATTTCATGAAATTACTTTGATCGGTTTCAGTTAAAAAATCCAACAACCGTGCCACTTCACTAGCCTCTGCACACATGAAACACACGCCAGTTCTTGTGATTTGGCACGCTAACAAAAATTTCCAGTAGATTCTCACGAAATTCAATTAAAATGATTTTTTAAAAATATTTTTCTAAGTTCAGTTATTTTCTTGTTAAAAAATTTTATTTTATGATTTTTTCGATAAAAATAAAATAATTTAATGATGGTAGATGAAAGTAACATGTGATTAAGCTTGTATATTGTATTTATCAGAATTGTCACATATATACATAACAATTACATAGTGATTATTGTGGAGTGATTGAATGATACATACGAGCTGAATTGAAAATTGGACTTTCTGAAAATTAGCGTGGTCTAAAATTAATTGATATATACAACTAAATAGGTAAATTTCTATACAGTGGAAGACACGCACCGTTTTTGGATTATTAATAGTACTGGTAAATGAACCAACTTTTTTTAGAATTTGTTCAATTCACATAAATAAAAGTAGAGGTGTCAAATGGACGGGTTGAGAAGATTTAGATTGAATTATTAATAAATTGAGTCATAAATTGATAAAAAAATATGAATCATAAATGGATTAATATCCAAATAAATTGAACGAATTTGGATCGAATAATAAATTTATTATAAATTTTTTTATTAATTAATTAATAGATCTGATAATAATAATATTCAATTAAAAATATAATATAAATAAGTTCTCTTGAAACCATGTGACAACATTTTTCAACTATAGAATTACTTGGCGAAATTCTCAGTCAAAAAGAAACAAGTAAAACTCTTTCACGCATGGGCACACACGAGTATTTTGTTATTTGGCAAATGTACGATACAAGAAATTAATTAATTAATTAGACTTTTGAGTAAATATATAATATTATTATGCCATTTAATTTATTTAAAAGGTACAACTTGCCCAACATTAGAAGCATTTAAATAATGTATTTGGACAAAGAATGTAAATTAGTAAATAATCTCTTTTTAATAATAATTTAGCCAATAAAATAAAAGAAAGCGCCCTTGATTTGAGAAATAGCACGTGGCAGTAGGCTATTAATAAAACCATAAAAAACCCAATTTCAGTTATCGTAAGTACGGCACTCATCTATCTCAGGATTATCCTTGCAATAATTCTCCCGAGGATCGAACTCCTCCTTATTCTTAGCATGACTAGCAGCTGCACTAAGCTCCTCCACTTCATCCCAAGCCGCCACGCATTCTCCATTGGCAGGGTCGCCGGCTCAGGCTTCCTCCGCCTCCTTGATGCTCTGCGCCACCTTCTCCGGTAAACTATTGGGGGCTGCTCTAAGCGGTTGTGTCATTTGTAATCTCTTTTTCAAAGTTCATAAAACCCAAAAAAAAAAAAATTTAAACATCCAACGGGTTGAAAAGTGAGATGAATTAATTTTGAATTAATCTAGTGGGTATTGAATTTAATTGGATTGGATTGAAATATAAAATAAATTAATTTTGGATTGATCCAATGGATATTTATTTGAATTGGGTTAGAATTAGATCATTATTTTTTGAATGGATTTAGGTTAAATTTTGGATTTGGATCAATTTTATCAGGTCTAAATAAAGGTTTTCACCTTTAATTTTTCAATTTTTTTATTTTTATTAATTCATTATAATTTAATTGCAAAAATAGAAAAAAAAAATTCTGACAAATTTAAGTTAATTGCAAAAAGTTTTCTAACAAATTTAAGATATTCTTATTATCTATCATTTTGGAAGGAAAATAATAGACACAAAATATATATGCATAAAAGTATTTGGAAGAATTAATTGGACATATATTGATGCCAGCTTCCAATCGAATAGGAATTATTGCAAATTATAATGGAAATTTGTGTTCATTATGGGCGGCGGTGCATGAAATTAGTTGGAATAGTTTCAAACAGGATGTTAGTGCAAACTCAACGACAAAGCCTGAATACATTGCAACTTCTGAAGCAGGTAACTGAACTAGTACCGGTGCATAGTATTGTTGATCCGACACATTTGTATCGTGATAACAATAAAGTCGTTGCATAAAAAAAGAAACCACGGTCTTATGATCAAAAATCGCAACATTTTCTCAGATGCTACCATCTTATTAGGGAGATAATTAGTAAAAGTGATGTGAAGATTGAAAAAGTCCCGACATATCAAAATGTGGATGACCCTCTCACTAGGCCATTGATGCAAAGCAAGTATGACTTGTAACACCCTCACACCCCTCAGAAGTATTCTGGTATGCTACCCACCATAATCATATCGATATAGCTAATACAAGCTTTACTACAACATTCGTTCAAACTTGATACCAAACACATATCGTTGAATTCAAATCTTTATAACAATTATAGAATTTTGATTACATACACACATTTCACTAAGTCTTAGCTGGATATACAATAAGAAATGTACAAAATGTATTACTTTCTAAGGTCTACACTACATCTTCGAGAGATCCTTCATGATTGCCAAAGATCTAGCCTCCAGAATGTCTTAAACTTGAAATCTACGCAATCAATACATACGACTAAATTATTTATAACAATAATAATAATAATAATAATAATAATAATAATAATAATAATTCATTACATATAACTAAGGATACATTTACTTTATTACTAGAATCGTTCTTAAGCACACAAACAAATCAACTATTTATTGTGGTTCAACTACCTTCACTAGTCGTTAATTCCACTCTACTCGGAACATAATCACTTAAACTACTCTACTGAGTTATTGACTTAACGTTGTTAATAACACTGATCAAAATACTCTTATATGTCACTTCTTTATCAGGCCACTAACACTAGAGTACTTAACATTACATCTATCATTTGGTTCAAACTCAAAATTAGTATTCCAAGCTTCCTATGTATCCCAAAATCGAGAATTATGTCAGAACTACATAGTTCTAAACATATACTTATACTCTGTATTTAACTAACAGGTAACACATCAACCGTACACTTCACAATTCATCCACCACTCAAGCATATGTCATTACCAATATTGTACACTAAATTTTATATGCACATTAACTACGTTACATATATGCAAACTATATACAATCATTAGTTTTAACAATAATATCCGTGAATAAGTCAATAATTTTCTAAATCATGCCGATCTCTAACACTACCTTAATTTCATCATAATCACTTTTGCAACTTAAACTCAGCATAGGCGTGGATATTAATTTGGGAACACTAGATACCGTATAGGTATCAAATCATTAAACACCGTTAAGGTGCCAATCACTAGATACCTGAAGGCATCAAATCACTAGATACCAAAAGGTGCCAATCACTAGATACCAAATGCAACTGATTCATTAGACACCAAAAGGTGCCAATCACTAGATATCCGAAGGCATTAAATCACTATACCATATATGTCTACGTCTATATCTAACTCCGGCCCTAAATGAAGGTTTCTTTCACGGATTACTTTGTTACACTAGTCACCTATGTGTGCACTGTACACTTTATTCATACATTCAAGTATATGTCAATTACACTTCATTATAAGTACTTACAAGCATATACACT
Organism: Excoecaria agallocha; assembly: GCA_037975025.1. Taxonomy (NCBI): domain Eukaryota; kingdom Viridiplantae; phylum Streptophyta; class Magnoliopsida; order Malpighiales; family Euphorbiaceae; genus Excoecaria; species Excoecaria agallocha. The sequence continues at coordinate 35,888,653 of CM075822.1, read as the reverse complement.
TATGGTCACTTATTAACTTAATATACATTTCACTCATCTTACAATAATCATCATTCTAATATGTATCATGTGTAATATATAATGATAATTAATATATATCACTATTCATATAATACTTACGGTCGATAACACTTAAACATTCAAGATATAGTTCAATAATATAAGCATTGAGGTAAGATATATTAAAAACCTTGTGATATTCATTATTCACCTTATATACTTTTATTACAATCTATAATTTAATCACTGGAAGAAAAATGGCCTTTAACAAAGGGAAATCGTGTCGTTAAAAATTAAAATTCGATCATTAAAACCTATAACAACCGGAAAATCTGGTCTGTAATAGTCCCAAGGTTAAAGATATACATGATCGGATTTTTTTATCTGGTCGTTAATGTATATAACGACCGGATCATATCCGATCGTTGAATCTTCATTTTTAGCAACTGAATTTTTTCCTTCGTTGATGGTTTCATTTCAACTAAGGGAAATTCCGATTGTTGAAAAAATTATCGACCGTTTGTTTTCCGATCATTAAAGGAATCCACGATACGTAACATTCCGGCCGTTAGCGTATATTTCGATCGTTAATATTAAATTTTCAAAATAACTAAAATATTTTTTGAGTAATACCTGTACAAAATAATTAAAATATTTTATAAAGAAAAGCATATACACAAAATTGTCATTAATAATATACTTTCATTTAAATTTTGTAATTAATTACAAATAATAAATATCATCTGAAAAATATCACTACATTGTTTACATAGGCCTTTGACCATCCCCTAGAAAAAATACTATAGTTCTATTTCTAATATTCCTTTGTATAAGCCTTTAAATCTTTAACTTTAACTTAAATCTCCAAATCCTGCAAAAAGTATAAAATTTATCTTGAAGCTATTCAAGTTACAGAACTGCAGTATAACCCAAAAAGCCATATTGCTACCTCAAATTCGGAACCCTCTGTCAGAAAAATCATTCATAAAGCTCCCATCACAATCTGAAGACCAGTAATCAGAAAAAACATGGGGCTCTTCTTTATGTGATTTTTCAATCACCTGCCATAAGAAATTGAAGCAAAAAGAAGTATCATTGTAAGTTAATATTTCAAAATAGAAAATAACAAAAACTAAAAAAATTAATTAAGTGAAACCAAATTAAAAAGGAAAAACAAAAAAAAAATAGAGTTATAACACAACAACAATGAGAAATTAATTAATAAAACCCAACACAACAATGTAACGGTAGGGTGGTGGCTAGGAAAAAAAGAGTAAAACTCAACACATGGTTTTCCCTTGTTAAAAGTCACAACTATTGAACAAATTACTAATAAAATACACCAACAAATAACATACAAGTCTTCTGAAATTCCCTATGAATTCACTTAAAATTTGGGATTTGAGAAGAAATAGAATAGAAAATAACCTGATAATTAATGGCTTTTTTTCTTTTTCTGAAGATCAGCAGGCAATAGTGGATGTTAAGGATATTTCTCTTCCAAATACTGATCATAAAAATCACTAATAAGAATCAATCAAATAAAATTTCTAACAAGCAACTCAATTTAAAAGCTAGTGGATAAATTGAAAAAAAAAATCCAAAGAATGAAAAAGGCAAAAATTAAGCTGACCACTAAGATAGCAAAAGAATCTGCAATACCTACATTCCATCCACCATAACTGGTACATAACCAATAAGATTGCTTCACCATTGGCCACATTCAAGATCAGAAATGCTGGAAGTTTATTAAGAATAGCAAATGCACATATACCTAATACGTTTGTGATGCTAGAAGTTTATTTAAGCAAAGTGCACATTTAATTGTGAATGGAGGAGGGAGCAGCTATTATAGATGGCCTTTATACCATAATCTAATATGTTTATTGGAAAAAAAAAAGTGTTTAAATACAATACACAATTAACGTTACATTAGATAATAGCCATTAAAACATTATATAGTGATACGAAGATGATTACTTTTGTTTGTTCTGTTTCTTAATCGAGTCAGCTTATGCTCCTAAAACTTTTGTTTGTTATATTGCTTAACTGCAAGATTGGGGAGGACAGGGATATGTCAATCATGGCAAGTGTACAACTGAACAAATTGTTCGCATACTATGAGGTATAAGAAATGGAGTTTGTTGAAGATAGCTTGACATGGTTATAGCTTTACTTATTTACATAATGACATATGCATGACTAGCAGATAAAGAAAGTAACCGAAACAAGTTTATCTGGGAACCAAAAGGGCAGAAATAGGAAGAGGGTTGTTTGGAAATTAGAAGGGTCGACAAGGGAAGAAGCCAAGGTGGTGAGAGGAGAAGCAGTAGATCCAGAAACACTAGTTGTTGAACTTGCTCCTATGCAAATCAGAACCTTCCTTGTAGCTTTTCACAATTACAGCATCTTCAGCCATTCATCTATTGCTGCTTTTAATGCAACTGGTGATTGAAGTAATATATTTGAAGTTTCTAAGTTTTTCATATCCAGATGTACTACTAATAAAATTCTCAGTTGCTTAGATTATCATATTGCTCCGATTATTTTCTGATCATCGAAAGACTTGTACCAAATGCATTCAGAATCAGACAGTTGTTGACAAGTAACTCAAAAGATTCATCTCTTTGACTAGCTAGCTTAGACGATAAAAGGAGTTGACTAACTGGATAAAAACATTGACGAATGAGCTTCTAAAAGCATATAGAGCTGGAGATAATAACCCTCACAGTATTACCCACAACACAAGATATCATTCTAGAAATTATAAAAGTGTTGTGTTGTTGATTGGAGTTTTGGGAATTGAAGGAATTATATTGGGAGTGTAAATTTGAATTTTATTGGTTTGTATAGCATGAATTTTAAGCCTCATGCTGCCGAATTTTTATTTAATTAAGTACTGAATTAACTATAATAGAAATATTAATAAAATAATACGGACTTAAAAATGATATAGAGGGTATTACAACAAAAATCTGGGTAATGATGGAACTGTCAGAATATTTCCTTCCTCGGGCATATTGGATCATTAGAAGGTATTAGTGTGAATCCTAAAAAGATTGAGGCTATTATCAACTGGAAGTCAGCTCAAAATGTACAAGACCTTAGGAGTTTTCTAGGTTTAGCGGGTTATTACCATTGACTTGTGAAAGCGTTTTCAGTTATTGTCTATACACTCACTAGATTACTTTGAAAAGGTGTCAAATTTGAATGGATAGACAGATGTCAGGCTAGCTTTGAGCAGTTGAAGATGATGTTAATTGAAGCTCTTGTTCTTACACAACCAATACCAGGTAAAGAGTATTATATGTATAGTGACGCCTCTAGGAATGAAATTCTCCCCTGTCCTCCCATTGTCCCATGTAAAAGGGTAGCTGAGAAAAAAAAAAGGTTGAAGCTGTGAAAGAAGGAAGAAGAAAGGGGGAAAGTTACCAAAGAAAAGGATTGCAAATGGGCATCTACGTACCCTAAACCTAATCAAATAATTTATTTTTTAATATTTTAAAAAATTATAATCTCTTTAACTTTAATTTTTTTATTCCCTCTTTTAACTTCAATTTTAAAGGTTAATTTTTATTTCCCTCCATAAAGTTTAATTTTTAATTTTCATAATATAATGTTATTTTTTTTATTATTTTTAAATATACAACTAAAATTTCATTATTTATGATAATTATATTACTAATTTACATATTCATATACGTATTGTATTAATGTTTCTTTGAATTGGTAAATTTCATTATTTATAATAATTATATATAATTATATTATTAATTTACATGATCAATTACTCATATGTGTTGTATTGTATAAAAATACATAAATATTAGTTAAATGGTACTAAAAATACATAAATATTAGTTGAGTGGTAAAATATTTATATATTCCTATAATTACATTAATTGGTTAAAATTTTGGTATATATAATAACTATATATAATTACATTATAAATTTACATACTCATATAGGTTTTGCAACAAAAATATATGAATATTAGTTGATTGATGCTAAAAATAAATTATATTAATTAGTATGATTATTATATACTTATATAATTATATGAATTGATAAATTTTAATCTATATAATAATTATATATAATTACATTATTAATTAGTATACTCAATTACTTATATGGCTATTGTGCAAAAAATAAATGAGTAATAGTTGAATGTTACTAAAAGTAAATGAAATTATTAGCAAGATAACTGTATACTCATACATTTACATTAATTAGTAAAATCTTTATAATAATTGTATACAATTATATTTTTAATTTACATACTCATATAGTTAATGTATCAAAGACAGATAATTATTATAATAACTAAATTTATCCTTTTAATAATTAAAATATTCAGTTTAATTTATTAATTATTATTTTAATTTGGCACAATAAAGTGTATAATGCAAATATTTATGAAGTTAAATTTATATAATATATATAAATTATAAATTATAACTAACATATATATATATATATATATATATCTCGCTTCTTTCGATACAATTTGGTCCCAGAACAATTCGGTAAAATTTAATATAATTCTCTATTCGGTTCTAGATAAAATATCCAATTCATTCCAAATAAAATTAACGGTACAATTCGATTCTGGATATTTTTTTTTCGGTATTCCGATTCGGTACAGAAAGATCCAGATTTATGTATACCCAAGCTCTAAATATCCCTTCCTTTGGCTGCTGCGATTTGATTGATTTGCAAAGCTACTATTTTTCTTGATTTGCAAACCTACGGTATGGCTATATAATGAAGAAGAGGAAGAGATCTTGCAGTTGGCCATCACTGCATGTAGAAGATTTTTCTTTCTTTTCCAGCAGATATATACTCTAAAGAGTAAGCTTCTCTCTTCTTTCCAGCATTTTCTTCTGTCTTCTTTTCCAGCGTTTTCCAGTGAGGTATGTATTTTTTGTTTCCTCTGAAAATTTTATGCAAAACTGTTGGGAAGCATTGTGCCCCCAAAAATGCAGAGATTTTTTTTGAATGACCAGCAAGATTTTACATCTTTTCTATATGACTGAAGATGGCTTTTCTTCTCCAACCCAGATGGCTAGTGGAGTAAATTTAATTTTACATCACCCCATTTCTGTGCCCTTCTAGGAAAAAATATCATAAATTATGAACATAAAAGTGTTATTTTATTTTATTCCTTTTAAAGGTATGAAAGATTTTGAGTATTAGTCGAATCTACTATAATAAAATGAAAATTACTATATATAGTAGCTTACAATATATAATGACTTCTTCGGTTACCTCTAAAAATGCATTGTTGAATTGTATTTGTTCATTTTTCTCTAGATGAGCTCTTCTGGTAAATGTCGATGGATAGAAAAGCACGTGCGATACCCGATAGATCATTACCACGTTCTGCAGGAAAATCCCCATCTTTCTGTTGGAACCTTGATTCGAATTTTGACCGATAGCCTAAATAGTTTTTTCAATACCAAGTTCAAGAAAGGCCAATTGAAATACAAACTCAAATGGTTGAAAAAAATATGACGAAAGGAATGATGCAAGTTGTTTTCTTAGTTGTTTTCTTTGTCTAATATATGTTGCTCAACAACTTTCCATGTCTATATAGGAGGCTGAGGTCTCAAAATTTCATAAATTTAAAAGCAGACATGTAAATGATCCTATTTGGGAAGTATATCTGCAACTAGTTAATCATTCGAATTTCCTAATTGATCGGGACATAGATTAGACTGACAGTACTATAGATTTGTCTAGAAGGAACACAACTTTGGATAGCTCAAGTGTGCGAAAAAGTAGTTCAATAGGATCCAAAAAAGTATTATATTCATCTGAAAATGTGATAAAAATTATGGAAGAACTCAATGTGAGCTTAGCGTATGCGTTCCAAAATATAGAACTCCGAAAGCTCTTTATGCTTTGTAACGACAAAAAGGCAAGACTTGAATTTCTTTATAAGATCTTAGAAAAGGAGAATTCAGGGGGAGCCTCTTTCTTCTCATTAACTAATAACATGTTCTGCACCGACCATAAATATTTGTTGCAAGTTTGTAACATCTTTTTGGGGGGATATGTTTTAGTGTAAAGTTAATTTTTAATGATTACTTTATTATTGATAATAATATAATTTAAATAATATTAATGTAGTTTATATTACAGTTACATGATTAATATACAATGCTTTTTGTAATCATAAAAAATTTATGTTAAAATCTTGTAAAATATTTAAAAATTCATTAAATTCAAACGAAAATTATTGTATAATATAATATAAAACATTAGCCCACTAGTGGGTTAATGAGAGAAATAATTTCCAGTCTATGCTTTACCTTCCCCACTCATCCTTTTCAGGGTGAGTCATGCCCTTCTCCTCTCTGTAATGAGATGACTCGTGCCTGCTTCATTTCTTTCTTCTTCTTGTAAAGGGCCCTAAAAGGGCATAATAAGTCATCTTAATATGCAAAAGGCTTTTATAAATATATAGTTAACAATTCTAATCCTTCAACGCTCAAAAAGCCATGAGCGTCCCAACCTCCCCCCCCCCCAACCTCTCTCACCTCTGGTTTCCCACCTCTCCAAGCCCGTAAGCATGGCCATCCCCCACCGCGGGGTCTTGTAGTGGGCCCCACAAGGTGGCTTGATGGCGGACTCGAAGCTGTTCCCACTGCGGTGGTCGAGCACTCCAAACTAGAGTCCAGAACATATAGGTTCTTCGTCAACAACCTTCCTCTTGGTTGGCCAGAATTGGGTGTTAGGAAAATGTTCTCATGGTTCGGGGAAGTTCAACAGGTCTTCATCCCTAAGAAGTTGAGTTCCAAAGGAACAAAGTTCGGATTTGTTAGCTTAAGAACGTTTAAGAAAGTGGACTTCATTGTGGATAAGTTGAATGGTGCTTGGTTAGGCAGTAAGTAGGTACAGGTGAATCTAGCCCGCTTTAAAAACAAGGAAGACAGGAGGGTTACAGCGTCTAAGCAGAAGACAAAGAAAAGCTTTCCAAACAAACTCAGAGACTCAAGATCCTATGCCAAGGTAGTCAATTCGGGGCTGTGTAGTGAGGATGGTAAGAAGAAGGATACGTTCATCAATCACAGGGCAGGTTTTGTTAACTTCCAATATACAATCACCAAGGAGGATAGGGAGTGGCTTAACAGGAGTTTAGTCGGGTGGCTGCATGAAGCTCAAAGTGCTATAAGCATTCAAAACATTATCATTGAACAAGGCTTTTTCTCTTGCGAATGCAGGCCTATGGGGGGCAACTTAGTGCTATTAACTTTCCCTTCTGGAGAAGAGAAAGATAACATGCTGGAGTCTGGAAGTAGTTGGTTGTCTGAGTGGTTTGAAGTCGTCAAAGCTTGGGAACCCAAAGACATTTGCAGAAAGCATTATACTTGGATTAAATATGAAGGGTTTCCACTGCACGCCTGGAACCCCAACTTCTTTTCCACCATAGCTTCTCTCTATGGTAACTTCATTAGTTTGGACAATAGCACAAGCAAGAAATTTTGTTTAGATGTGGCCAGGATTCTCATTGCGACGTCCTCACCACATCAAATCATTGACACTTTAACAACCCGGATCGATGGGATCTCTTACCCGTTCAGAGTGACTAAGGAACCTTTCAGCTTCTGCCCAGATTTGTTCTCAAGGCAGTGTTCCAATTTGCATGCAGAAGTGCATGGGTCTAGCCTGCAAACCCCGAAGGCCATGAAAGGGTCGTTCTTTTCGACCAAGATGCCCTGTCCTCTAGATTCTTCCCCAATTGCGGTGCACTTCTCTCAAGACAGATTTGCTTGCTCAAACATGCAGTTAGAGGCAGCAATAGCTTCTGAGCCACATTTAGAGTTAGGGGCCTGAATGTCGGAGTAGTTCCCATATGGTGAATGTGAAACTGGGCCCACTTCTTTCAACCCTGAAGAGTCCTTGGACAGGGAGAATTTCTTTCTTAATGGGCTTGACTCAATGGGCTAAAAGACACACATAGTTTTCGACAGTGTAGCCTAGAGGATGATCTTCATCCCCATGATGCATCCGCCCAGCGCCACGAAATTAAGAAAAATAAGGCCAGGAAAATCCTTTCACTATACCCTCTCGATGCGGTGAAGTTAAAGTACAGCAGAGGAAGAAAAGTAAAGAAAGGTGTTAAAATGAATGTTGTTATTGTGATAGATCTCTCAATTACAAGCAACTCCAGACCAATTACAGATGAATCCATCTCAGATAGATTCTTTAAGAATGTGAATGATAGATTCTCAAAAGATGGCTCTGTTGACTCTCTCTCCCCCCTGAATGAGGCACAAAATATTATTGAGGTAGTAGATATGCTAGGCATGGTTTTTCCACAAAATAGAGATGAGCTCTTAGCTTTCTTAATTAAATCGGTTGACCGTGATAGGGAGTGCTGGGAAAAAGAGAAGGCCGACACCTGATTCCCATGAAAAGTATGATGCAGCTCCAGGTACTAACTCAATCTCTCCTATGATTTTTCTCTCTTGGAACATCAGAGGTCTTAACTCAGGGATTAAAAAATCAGTAGTAGCCTCTCTTACTAGAAGAAATAAAGTAGACATGTTATTGCTTCAAGAAACAAAAATGCAGGGTATTATGTATAATCACGTAAAAAGAATATGGGGAAATAGGTAATTTGACTGGGTAACTTGTGATTCAGAAGGGAATAGTGGAGGGGTTCTAATTACTTGGTGCATCAGATTCTTTAAGTGCACTTTCTCTTCTGCTGGTAAGGGTTGAGTAGCTCTAAAAGGAAATCTTGTGTCTTCTAATTTGTGCTGTCTGATTATTGATGTTTATGCGCCGACTAATGAACTAGAGCAAGTGACATTATGGTCGCATTTTAAAGGCTTGCTAGATACCAACCTCCCTACTCTCATCGGTGGGGATTTTAATGCTACACTGTATTCGGAAGATAGGTGGAATGGGGTGCTGGGTAATAAAGATCGAAATTTCCAGGCCTTCGTACTTAGTGCAGGTCTGATTGATCTGCTGCTCTTGTGTAAAAAATTCACTTGGGGCAATGCTGTTAGTAGAAGTAGAATTGACCGTTTTCTTGTGAACTGGCAATGGCATCTGAAATTTGGTAAGTTTTCTCAGTCTGCCCTCCCTAAGGGCATCTCTGACCACACTCCTCTGCTGCTTGACTGCTCTAGTATGGACTGGGGACCGAAGCCTTTTAAATTTCTTGATGCTTGGCTAGATGATGTAAATTTCTTAAAATATGTTCAAACGTGGTGGAACAATCTTGGTCTCGCTCATGTGGAGAATGTCCATCTAAAGCTGAAATTGTTGAAGAAATGCATCTCTAAATGGAACTCCAGGTGTTTTGGCAGCGTGGACAAGGTCATAAATAATATTGAATGTGAACTTGATGGAATAGATGCTGAGTTAGAAAATGAATACTTGCACGCCATTCTTAAAAAAGATCTGCAGCTTAAAAGGAACGCACTTGTTCAGCAGCTTTGGGAAAAACTAAAAGCTAGGGAGTCTATTTGGAGGCAAAAATTGAGAGTTAAATGGTTAAGGGAGGGTGATCAAAACACGAGATTTTTTCATATATCAGCCTCGGTAAAAGGGAATAGAAACTGCATCAACAGACTGGAGACCTTGGATGGGGTTATCACCAACCCTCCCCTTATCAAGAAAGCCATCTATGATTACTACAAAGCTCTCTTCAGTGAAAGTGGTTTTTGCAAGCCTTCCTTTCCAGCCAACTCCTTTAAAAAACTCTCTGATTCCTCAGCTTTTTCCCTGGAAGCCGTAATCTCTAAGATGAAGATCAAAAATACGATGTGAAGTTGTGATGGTAGAAAGGCTCTGGGATCGGACGGATTTAATTTTGTCTTCATCAAAGGGGCTTGGAACATAATTGGGGAAGATATCTGTCGCCTGGTGGAAAAATTTTTTCTTGATGGGCAGCTCCCTAAAGGCTCTTGCTCCTCCTTCATAGCCTTAATCCCTAAAATTGTTGGTGCCACTCACTTGAAGGACTGTTGCCCCATCAGCCTCATTGGCAGCTTATATAAGATTATTGCAAAGCTTTTAGCCAACAGATTAAAGAAAGTGCTTGTAGAAATTATTTCTGAGGAGCAGTGTGCTTTTACCAAGGGGAGACAAATCCTGGATGGTGTTCGTGTTGCAAATGAAGTCATCCATTCTCTAAAATCGTGCGATCAAAGGGGCATTCTATTTAAAGTTGACTTTCACAAGGCTTTTAATACTGTCAATTGGGATTATGTAGACAATATTTTGCATCTTATGAACTTTGGAGAAAAATGGTCGTTTTGGATTAAAAATTACCTAGGCTCAGCCTTAGTCTCTGTCTTAGTGAATAGCTCTCTAGCGTCAGAATTTGGTATCTTTCGGGGGCTAAGACAAGGGGACCTCCTTTCGCCCTTCCTTTTTATCATCGCAGCTGAAGGCCTCTTGGTCCTGATTAAAAGAGCAGTTAATCTTCAGTTAATTAAGGGTATCAACCCTATTCAAAGCTCCCCTGAGTGTTCATTGACCCATATCCAATACGCGGATGACACTATCTTTTCTTAAACCGAATTTACAAAACCTCATTCATATGAAACGGGTTCTTAAAGTCTTTAAAGCCACCTTGGACTGGCAGTGAACTTTCACAAGAGCTTCTTGATGGGAGTCAACATAGAGGTAGATTGGTTACAGGACTGTGCAGACATTGTGAAATGCAGGGTGCTTCAATTGCCCTGCTCTTACTTGGGTCTACCTTTGGGGACAATCCGAGGAGGATAGAGGTGTGAAAACCAATCATAGATAGAATTCAAAGCAGGCTTACAGGTTGGAGGGGCAAATGTCTCTCTTTGACAGGATGACTTACTCTTATTAAGGCTACATTGATGAGCTTACCAATTTACTACACGTCCTTATTCAAAATGCCAGCAGGTGTGGTTAGATCTATTTGCTCCATCTTGAGAAACTTCTATGAGAGGGACTAGCGACAAAAAAGCCTTCTGAAAAGTGAGGTGGGATCTCTTAGAAAGGGCCAAGAGACATGAAGGACTGGGAATTGGCTTTCTTTCTCACAAGAACCAAAGCTTGTTATACAAGTAGTATTGGAGGCTGGATCCGTTAAATAATTCCTTGTGGCTAGTCCTTGTCTTTAAAAAGTATAATATCAGCAGATGCCTGATCCTTGAACTTATCTTCGATAGGCAGTCTTCAACCATCTGGAAGGACATTGATAAATTTAGATCTTCCCCCCTTCTCTCTAACTTCCTAGCAATTGATGTTGGGGATGGGAAATCTTGTTGGTTCTAGCTAGATCATTGGCTATTAGAAGTACCTCTACAGTCAAAATACCCTCGTCTTTTCAGTATTTTTACTCATCAGCTGCTGTTATCTATAATTATGGTAGGTGGATAAGAGAGCAATGGTTTGGGAACTAAATCTGGAGAAGAAATCTTTAGTGTGGGAACTTGATATGCTGGATGAGCTTATAAGGGCCTTAATTCCTTCGATTTATCCTTGGGACGAGCGGATCGAAAAGTTTGGATCCATGACTCAAGTGGTAAATTTCTCAGTTATGTCGGCGTGCAGGCAGCTGGGAATGTCTCCTATGTCAACAGAAGACTTAGGAGATTTCTCATTTATCTTATGGCAAAAGCTTTCCCCACCCAAGGTGGAATTGTTTATGTGGTTATGTCTACTGAACAGAGTGAGCACAAAATTGTTCCTAGTTGAATGGGGGATTTTGCCCTCCCGTGAAGCCCTTTGCCCTTTCTGCAACGAGCAACCCGAGAGTATTGACCATCTCATGGTCACCTGTAGTTTCTCCTCATCCTTGTGATATAAAATTCTGTATTGGTGGGGATTTGACTTTTGCTCATCCGATAACTTCAAAAGCTTCGTTAAAAATTGGCAGCTTTTGCAAATGGACCCATCAGCAGAAAATAATGGCTCATTATTCTGCATGCTGGCATTTGGTCAATTTGGTTGGAAAGAAACGCCATTGTATTTTCGAAGTCAAAGAGAATTGAGGTCTCATCTTTATTTCAATTGTGCTTGGCTCGTTCTGCATTCTGGATCAAGGCCCATAAGGACCTTGATAGTTTGCAGGGACATAATCTCTCCTTGGCAGCAGATAGCATTAAAATAATGCAATCAAAGTGTAGACAGCGATCTAGTGTGCCTTGGATTCCTCCTGCACAGGGGACCTTCAAATGGAACACAGATGGCTCCAGTTTTGGGAACCCAGGGGGCCTACTGGTATTGGTGGGGTACTCAGGGACTCCTCCAGAATGATTCTCTATTTGTTCTCCTGCAACTTAGGGTTGGCATCATCATATGAGGCAGAATTGTTGGCTGTGCTCAAAGCCTTGTAGATTTCTATTGAATTTCTGGTTGAAAAGAATAATTAGGTAATCTTTGAGCTGGATTCATTGTTGGTGGTAACATGGCTGAATAGCGCTAATAATGGTAGACCATGGAAGTTAGCTAGCGTCTTCAACAAGATCAACAACCTTCTGGTCAGATTTAATAAAATCTGCTTCACCCATAAACGTAGAGAAAGCAACTTTTTCGTCGATAGCCTGGCAAAGCAAGGAGTACATCGCAGAGAAGATTTGGTTGCTTGGGTAAACTGACATCTTGGTGTAAATGTTGTTTGGTTGAACTATCTGTTGTCCCTAGACTTAAGTGATTGGGTTGGGCCTTTAATGATTTCTGCTACTGCTTGGAGAATCTTAATAATTTTAATTTTATTCATCAAAGGAGGGAAGCCTTCGATTTTGTAGAAGTCTGTTTTAGCAGGTGTCAGAGGTAAGGAAAGTGGAAATTAGGGTTACAAAATTAACAATGTTAATTCTTTATTTCAGCAACTTTGCAAGCTTGGCTCTGTTTTCAGGAATTGCTTTTGTGGCATTTGACTTCTCAGATCAGGAAGTTTTTGTAATTTGTGGAATGTATATTTAATGTTATTAATAACTATTCATGTCATCATGGGTCTGTTACATCGGCCTACTGCTGATAGTGGGCTATCCTTCTAGAAGGAGGGGGGTCATTCTCATCATTGTTATTGTTCTTGATATCATCTGCTCTAATGTGCTGCTGTCTATCTTCTGGAAATTGGTTTTCAGTGGTTTGGGAATCTCCTTGGCAGATTATGGGGGGTTATATGGAACCGTGGCATGCTCAATTATTCACAATAGGATTTATCTGCTTCAACAGTGGGTCTTGGCTATCTTTGTAAAGAGGGATGCATGGGTGAACTTTTCTGGGCAAGGGGTGATTGCTTTAGTGTCTCTTCTTTCGTGGATCTTCCTCGCCTACTTTCAGTATGTTATGTGGAGTATCTTTATTTTCTTTGGCTTGCATCTGGACTACTTGGCTTGAAAGGAATGAGTGGCTTCCTCTGGAAATTTGCTGGAAGGCCCCTCTCTTTATTGATATCTGCTTCTGAGCATTGTTCTATTTCGGGCTTTGCTCTCAGGATGACTTTCATAATCTATGGGATTTTTATCTGTTGTCTTTGTCTTGGTTGCGATATAGAAGATGGATCCTGTGTAGTGTTAGTATTGTGGTGTTTGGTTAGATTCAGATTTCATGTCTTCAGCCTATAAAAAAATGCTCAACAATGATGGAGGAAACAAGATGCATGCCATACATAATAAACTTAACAAATTATCTCCATTTATCAAAATCGAGAATATAAAGTCAATAAACTAATCAAGCTATATGTCCAGAATGTCAGTCATCAAACTTAGAATTCTAAGAACCAAAAGTAACCATTGGAACAAGAAGTGAAGCACATGTTTTAACTCACAATTCTCATGGCATGTTTGGACCTTTTCTCAACTTTTCTTTTAATTTAGTGGTGCATTTTATGCTTCATCCCACTTTTTTTTCTTTTCCTTTTACTTCTTTGTTTTTTTCTTTCCATTTTTCTTTCTTTTTTTGAATCTTTTACTTGCGACATCATACATTCTTTCTGAATAAAAATAAATGAGCTTACTCACTTACACCCAACTTACTTGAATGCATGACACCAATTAAGCAATTATTTTGTTTTAAAGGAATTTCTTTTATCTTTGTCTTCATCAATTATTGAAAAGTGAGCTATTCATATTATGTTGTATTTTCCCTAAGGCTACTTAAATTCTTAAAAATCTAAACTCAACTCCTTACCATCCCAGATTTAAGCATAACCAGTAAATTGGCAAAACTTTCTACAAATCTTGAAAATGATAAAAGGAGATAACCAATAAATTTAGAATGTACACTACATGTAACTTTAAAATCCTAACAATTAAGCATAAAAAGATCGACTATCAGCACAATAACAACAAATAACCTCAAGTATAAGCAAGATGAACATATAGAAGAATGTAAATGCTAAAAATGACCTATAAACTAATCATGCAAACATGCAATGCTATAATATGTGATAATATAACCTTTCCCATACATAAAAATTCATATTGACCCCATTGTGATCCTAAAAATGCATGAAAAAGAAAAAGGACAAGAATTGAAAAAAGAAATACTCCTCTAAGATGCTTGTAGAGATTATGGAGAAGAGTCAACCACATAACCAGCTTGGGCAATAAATTGGTTAACTTTGTGCTCCATCCGACCTTGACGGCAAACCAATTGGCGATTTACTAGCTCAAGAGAAGTAAGTTGGTTTCGCATAGCAGTTTGATTTACCAGATCATGCTCTAACATCCGAGAGACCCCATTGGATGAAGAACTTAGAACTGTAGGCATATATGCATTGACATCTGAGCAATATCATAAGAGTCCTCATCATCCTGCTCCTCACCAACTTATGGTTCATCAACTAATGTAGGAGGAGCAGAAGAAGGATGACAAAGCCCCTTCCAACAGGACTTAGAATAATAAGGAATCAACCTAAAGACCATGTCTATAACCTCACCTCGGACAAAAGCCTGCTTTGTAAAATACTGATAGGCATAAACACAAGAATAATGAGTAAGGTCAATATGCCAAATTTTAGCAATGATAGAAATGGTATGCCCATGAGTAGGGAGCATCTTTATATGTAACACATTGCAAGAGTTGATTAAAATCAATCCAATAAGACCAACACAGTTTTTTTATGATGAACACACCACATTAAAAATAATTCTTGAGAAGTAACTATTAAATTCAGAGTGGTTAAAAATCACTGAAACATTAATTTTGTGTAAAATTCAAGATTTCAAATCCTTAATAAATATAGTCTTAGCATTTTTTAGTTTGAAAAGAGTTTATAAATCAGTTAAAAATGCCTAAAATTCATTAGAATGAAAAGAGGAAGGCGGGTCACACAAACCTCTCTGTGTCAAACCAAAAGATTTATGCATGAAGAAATAATTGAGAGTGTGTGGCTTTCCATCCAAAAGAAAATCTAATGGCCTAGAGTTTGCAGCATTGACTTCTAAAGTTGAATAAAACTCCATCATCAAATCCACATGTGTGTGCTCATGCATGGATACAAATTTTAAGAGGCCAAATTGAGAAAACATATCATTGATGGTGTCTAACATACCTAAGTGATTTCCAATCTTCAAGTAGAATCAATTGCATTTCCACCAAGTTGCCCCAATTCTCATTGTGAATAATTTTATTAACAAGTTACATATAGTGATCAAGTACACATAAAATAATCAATAACTCAATTGAATCTAAATCAATCATGTGTTAATATATAGATGTAGTTCTTAAGATAATTTCATGTTTGCAATCCTAATACATAGAGAATTAGCAAAAATACATATTTAATAATAACAATACTATACTATAGAACATCAAAAAAATTAAACAACAAAATAGAAAAAGAAATGATGAAGATGAGTCCTACCATCCTTCCTCAAAAATGAACTTCAATTATGACTTCAACTGTTGACTCTTCTCATATTCTTTTGATGTTGCCTCTTAATCATCTAGTGATTTTTTTCATCCCTATTTCTGTCTTAATTTTCCCAATTTATAGAGTAATTTTCACGTTCAATCATGCCCCTTCAATTCAAATAATGTTAATAAAATTACAAGAGATTCAGGATACCATTATTTACTTTAACCTGCTAGCGGGTAAATATATAAAGCAGGAAATAACTCAAGATTGCAAACCAAAACAAACAAAATACATAATAAAATTGTGCAAGAATTTCGAGATGGCAAGGTATGTAACTTTTCTACACATCCTTCAAATATCGGTAGGTGGAAATGACTACCTTTGCTATGTTGGAATGTGAAAATGACATGTGTTTCAATGTGAATGTGATATTATCAACATCAATTCTTGAGGAAGGTTTAGATGTATAAAGTTGCAAATTGGTTGTTAGATTTGATCCTTTAGTTACTGTTAGTAGTTGTATACAATCTCAAGATCGTGCTATGATGAAAACTTCAAACTATTTGTAGATCCTTTCACCATCAACAAGTCGTCTGAATTTTTCATCCTAGCACGACCTCGAGATTGTATACAACTACTAACAGTAGCTGAAGGATCAAATCTAACTACCAAGTTGCAACCTTGTACATCTAAACCTTCCTCAAGAATTGATGTTGCAACTATCACATTTACCTGGAAAACAAGCCATTTTCACATTCAAACACAATAAAGGCAATCATTTCCACCCACCAATATATGGAGGATATGTAGGAAAGTTACATACCTTACCATCTTGAAATTCTTGCATAATTTCATTATGTATTTTCTTTGTTTGGGTTTGCAACCCTAAGTTAATTATTTCCTTATATATATCAAAAAATAATTTTATTTGGCCGTATTTCAGTTTTAGTACCTGAGAATCTACATAAGAATAAATAGTACAATGTATACATAAATAAAATTATGTTGGAAAATCAGTAACATTTTTCAATTTTTTAGCAGCATCTTGGTAATATTTTCTTTCCTCGGAGTTTTGTATGTCCAGCTCACAAAAATGGTTATTTTTTATATACTCTTGGACATTTTCTACAGCTGCCAATTCCAAATATTTTACAAAATGATTCTCAGGAGCTGCAAATGTTTGATTTTCTTGTTACTTAAATTATATGAGTAATATACTAGTACAAATATAGATTAATGCTTCTTACCTAGATAGTCATCTCTTGCACTCAGACCATCATATGACTTAGGGATGATGGAAGTAGACTCCTAAATAGTGATGAGACAAAGAAAAGATAAAAAGAGCATCACTAGACCAAAATAGAATAATACACAACATAATGAAAACTAATTTGGTGTACTTACAGGATTAAGATATGATTTATACGTAGTATCATCAATCAATATTGTGTTTGATGCATTATGCTCCTTATACACCCCCAACTCTTTTCAAATCGTTAAACATTATTGGCTTATTATCATTGCCAAAGACCTTCTTCTCTGAAATGGTGCATTTATCTTGATTCTACATAATATACCAAAACCAAATAAAATGCTACCCAAAAATTCTACCAAGAGATAGAGTTTTTGAGATTCAAGAGGAACTTACCTAATAAAAGAGGAATTTAAGATCCTTTATATCTCTTTCCAAATTTTGACATATCGATATGATCCGTATTTTTGATGACCAAACTGCAACAACGAACTTTGTTGAGCAAAATTTCAAAAATGCTTTATGATGTAGTCTGTATGTCACTTTCGCTGGACCTGATTCATTTTACCAAAGCAATCCAATTAGTTTGCCATTAATATGTATAAATTAGCCTTACAATTTTAAGTCAATCTTGGCTCTCACGTCTTAGTTGCCATTGTGTGCGCATAAGTACTCCATTTAAATCGAAAATTAGAAGCTTTTTAGGCAGCCTATACGTCACTTCCAGATGATTACGAATTTCAACATTATACATCAAGGAATTTATGAGTTGTCTATTGCAATTTCCCAACTGATAAATTTCCTTGCAATATGATAATCAACGTGTAAATACAAATTTCAAATCAGATGTCATATATTAAAAAAAAAAAACTATCCTACAAGAAGAATAATATGATTCTTTAGACTTACTTGGTCTGGAAATGATGGTTGATATCCTATCGCCCAACATTGCATAATTTTCAGAGTGAGAGGTCCATAACTACAGCCATCCTTTTTTTTCGATGTCCATAATAAGATAGAAGGTCCATTGGCAAGTCTTATTACTTAATTTATTAAAAAGCCATCCCTACACCCAAAAACAAAAATAATAAACTGATTTATTCATCTTATGTTCTTTCATAGTAAGATAAGTTGCAATTAAGCTTGTACATACCAAAAACTCTTTAATTGTGTGATTGTAAGATGTGTCATGTTGGATAGTATCCAACACAGATATTTTCTCTAACTCCACATGACCAATCATTGAGTACCAGAATTTATTGGCATAAAAATCTGCAATATCATACAATAAACAATTATACAACATATAAACTTCCTTCTATATTACAAGTAACTTTACTTCAATAAATAATGTGGTTACCTTTATTGCTCTTTCAAAATCCTTTATGGAAGCTCATTCTAAGAATAAATGTTCAACAAATTTCACTTTTGAATAGCTTCCTAAGTAACTCCAAATGCAAATAAAAGAAAGACTCAGAAATAAACTTGTTAGCCACAAGAGAAAAATGATCCTAATTGCAAACAAATAATTCTAAAATATTAGAACTTACCAATGACTGAGGATGTACAAATGCAAAATTCTTATTCTCTCTGTAGAGTAATTTCGAGTATAGGAACAATATATAAAATAATGAAAAAGATTGAATTTATAAATGTATAGAATTTTTAAAAAGCTATTAACAAAAATAGGAGATAAGAATTCAAAAATCTTAACTATATCATTGTGCTAAGCCTCCACTTCTGTAAATTTTTCCAAATCATGCTTTTTAAGAGACCACAAATCGGATTTATTTGCGTATACCTTCCAACTATTGGCAATAAAATAGAAAATCATATAAAATAACATATTCTTACTCAATTCAAGTACAAAAACATGATCTAAAATAATAAAAAATATTGAATTTATAAATTTATAGAATTTTTAAAAAGCTATTAACAAAAATAGGAGATAAGAGTTCAAAAATCTTAAGTATATCATTGTACCAACTCTCCACTTTTGTAAATTTTTCCAATTCATGCTTTTGAAGAGACCACAAATCGGATTTATTTGTGTATGCCTTCCAACTATCGACAATAAAATAGAAAATCAAATAAAATGATATATTCTTACTTAATAAAGCCAACAACAGTTAGCTTACTCTTCTGGAAGCCCATTGATGCAGTCATTCATGAGGCCATTCAGTTTTTGCACATAACACTGTGGTGATGTTACTTTTTCCAGGAATTTCAATCCGTCCAGATTGACAAAATTCAGCTTTTGTTTTGGAAATTTTGGCGCAGTAAGTTCTCGTACTTCATCCTAAAAAGATATATCAAAATCAAATAAAGGTAGCACATCGAAATTTTTTTATAGTTTGATTACAGTTTGACATACTAATGAAATATGCTTCTTTTTGCTCAGGATCTCCACCGATTGGTATTCAGCTATCTATTTTAGAACAAAAATAACTATAATATATAAGTATGTTCATTTTATTTCTAATTGTGTGTGTTTAAACTTAATAATATATCAATATTTTCATTTTAAGTTTTTTACCTCTCTTTCGTCTTTAGTATACTATGAATACTTATTATCCGTTGAGAGTTGTGGATGTCTGTTTCCTTTCTCCTGCTTCATTTGCATTGGTAACAGTCTCATCCATATCCATATTTACACCCATAGCCTCATCCACAACCTGAGGCAATTCCTGCTGTTACTTACGTTGTTCATGCAGCTCTTACTGCTGCTTATCTTGTTCTTCATTTTGTAGCCAAGGTTGACTGTGGATTTGATCTCTTGCACCATGACAGCCATGGCCAATTTATTTTCTCATTTCTTCCAATAATCTTTTGTTTCTTTTCCTAATAAATAAAACAGAAAAGTGAGACTGAATTATTGTATAAAATAATATGGCTAATTAAAACTTTAACCAATCTAAAATAAGAACAAAAGACCTTCAAAGCAAACTAAAAAACTGGTTGTCTTACAAGACTAATATACAGAAAGCAAACTTTACCTCGTATTCCGTCATACGATAATAAAACATTTTTCTTGAATGCCTTGACATTAAACTTCAGCCAATTTTTCATAATATTTTATTTCTCTAAGGAGAGCTAAAATTGCCTCCTACAAATATAGGGTCTATGGAAAAGGCTAAGTTGCAACTTCAATATTGGCAATATTGCATATTCCATGTGCTTTTGATTTTGGTGGTGGAGTGACATACGCTTGAAATTCCTCTCATATGGAGTCCAATAAATGTCATCCTACACACCAAGCATGCATTAGAATATGAACTTTTCAAAGTAGCTATAGAAAATTAAATTAAAAGTAGTGATGGCAACTTACAAGTTCCAAATTATCCAAGCACTCATTTATTTGTGCCAAGCTTGCTTCATGATATGATTTTTTCACAATTTTGTATAACTTCTTAGCCTATGCACATGCCAATGGTAATGTTGCTGGTAGCTCCCTATATTGTACAGCTTGCGTGATCTAATGTATTCAAAAGCAAAAGCCTACAAAATAAAACATAAATTAAATGTCGTGAGTTGAATATGATTTAAAAAAAAATATGGTTCAAAGAAATTGAAAGAATGCATGCAGTGTGCTTACAATTAGAGCAAATGCACATCCATCAATGCCAGTTTTGCTCTTCTTTGAAGATTTGGAAATGATAAATTGTTGAAATTGGAACAAGCTATGGTGGATCTCCACTAAGGTAGCCTCTCCCCAAGCAAAGCTCTTAATTTCATCAACATCTCTTACAAATTTTCCATAAATTGCTCTCGTACGTCCACCAGAAGAATCAGGAAAAATGAGACTTCCTAGTAGATATAGAATAATTGCCCTAATCCTAATATTCATAGAAAAACTATAAAAATCTCCACTTTTGGTAGTGGCAACCTCCTTTAATTTGCTCAACTTTAAGCCCCTTTTTTTGTTATAAACTTCAATATTGGGAAATATTTTAGCAGCTATATCTTTCCCATCAATTTATTTTGTTATAAGTAATTTGCCACTAACTAGAAAACCAAGGATATTTAGAATATCCCTCAACCTAAAATATAAAGTAACACTGTCATTGGAACCAAAAGCAAATACCTGCTTCATCAAACTTAGAATTCTAAGAACCAAAAGTAACCCTTGAGACAAGAAGTAAAGCACACGCTCTAACTTATAATTCTTATGGCATTTTTGGACCTTTTCTCAACTTTTCTTTCAATTTAGTAGGTGCATTTTATGCTCCATCCCACTTGTTTTTTCTTTTTTTGAATCTTTTACTTGCAACATCATACTCATTTACACCCACCAAATTACCCCAATTCTCATTGCGAACAATTTGATTAACAAGTTACATATAGTGATCAATTATATAACACAATCAAACACTCAATTGAATCTAAATCAATTATATATTAATATATAGATGTAGTTTTTAAGATAATTCCATATTTGCAATCCTCATACATAGACTTAGCCAAAATACATATCTAGTAATAACAATACTATACTATAAAACATCAATCATATCCCTTTAGAACTGGTGTAAATGGGAAATGAGGTATATATTTTGGCTAAATCTCTATGTATTAGGATTGCAAACATAGAATTATCTTAAGAACTACATCTATATATTAATACGTGATTGATTTAAATTCAATTGAGTGTTTGATTGTATTATATATATTTGATCACTATATGTAACTTGTTAATCAAATTGTTCACAATAAGAATTGGGGCAACTTGTTGGATGTAAGTGCATAGGCTCCTCATTTATATTCATTCGGAAATAATGTATGATGTTGCAAGTAAAAGATTCAAATAAAAAAGAAAAAAAAAGGAAAGAAAAAAATAAAAAAAAGTGGGATAGAGCATAAAATACATCCACTAAATTGAAAGAAAAGTTAAGAAAAGGTCCAAAAATGCCATGAGAATTGTGAGTTAGAACGTGTGCTTCACTTCTTGTCCCAAGGTTTACTTTTGGTTCTTAGAATTCTAAGTTTGATGAAGCAGGTATTTGCTTTTGGTTCCAATGGCAGTGTTACTTTATATTTTGGATTGAGGGATATTTTAAATATCCTTGGTTTGGCAGTTAGTGGCAAACCACTTATAACAAAATAAATTGATGGACAAGATATAACTGCTGAAATATTTTTCAATATTGAAGTATATAACAAAAAGGGGGCTTAAAGTTGAGCAAATTAAATGAGGTTGCCACTGCCAATAGTGGAGATTATTATAGTTTTCCTCTGAATATTAGGATTAGGGCAATTGTTCTATATCTACTAGGAAGTCTCATTTTTCCTGATTCTTCTGGTGGACATATGAGAGCAATTTATAGAAAATTTGTAAGAGATGATAAAATTAAGAGCTTTGCTTTGGGAGAGGCTGCCTTAGTGAAGATCCACCATAGCTTGTTACAATTTCAGCAATCTATCATTTTCAAATCTTTAAAAGAGAGCGAAGCTGGCATTGGTAGATGTGCATTTGCTCTAATTGTAAATACATTGCGTGTATTCTTGCATTTGCTTTGAACCATATTTTCTTTAAATCATATTCAACTCAAGGATGTATAACATATAACTGAATTTGGTCTCAATAATTTTATCCAAGAAATTTCAATTCTCATAACTGCTAGAAGAAGACCATAGAGAACACATTCTTATTATTATTACAAACATAGCAAAAACAGCATATAATATAGCAATAATATGAGTTTCGAGGAGTGCAAAAATAAAATTATAATTTCCTTACAAGATTTTTACATCTTAGAAAACTTATACTACCATTCACTTGATAACCTCCAAAAGGTTATTAAGGAAAGAGTGTTATATATAGTAAGATCCATAAGAGATTGAGAACTGGCAGTCATGACATAGAAGAACATTCCAACATCTAAGGTATATTCTCTAATAGCGGGAGCAAAGCAAAGCTGAGCCTTCATAGAAATTTCTGTGGACCTTAGTTCATGAGTAAAATATATGTTTTGCAATAAATGTCCTTCATTTATGACTGGAAATCCAACTTCTAATAATAGAAAATGGTGTCGAGGTTTAGCTTTAACAAAAATGGCCTTCATTTATGACTAGTAATCCAACCTCTAATTATAGAAAATGGTGTCGAGGTTTAGCTTTAACAAAAATGGCCTTCATTTATGACTAGTAATCCAATCTCTAATTATAGAAAATGGTGTCGAGGTTTAGCTTTAACAAAAGCTAGATATGTTGAACTAAATGTTATAGTTAGAAAATAAGATCATACCTTTACTTTGTATGAACAAAGAATAAATAACTTGGATCGTGGAAACTGAAAGTAGTTCTAGATAACACATAAAATTTAAGCAATTACTGGATGAATTATTTGATTTTAGTTAGGAAATAATTGATGTGTTTGCACGCTGGTTAGATGATCAATAAATGTATATTCTCTGATTGTATCTATTTAGGTCATGAAGTAGAAAATAATGTAACAATAAGATTGTCAAATGTTACGGTTGATCGTATTCATTTTTTTAAATGAATTGCTTAAAAAAATAACAATTTAGTTGCAACTTTATCAAGGCATTTATAAGAATTGACTCTAAAAACAATGAGTTTAAGAATTATTTTCTCAAGAGTATGAAGCCTTTGGGCTCTGTTGCAAGCTCTTAATCGGTACCAAGGTTTTGAACTTGGACAATAATGACAATTCAATAAAAAAAAAATAGGAACCAGTCACTGTACCTGTCCAATCAAGGGTAAAACCCATAAAATGCCAAACGCTAGATAAAACCAATCAGACGTACTGACTGATCAAATCTGTTGAGATATCATCACCGACTTATATCTAGAATTCTCTAGAGATAATGATGATAATAATACTAATTATAGATAAGTATCAATTGAAAATAATCTATAAAGTTCTAGAAATGCATAGTGCTTAGAACATTAAAGAACAAGAGGAGGACTTAAAAGTCGATACGGACTTCAATTAGTATAAAAGGAGCTAAAGCTACACCAAGTGTGAGGGTGCTTGTGTGTGCAAGAATTAAGTGCACAAAGTGGGTGAGGAAATTGTGTGTGAATATAAGAATAAGAGAGATAAGTACTTGTGTGAATGTGTGAATTGTGAGTGGTAGACTTTTTGAGATTCATGTGTAATAATTGCTAATTAATATAATATTTTACTCTTTCAAAAGGTCCCATATAGTATCCTAAAAGTAATGCGGTCTATTAAGAGTGAATTAACAAGCGAACATAAAAGATTTAGCAAGTAGAGTATAGTAAAGAACATAGAGTGTAACGTCCCGAAACTTGCATCTGACATATTTGGCATGTTGTAAAGCATAAAAGATAACCCTGGATAGTTTTCAGTATAAATGGATTTGAAAATAACAGAGAAATAAAAATTTTCAGCTTTATTTAATACAAAAATTAAAATAAATTATTATTATTTTAATAATTAAATTGAATTACACAACTATGTCCTCATTGTATGTTAGTTTAGACACAATTCATTCATAAAAAAACTTTTCTTGAACTGCTTTTGTTAGAAAATAATGCATACAAGTATGAAAGGGTTAGATTTATAGTTAACAAAGGAAACTGGTAGCTGTAAAGTTGGTAGTATGTAGCTACTAGGAGCAAATATAGGAGTGATTAGAGAAGTAGAAATTATTGACTTAGAATTTAATTTCTGTATAATTTTACTTCTCTTTGTATAAATAAATGGTGTAAATTAAGTATTGATCAATTGAATACAAACAAATTCAATTTCCATTGTGTTTTCTCAGAGCTTTCCATGAAATTACATGTTAAAAATAAATCTAACAAATGAGTTGAATAAGATGGATTTGTGGTTGGATCAATTGGAATAAGTATTTCTCATGTTTGGATTTTTTGGGTCCAGTCATTTTTTTCATGGGTTCGAGTTAATTGCAGTTCAAATGGAAAGTTATTTTGTAAATTTAGAAAGTTTTGATTTATGGAAATTATGTAGTAAGTAAAGAACATTTTGATTTATTATGTTGAGAAATTTTTTTTTTTAAATATTAAAACTTGTTATATTATCAGTTTTTGAGAAATTTTAGTTTTTATAACTGCTAAAAGAAACCGCAGATAACATATTCTTATAGTTGTCACAAAATGACTAGAAACACCATATAATATAATAATTATGAATACTTGCCATGAAATGGAACTGAAATTATTTCTAAAACACCATATATTCTTATAGTTGTCACAAAATTTTCTAAAATTCGAAATAATTTAAACTCGAAACTCAAGAAGAATACTAAAACGAACATTTTATTATCGAGATTATTTCTTATCAATTTGGAACTAACAACATCAAATTAAAGCTACTTAATTTGATAAAGAAATAAGAAAACTTACTAACACAATCCAAAATGGGAGACTGGATTTCTTCTTCGGAAGCACGTAAAGAGAGAAATAATATGAACTCTCCACAAAAAAGGAGTTACGGATTCAACCAAAATCAGCTGAAGACAAGAAAAGGAAACTATAAGTGGCTGAGGAAATTAAGAACACACAAATTCAAAGATTAAAAATAAAAACTTACATAAAATCACTGCCGACAAAAGCCAAATGAACAAAATTCAGATGAGAAATAAGAGAGTATAGCTGTGGGAATTAGGAATATGATGTAGAATAAGTAGAAAAGCAAAAGATAAAGCCAATGTCTGTCAATAATTTCTTATACTTCTAATGTCTTATATCCACTGTTGATAAGTCAATAATAACAAAAGATAAAGCAAAAGTTCATTAGTTATCCAATAATAACACCCACCAACGCCATCCACCATGACAGTTATGACACCCACCAACCACAACCACTTCAGATTCCAATTGTTAATACTAGACGTGTGGATCCCATTATAACATATCTAGGGATGATCACGGGACAGGAATTTTTCGGCTCCAGTGGGGACCTGCCTCATTTGAGCGGAAAATTCCTAAATTTTTCTTCCGCGGAGACGGAAACGGAGGAAAAAAATTCCTATTATAAATTCGGAGGCGAGGGCAGGAAATGGAGTATCCATCCCGCGGGAATCCCCGCCCCGCAAAAAATATTTTTTTAATTTTAAAATATAATATTTTATAAATAATAAAAATTAAAATATAACTTAATTTTATAACTATTAAATTTTAAATTATACTTAATTTTAAATTTATGAATGGTTAAAATTTATATTAATTTAAATTATGATTGATTTTAATTTGTTTATTAATTAAATGTTATATTTTAATTTTAATTATTTATAAAATATTATATTTTAAATTAAAAAAAATATTCGGGGGATGGGGGGGATTTCCATCCCGTTCTAGAGTTGGGGGCGGGGAATCCCCGACCCCGGCAGAGCAGTGAGTGGGGATATAATCCCCGGCTCCGCCCCGCCCGTGAGCACCCCTAGACATATCCGACACTGCAAAAGCAAAAACGTGTGGATTTTTATAGGAAGTTCTGAAACCTACCAATGAATATATAATCCTATTCAGCAAAATATACAGCCAAGAACCGAATTATTGAGAAACAGAAGACAGAAAATAAGGGTCAATTTCATTCACAGTCATTCAACTTTCATCTAATCACCTAAAAGTAATCGAATTATTTTTTGTGATATAAATATCACTGAACTTATTACATATTTGCATAAAAGTCATGATCACCGGATTTCGGTGATGACCCACGACGGAACAATGACATAGCGTGTCATGTCATATGCCTGGATACACGTGACAAGTTTCACATTTGGATCAATTTCAGTTACGGACACTGAACTTACAATTTATCACCCAAAAGTAATTGATTTATTTTTCGTGACTTTAATGTCACTGAACTTATCATATTTTTTCAAAAAAATCATCTTGACCGGATACTCATGGTGATAGATTTTTGTCACATCATAAGCTAATGTTTCATATTTGGCACGTCAGCAGCCAAATCACCGTCATCAACTAATGTGTCATATTTTATACATCAGCAATTTATGTGTATCCATAGCTAATGATATTCATAGCTAATGTGTCATAGCTGATGATGTGGCAATAAATCCATCTCCATGTAACCATGTGCAACAATTGGTTTTGCTCAATAATCGAACCGAATCGAAATAATCAAAAACCGAACTTTTAAGATTTTAATCAACCAAACCGAACCGAATTTATAGAATAAACGAATTCAAACCGAATTAAAATTTTTGATCAGTTTGGTTCGATTAACCGAAAAACTGAAAATTAAAACTATTTTTAAAAAAATATGTCTAAAAATTATACAAAATTATAAATCATATTATACTAAAAGTAAAAACATCTAAATTGTACAAAATAAAAGTTCAATTAAAGATACAATCCCAAGACATATAATAAATAATACAAAAAAATCTTTAAATAAATTTTTTCATTTAATCGATTTTTAATTTAATCGTTAAAATTTCAAATTATCATATAAAAATATATATTAATAATTGATAAATGTACTCATATAATTTACAACTCAAAATAAGATAATTTACATGTACAAAATAATTATTCAATTAAAAATCAAAAAAATATATATACAATTTCGGTTCGCTTTGGTTTTTCTACGATTTTTCTTTCAAAAACCGAACCGAAAAATTGAAAATTGAACCAAATTAAAAAATCAAGTTTGGTTTGATTTTTCAGTTTGAACCGAAATTTGCTCATCCCTATCTCTATGTATATCTGGTCAAGATGATTTTTTTGAAAAAATATGATAAATTTAGTGATATTTAAGTTACGAAAAATAAGTCAGTTACTTTTGGATGATAAATTATAAGTTTAATTACCGTAACTGAAAATGACCAAAACATGGAACGTGCCACGTGTGTCTAGATATATGATATGGCATGCCATGTCATCAATTCGAAAGGGTCCTCATTGGAATCCAGTGAAGATGATTTTTTTACAAAAATATGATAAGTTCAGTAATATTTATGTCGCAAAAAAATAATTTAGTTACTTTTGAGTGATTTGATGAAAGTTTAGTAATCATAGATAAAATTGATCCCAAAAAAACAAAGGTCCCCCACACAGATGTCTAACTTCTGGTCCCCCACACAGAGAAATTGAATTTTATATTTATCTTCTACGATGTAAGATTGAGGCATTATTTTCTATTTAGAAGACTGATTGATTGCAGCAATGGGACTTGTCTGTCTTAATTGGTGTGGCCCAAACTAAATTCATTATTTTCAATCTAGTTATACTTTGTACGTATAATTTCATGAGTTAATATGCGTGTTAATTATATCGATGGTAATTAAATTTTGAATTTATAATCAAATAGTCATAGAATAATTTATAATATAAAAATTATTAAAGTTTTATTTTATTTAAATTAATGTAAAAATAATTTAAAAATTAAATTTATAGATCATTACAGTAACAATTAAGCATATCATATTATAGGAATGATTATTCTCCATCCCCGGCGGAAAACCGTTCCAAATGGGATGAAGAATCCTCTAAAAAATTTTTAGTGGGAGCAAGGACGAGAGAAAAATATTCCCCGACTTCAAATTCAGGGCAAGGACGAGGATTGTAATCAATGCCTCAAAATTTTTCCGTTCTCGAATTTTAGTAATTAAATTTAATTATATTTATATAATTAAATTTTAAATTATATTTAAATTTAATTTTTTCAATTGTTAAAATTTAAATTAATTTAATTTGTTATTGAATTTATATTTTTTAAATTATTAAATATTATATTTCGATTATAATTAATTGTTAAATATTATATTTTATTTATAATTAAATTTTTTTAAATAAAATATTTTTTATGTTGGAATGGCAATCCCCTGCCCTGCCCCGTGATCATCCCTAGCTCATATTATTTTAAAATTAGACCATAAGATGAAAACATCATCATATTATTATATAAATATGAAAATATAATGTGTACAGAAAAAAACTAATTATAATCTATTTGTAAAGTTGATTATTCTAAAATGACATAACAATTATATATGATGTGCTTAACTATCACTACAATGATATAAAAAAATTAATTTTCAGGTTATTTTTACTTTAATTAAAATAAAATAAAATTTTGATAATTTTTTATTATGATTTATTTTATTATGATCATTTAATTATACCGGCTAAAATTCAATAATTATAAACATAATTAACCATTAATATGTATGGTTATTCATTATAAAAAATAAACTTATAATAATGTATTATTTATTATTATTAAAAGAAAATAATTTAAGCGACAATATCATATATTTTCTGTCCATTTATTTCTGTCTTCAATTATTTTTTCCATGGCAAAATTTATTACCTATAAAATTAAATTAAAATGATGTAGAATTGAATGTAAATTTAACTTTTAAAATTATACAACTCATAAACTTTTAAAATACACAAGTTATTTTTTTTATGTAACAATAATTCGGTTGATCCATTGGTAATTTCTTAGCATTCCATCAACTATTGAACATGTGGTGTCAGATCTATCTAGCAGATATGAAAAGTAAATTGTTACAACGCGTATATTAAATTCCACCATTTCTTTAAATTCAATTCATAAGAAGGCTGTAGCACATGCAGCAAATAGGCCCGTATGGTGTGAACAAAGAAAAATAGAAAAATTACTCATTTTGTAATTTTGTTTTAAATTTTTTATTTAAAAACCATAACAATTATACCAGTAATATTTTTCAGAATATTTCAATTAAATTTATTTGTTAATAATTCTATTAGTCCTCATTGTATGTTAGTTTAGAAACAATTCATTCATAGAAACTTTTCTTAAACTGCTTTCCATGAAATTACATGTTAAAAAGTAAATCTGACAAATGGGTTGTATTTGGATCAATTCAAATAAGTAATTCTCGTATAATTATTAATATTATAATTGGTACAAATAAAGCTAAGGGTGTGTTTGGTAATATTTTTTGTTTTTTATTTTTTATTTTTTAAAATTCATAAACTGTTTTTAGTTTTTGTTATTTATTTTTTAAAAACTGTTTAAATTTTATTTTTCTATTTATTTTTTAAGAAATATTCTAATATCCATTAATACATATTATACATATATATAATCTAATTATTAATATTAAATAATAAATATTTAATAATATTTAAAATTTAAAACCTCTTATATTAAAAAAATCATAATATGATAGTGGTAGTAGCGGCGTTAGAGGCAGCGGTGGCGACAGCAGTAGCAGTGTGGTGGTGGCAGTGGCGGTGGTAGTAGCAACGATAGTCTGGTGGTGGTGGCGGCGACAGTAGTAGAGATGGCAGTGCAATAACGGTGGAAGCGATGTTTGCGACGGCGGTAGCAGTGGTGGCGGTGGCAATAGCGATGGTAGTGGTGGTGGTGACAACGGTGTGGTAATGGTGGTGGTGCCAGTAGCAATGTGATGGCAAAGATGGCAGCGGCAGTGGTGGTGGCAGTGGTGACGACGATAGTGACGGTGTGGTGGTGTTGGTGGCAGTAGTAGTGTGGTGGCGGTGGTGATGGTGATGGCAAAGATAGCAGCGGCAGTGGTGGCGGTGGTGGTGGTGACGGTAGCGGCGGTGTGGCGGTGACGGCAGTGGTAGTGGCGGCAGTGTGGTGATGGTAGCAGTGGTGATAATAAGAATGAAGTAATTAAATTATTAATAAAAATAAAACCATAAAAACCACATTTTAAAGATTTTTAATTTTTATTTTTGTTGCCAAAATTACTTCTTAAATTTTTACAGAAATAAAAATAGAAACAAATTAGCCAAACATGTTTTTGTGTTGTTTTAAGAAAAAACCAAAAACAAAATTGTCTCCGAACGCACCCTAAGTAATTGCTGGTTAATTTACTGTAGTTCGTTGCTATGTCTAGACAAACTAAAAACTATAGCTTTTCGAAAAAAAATATAGATCTATTAGTTCATTTGGATAGAGTTTTTAATCATTTATACATAGTAATACCAATACCTATTGATTTTATAAATTTAGAGTACATTAACTTTTTTTTAAAGTAGTAAATATGATTATTAAACTCTTAATTTCCTTTTTTGCTTCGGTGTGATTGCCATTTTTAATAATACGGGTGTTCAAAAATAAGTTAAAGCAACTACTATTAAACTTTCTTTTGGAAATTCCTACAAATATTTTTATAATTTTCTTAATTTGAACCACACTCTCACATACTTAATAATAAAAATCATTTGAATGCAAATAATTAACATAAGAGATCATATTATACCTGCAATAGTATTGACAGTCTTTAAAACTTAATATGATTAATGTCACCTGATTATAATGTGATAGCGGCATAAATTGAGTGCCAATTATAACTCAATTAACTTCATGCAATGTATTAGGAAATTATTTTTCTAATATTTGCATACAATTGCAACAAATCAAAATTATTAAAATTAATTTTCTGTAAAATGGATGTATTTTTTTCAAAATTCATTTAATATATAAAGTTGATATCCTTAATTATATATATATATATATATATATCAAATAATCTAATAATTGGATTATTCGAAATAAAATGAGATACAATTTTTGTAACATCCGATAACCGGATATTGGTTAGAGTACGGGTGTCATAATTACTACAAGAAATCTGGAAATAACAACGGAAATGATTCGGTTGCTAAATCGGAACGAAATTTATTTTCAGTTGCTAATATAATTTTTGTTGCTATTTTAGCAACGGACGATTATTCGGTTGCTAAATCGGAACAAAATTTATTTTCGGTTGCTAAAAATAGCAACCAGAATTCCGTTGCTAATTTTTATTTTCAATGAAAAATAGCAACTAAGTTGCTAAAATAGCAATATAATTTATTTTCGGTTGCTAAAATAGCAACCGAAATATATTTTCGTTGCTAAATAGCAACCGAAATAGAATTCCGTTGCTAATTTTAATTTTCAATGAAAAATAGCAACTGATTTTTTTTATTGCTAAAATAGCAACCAAAATATATATTTTCATTGCTAAGTAGCAACCGAAATAAATTCCGTTACTATTTTTAGCAACCAAAAATCAATTCGGTTGCTATTTTTCATTGAAAATGAAAATTAACAATAGAATTCTATTTCGGTTGCTATTTTAGCAATCGAAAATAAATTCCGTTGCTATTCCGTTGGTATTTTTGGTTTTAAATGAGAAAAAATTGTGTCTAAAAATAGCAACGGAATTGATTTCCGTTGCTAAAATTGCAACCGAATATTAATTCCGTTGGTACTTTCTAATTTACCCTAGGTATAAATACTGACTTTTCCTTCTCTCCTTGCCTCGCTATCTGCCTTCCCTCTGCGTTCTTAAACTTATCAATTGTCCCTGAAATTAATCTCCTTTTCCCCTCTGCCTATCCACATCATCCACTGTCGGTCGCCACCGCTTGCCGTTCTCCAACGAGTCTTTCGTTCTTTCTTTGTTGTACTTTTTTTTAAGTGAGTCTTTCTTCAGTAAGTCATTTTCTAGTGAGTCATTCTACTTTCTGCCGTTCTCCAGTGAGTTGTTTGTTCTTTCTTTATTCTACAGTGAGTCATTCTTAAACGATTCTTCCTCTCGCTCAGGTTAGCTTTCTATTTTTTTTTTTTTGTCGCAGTTTAGGGATGCTATGGATTCCTATTGAATAATTCCTCATGCAATTTATGATAATTGCATGATGAAATTTATGACTAGCCTTGGTACTTGTTGCTCTCATTGGTTTCTGCAACTGGTATTTTCTCTAATTTATGACAATTGTGGCCTAAAACTAAGTTCGAGTTGCTGTTTCGAGTCGGCTTGTGGACTGAGGTTCCATGCCTTGATTGTTGCGAATTTTGTCTGTTAATTGTTGGCTACATTAGTTTTATATTATCTGGTCTTCGTAAATTGTGAAACTTCAGCAAGCTAATTTTTGTCTTCAACAAGTTTATTGCTGTGTTTCAGAAATTTTAGCTTCTTGTCTGTATATATAAATTGTTTTCTATATTTATAATGTGTGATAAGTGATGAAAATCTACATGAGGTTGTAATATGGTAACTTGATTCACGCGATTCAATTGATAGAAATTAGATGTTTGCTCAAACTTATTACCTGGAATGTATTGCAGCAGGCTATTCAATGCATGGAGCCAACAGTGTGCTAGCCTCAACACATTTTGGCCATTCTGGAAAGGCAATGGATGAATCTTTTGTAGTTGTGTATAAGTCTAAGCCTGCATCTGATGCAGGTAGGACAAATCCACCATCAATAGAACGAGGATCTAATGGTCAGTTGCCACCCAATGACGATGGGTTTCCTTGTCTCATTGATCAAATGTTCCTTTTAGGTTAAAAGTAGTGTGATGTGAAGAATTCTGGATTTGATGCAAGTGTTATTTGAATAACTTATCCTAAACTAAAGTTGTGTTTATTTATTGTGTACAACAACTTGTTTCTGAGATTGGATTGGTTTTTAAAGTTGCCAGTGGAACTAACCATACTGGTGACTGGCCTCTCTTTCTCTTTACAGCCCCATTCCCCTGTACTAATTTGTAACATATACTAATTTGTTATGGGCTTGCAGTGGCTGTTGATTCAAATGGTTATGCTTACACGTAAGTTTTCCCTCCTTTGCTTTCTTCCAATATGCACTTCTCTCTCTCCTTCCCCCTTACATCTAATATGCGTCAATGATTAACAACTATTCATGATGTACATCTAATATGCACTTCTCTCTCTCCTTCCCCCTCCTTTGTTGGAGCATTGTTTCTTTCTGTTGTTCGTTTTCTTTATATGGACATGTCACCTTGTGCTGGCGATTAGTTGCTCATTGCTATTGTGAAAACCAACAGAAAAGAAACATGTAGAATGAATTTAAAAATCAATCATCTTGAATGTTGATAAGAAGCACAATCAACACAAACAGATATCTCAAGCAAATAAGTCAATAAATGGATTGAAAGATAAGAAGGGACTGTTTCATTCATAAACAAGAAGAGTTACAAAGTCCAGAAAGAATAACTTCCCTCTCCAGAAATGGAGCCCTGCTGAAAAAGCAGAAATTACAGTAATGATTTTCAATAACCAGTCCTCCCCCAAAAACAAAGTTAAAGTAACCTTTTGAGTTTCTTCGCATCTGATTGTCACACTCGCATGCATTCATGCATTATTTGGATTATAGAATAATTTGAAAGTCTGAAGATTATATGGTTGCGAACTCTGTGGAGATGTGTTATATTTGATGTTTGTCATCTGATGCAATCCTGATTATGTGCATGCAGATAACACTCTCTTGATTCCCATTTTGTCTTAATGGTGACCTGTTTATACAAGCACACGGTGACAATAATAATAATAAATTCTATTTGTTTATCAGGAGCTGGGTAGTTGTACATGTGGGGAAAAATAAAGAACACCAGTGATGACTGGATGTATCCTAAACCTCTAACGGATTTAAGGTTTTCCTCTTCCATTATAGACTGATTATCTATAACTAAGTTTTGTCAGGTTTGGTCCAAGTTTAGTTCTGGTTACAAAGACTCGAGTGTCATGTTTGTTTGGAACTACCATGCCATGCTATTTATTATAAGATCTATTTTTCCAAATCTGGAAGTTTGTTGATTCAATTGAAATTTTAGCGTCTCGATCAATTTATGTAGATTTTCAATACAAATATAGAGGTCATATTCTGATTAATAAGTTTTATTACATGTATAGTCAATATTGTCCTGTCTACATGTGAATCATGCTTGAGCATAACTCCCCATGTCAAATGAGAAGTGTTTCTTGTAGAGTTACTTACTAGAATAAATTTCAGAAGTCTAATGTAGCTCTTCATTGCTGTATTTCTTTTTTATTCTTGTTGCTGATATCTATTTCAAATAGTTTAGCCAACTTTTGAGTTGCATTAAGATGATGTCTGTGGCCTCTTGCTTGATCTATTGGTTAATTAATGGTTTTCGATTTTAATATGAATGTGTCCATATCTGCTGTATGAAATGAAGGCTGCCAATGGCCTCCAACCGGACTCGTTCTATGGATCGCATGAATCTTAGTTGCTCCTAAGTTGAAAGCGTCCGACTTCAAACAGGGTGGATGTTTTTCGGTGCCTGTTTTTACCTTTTATCTTGACAAAGGCGCTAGTTTAATAATTGAAAACATGCTATTATTCTGCTCAAGCAATCATTGTCATTTCTGGCATGGCTTTATGTTTGCCCCATCTTTGTTGGCCAGAAGCATCTGCAACTGATAAGCTCACCTTTGGTCAAACTATGAAGCTAATTAGCTAGGTGACATGCAGCACCAATCATAAATTTATAGTCTTTATGGATTGGCAATTTAGGCTTTTTGAATCCGTGTTCCTGCATTCAAAATTTAAAGTGCAGTAATTCTGCTCTCTTTCTTTATTTATTTATTTTTATTTGTTTTACAATGTTTGGTGCAAATTGATATTTGCTTTTAATTAATTGATTTATTGTGTCAAGTTCATTATTTTTATGAGGAGTTTAATTAATTGATTTTAACATGCAAATTGAAATTTTGGCTGACTATTGTTGTATTTCTGTTTTTTTATTCCTTCTTATTTTGATGTATTGTGGTTGGAATCTACATTGCATGGATTCGATGCACCATTTTGTTGGTGCTGATAATTCCTGCATAAGTTGGGGCCATGCTCTGTATGATGAACTAGGATATGGTCTTAGTGGATAGAAGTACGTAATTTGGTAATGTCCATTTATTTTTTTTTTATACCAGGCTTCATTCTATTTACTTTGCTTGTTTGTTTGTTTCTGCACAGGTCTTCAGCAGTACCCAAGAAGGTGGAGATTCTTGAGGGAATGCATGTTATTAGGTAAGCAAATTATTAAAAAGGTCACAAATACATTTTATTTAAAAATAAGAAAATTCCCGACTGTAAAATGTACACAAGAAAAGAGAAGAACCCACCATTTCAAATAAGAGACAAAACAAATGAGAAAGAGGCAGAGAGAGATACCTGTTCAACGGTTCTATCAAAGAATTGTTCAACCATTTTTGACAGACAAATTCAGGAAAAAAACATTGGATATATATATATATATATATATATATATATATATATAGAGAGAGAGAGAGAGAGAGAGAGAGAGAGAGAGAGAGAGAGAAGGAAAGAGCGGGAGAGAGAGAGAGAATTTTCAAGGAGCACGAGACAAAGGAAAACAGAAGTAAACTTGGAATGGCTTCACTACTCTGCCACACACTACAACAATCACTGATATTATGTAATGATAAAATATAGAATAAAGGGTTTTTTAATTATATTTTTCTCCTTATAGCGAGTATGTTTCTTCCATTAATGGTTTTGTTCACTTTGTAAGTCGCGTAGGCAGAGAGAAGAGACTAGCATAGAGGAAACTGTGTTTATAATATTATTATTAGTGAACTTAAATCGAACTGCACGTGTACACCTTAACACAATTATGAGGTTTGTTTTTTAAATTATTGAAACAAAAAATGAAGGGAAGCAATTTAAGATAATTTAGTTGAGATTAGAGATGGGAATTCTTAGGAATTAAGCCTTAAAGAAACAAAGAAAATGAAGGAGGAAGAAGAAAGAAAGGCCATGGCAGTAAAGAGGAAGAAGATGGTCAGCCAAATGAATGAAGAAAATCTTATTTTTTTCCTATTAATAGGCCTTACCCACTTTAAGTTCTAAGTGGATCCAATGTCATATATCACCATTTAATTGGCCAATACAATTTTAGTTGTCAATTTTTGATAAAAATTATATCAAAAATTCTTTAAAATATTAATTAGGCCATGCTTAAAATTTTGGATCAATCCGAGATCTTTTCGATATCAAACTTAGCCCGAATGCATATTGTAACCAGTTTGAAAGCTGAATTTTCAAAGTTTTCAAAAAATTTATTTTACACTTTCAAAAATTCATATACATAATTTTTAGTCAATTGGTACAATCGAAATAATTTTATGAAATCCATGAAATATTTTTAAGCCAGTTAAAATTTTCGATCAACTATATCGATCCCATTATTTATTTTATTTTTCACTTTTGGACATCTATTATATCTCAATTTTAGTCCACATTATACCACCAAATTCTTCATGAATAGTACTTTCCAATGGTAAAGAAAAATTTTATGGGCCCTATGGACCCTGGGTGGTACTATTCACCTCGAGAAGTACTATTCATGTGATCGGCGATTCCTGAGGCATTATATTTCTCCCCTGCTAAATAAAAATTTCATCCTTAAAATTTATCTAGTGAAAATAGTTTTGGATACTGATATCGTATAGTATTATCTGGCTTCCAAATCACTTTTTCGATGTTATGGCGAGTTCAAAGTATTTTAACTAGCGGTATCTTCTTATTCCTCAATTGTTTTACTTCTCTATCCAAAATTCTCATTAGTTCCTCATCATATGATAAATTTATTTTTAGCTGAATGTCCCATGTTGTGATCACGTGTGATGGATCTGATCGATATCTCCTGAGCATAGACACGTGAAACACATCATGGATCTTCTGTAATTTCGTTGGCAGATCCAGCCTATAAGCCACTGGTCCTACCCTTTTTAAAGTCTCATAAGAACCTATAAATCTAGGACTCAATTTTCCTTTCCTACCAAACCTCACAATCTTTCTCCAAGAGGATACTTTCAAGAATACATTCTCACCCATTTGATACTCAATATCTTTTATCTTCAAGTCAACATAGGACTTCTATCTATCAGCTGCTGCCTTCAAATTATATATAATCAATCGGACCTTATCTTCAGTTTCTTTAATTAGATTAGATCCAACTAATTTATTCTCACTCAGCTCGATCTAGCATAATGGAGTCCTACATCTTTTCTCGTACAGTGCTTCATATGGCGCTATTTTAATACTAGATTGGTAACTGTTGTTGTATGCAAATTCAGCTAAAGGAAGATATCTTTCCCAATTGTCACCAAAATCTAGAACATAACATCTCAATATGTCCTCAAGTACTTGTATAACTCTTTCGAATTATCCATCAATCTGTGGGTAAAAAGCTATACTAAAGTGTAATCTTGTGCCCAATAATGTTTGCAGTCTCTCCCAGAATCTAGAAGTAAATTGAGGATCTCGATATGAAATTATGGAGATAGGAACATCATGCAGTCATACTATCTCATTAATATAAATCTCAGCTAACCTCACCAGAGAAAAGTCTGATCTCATAGGTAGAAAAAGGGCAGATTTAGTTAGTCTGTTGACTATCACCCAAACAATATCATGCTGATGTTTGGTGAGTGGCAAATTCGATATAAAATCCATGGTAATCCTATCCCATTTTCATTCTGGTATAGAAATAGACTGGAGTAATCTAGAAGGAACTTGATGCTCAGGCTTAACTTGTTGGCAAATCAAACATTTGTAAGCAAACTCTGCAATCTCCTTTTTTATCCCAAGCCACCAGTAATGATTCTTTAAATCTTGGTATATTTTAGTACTGCCTAAATGCATTGCATAACTACTACTATGTGTCTCTGTCAAAATTTTTTTCTTTAACTCTTCATTAGTGGGTACACACAGTCTTTCCCTGAATTATAAGCTATCATATGATACTAAAGTGAACTCAGTATTCTTATTCTCACTAATATCCATCATAGCCTTAGCTAACCTTTCATCATATAGCTGGATGGCTTTTACTTATTGTAACAAGTATGGCTTAAGTTGTAATTTAGCCAAAATTGCTCCATCTATCATAAGGGACAATATCACATTTATGGCTTTTAAAGCTGTTACATAACATCACTCAATTACCATTTATACTATATGGAAGATAAATATACAAAATATTTATTTAACTTACATGCACTACAAAAAAACTACCAATTAGCGACGGCAGTATTTTAGTCACTAATTTCGAGATAATTTCGCAACTGTTTTTCAATTCCGTTGTGTGGAGGATATTTTCTATTTTTTACGATGAAATATTGAAGAAACAGGATAATCAGTCGTAAATTATTGGCAGGAAGTATATGGGCCATTGTTTGCAACGGAATTAGCGACAAATATTTCCGTTGCTAAT
Organism: Excoecaria agallocha; assembly: GCA_037975025.1. Classification (NCBI taxonomy): domain Eukaryota; kingdom Viridiplantae; phylum Streptophyta; class Magnoliopsida; order Malpighiales; family Euphorbiaceae; genus Excoecaria; species Excoecaria agallocha. The sequence continues at coordinate 35,849,598 of CM075822.1, read as the reverse complement.
TTTGGCGGGAAAATACTGCTTCTTTTTGGCGACGGTTTAGCGACAGAATTTATCTGTCGCAAATAGTAATTTATTACAGTAAAGTATTAGTGACGGATCGTTTAGTCGCTAATCCATCGCAAATAAATTAAAAAATATTTTTTTTCAAATTTCAGTCACATGATTTATGTATAATTTCAAGTAATTTTAATAAAGCCCATATGAAATTAATATTTTATTTTGTAACAGAAAATGATAAATTATTTTATAAGTTGATAATAATTTTTTTTATCAATAATACCAAAATCTAAAATTATTTATTTAAAAAATTTACATTTTTAATAATATTAATAAACTAATTGTTACAATTATTATATATTTGTGTGTTCAAGATTAATAAAAATAAATATTTATAAAATTGTAATATAAAATTTGTTATTTCATTTAAAATAATAATAATAAAAGTTGTAATTTATTTTTATTTTATAAAATTTAAATCAAATGTTAAATTATTAGAAATTCTAATGATTTTTTTATCAATTATCTCCAAATATAAACTTATTAATTTAAAAATTTTAATTTTTTATAATAATAATAATAATAATAATAAAGTAATTGTTATAATTATTATATATTCATATTATGATAAAAATAAAAATAAATATTTATAAAATAATAATATGAAATTTATTATTTCATTTAAAATGATTATGAAAAATTTATAATTTATTTTTATTTTGTTAACATTTTGAGAAAATTTTAAATTATTAAATTTTTAATTATATATATTTCCAAAATATAAATACATGTGTATATTAGGTAACAAAAAAGCATAATAACAGGTGTAACGAATTATTTCGGGTACTGAATATGTAGTAAATCTAATTTTTAAACTAGCAAGTAATATTTTAGTTTATAATTTTATTCAAATTTATAAATATAAAAATTAGAAAATTGATAAATTTAAATGTTCGAAAGATTAAATTAAGAATACATGGCCATTGAGTTCTTTTCTAGACATGAATTAATGTATATTTGAAAACAGATTTATATGAATTGAGTTGATAAATGAGGTACTGAAAAAAAAGTAAAATAATAAATAATTTATTAACGTGGGCTAGAGAGCAATGCTTAAAAAGGCCTAAACCCAGGCCCACTACAAATACTGCTCACATAAAATTTAGACCCTACCGCACTTTATAATAACCAACAAAACCCTTAACCCTAATTGTACATTGCTATAAATTAGTGTACCTCAATAAAATTTATTGTTGTTACCTGTGCTGTTGATGAGCCGCTTCCCCTGTTTATCAGACTCTCATCTTTCTCCATCTTTGGCTCGCAGAATCAAAGGTTACATTGCTTACGATTCTCTAATTATCTCTCTCATGCGCTTAATCTCTCTTTATCTCTTTGTTTCTCGCTCTTTTATTTGGGCAGGCAAGCAATGGCGGCTGAAGTGGCACAGCCAGTGAGTGTTGAGCATCCACCTACTCAGCCTTACAATGAAGTGAGCTATTTAATCTTTGGACCTTTGAAGATGTTCAGGTTTTCAATCTCCTACTTTACCTTGATAATCTCTTATTTTTTAGTTAATACACAGTATTACTGATTTTGTCGATGTATGTATTCGTTCATGTGTATAGTTATATCTTTTGATGTATAGCTAGATCTCTGCCGCTATGGCGTTGGGCTTTTAACATTTGATATGCCGTAGTGTTTTGATTGAAGATTAATTTAGATTTAGTTGTACCGTATTATAATTGCTCGATGAATGAAATTATTTTTAGACTTTTTTTTTCAAATATATTATGCTTGGGTTGTTTGGTGCATATACTTTGTTTTGTTTTGTTTACCTTCTATTGATGTAGAAATCTGATGAAAAAGGCATCTAGTTATAGTTCGATTTCTTTGTAGGTACTCTTTGCTTGATATGTCGAGTGTTGTCCAACTGTAGGGTTTTGCTCCTCAGACGTTGATGGTTAAATCTTCTTTTGTGCCTGGATTGAATTTGCTCTATTTGGCCTATGGTTATCTCTTTATTAGGCATTCAGTTTTCAAACTGCATGCTGAATAGCTTCCCTAGCTGTGTAGATAGTCATGTTTAATGTCTTTATGTTCTATGGAACTTGTATCTCTGGTTAGATAGTCATGTGTTTGGTTGTAGTTTGAAATAATAAGAAAGGTAATGTTGATATATAATTTATAAGAAGAAGCTGAACTTAATCATATAAAGAATAACAAAATGGCCAAATTGAAAGCAAGCCCTACACGCTTAATAGCAGTTCATAGTTGGTTGGTAAGCAAGAGAGAGATATTTAAACATGAAGAATGTAGTAAGCTGTACGAGTTTTAGTATGTCATTAACTGCAAGAAAGCTGGACTGATAGTCTTGAATTTATGGCGAGTACTTCCAAGTTAAGGTCGATAGCTCAACCACCATGACAATACAACTACATTTTATTTTATTTTATTTTATTTTGTCACTAAATTTTTTTCAAAAAAATAATAACTGAAATTCCAACATTTTGTTTTGGTAACCCATAATTTTTCTTTCTTTCTTAAGAAAAAACATGTATTACTGTTGTGTACGATGGCAAGGAGGGGCAATTGGCTCATTGGACCATGTGAAAATGTGAGGTTTCTTTCAAGTAAGATTATTAATTTTATAAAGTCGTTTCAGTTTCTTTTATATTTTTTACTTTATTATAATCCATATGATTTTGTTGGCTTATATTCGTGTAAAAACAAGGTTTCACAGTAATAGGGTCCACATAAAATTTGTAGCAAATAGCTATTGTATGGCTGGACTGACCATATTTATCCATAATAAAGAGATGGCAAATAAGGAAATAAAAAAATAAGATGAGGGTAGATTGGGATAAGCAAATGAATTGGCCGGTGGAATTTAGGTGAGTGCTCGTCGAAATGCCATAAATGAAAAAGTGGTCAGTGGTCAAAGAAACGCTACCTTTTTATGCTACATGGAATTTTATATAAAAATTTGTCAAATGATTAATTACCAGGAAATTCACTACATAATTATTGATACAAACACGTTTTCTTCCTTGCATTCCAATTTTTTGAAAACTTTTCTATTTTTTTGGATTTTCAAGTTTTTATTTGATAAGGTAGAAAAATAGGAAATAACATCTTCGAGCTGCAAATGGAGCCACCAGTTTCCTTTTCTCAAAAATATACAATTAACAAGTTTCCTTCTGTTCTTTTTTAAGACATAATTAACAAGCTATTTACATTATTAGTTATATATTTTTATGGCAATTTATTTATCACTTTGAGTAATATTTATGGAAAATACTTATCTAAAATGAGTTAATGAATAAAAATTCATAGATTAAATCAATAGTTGAATTATATAGTGATAGTCATGTTTCATGTCTTTATGTTCTATTATTTTATTTATTTATTTATTTGTTTAAGATTTCTGATTATAGCTTCTGATTGTTAATTCAAAGATGAGTGTCTTAGTTTGGACATAATTGACTGGGAATACATTATTATTTTGTTTAAGAAAAACTTAGATGCTAGACCAGAAAAAAAAAGGAGATTGATATCAAAAGTTGGTCCGCTTGTCTGCAAGTGTATTCGACTAGCAGTTTGAATTCATGCTAGATGTGTTAATTTTTGAAACCAAATATAAATTGCTAGTAATGCATGTAAAGTGCAGAATGTGTTTTTCCAATGTAATGCTTTCTGATGAGGTCAACTTGTTTTGGCTTAATTTGCTGCAGCTCATCACAGACCTATCATTACAACGTTGACAAGACTGTTTAACGAGACATCAGAAGCTTTAGGAGGTTCACGTGCAAATCCTGCTAAGAAACGTGAAATAGAAGATAATTTGAGGAAAATTGGTGCCTTGTTTGCAAAGCTTAACAGTGGGGATATATCAAAAAATGCTTCTAATAAGCTTGTTCAGCTGTGCCAATCATTAGATAAAAATGATTTTAGCACGGCCCTACAAATCCATGTATGGTATTACAAATTTGGAGTCCTTTATGTTGACTGTCTAATTAATGCGTACCCAAGAGATAGGTAATGGGTTTTTTTTTCTGCATTTGAACAGGTACTGCTTACATCGAGTGAGTGGGATGAGTGCAACTTCTGGCTAGCAACACTCCAAAGAATGATCAAGACAAGGCAGGGTGTGGGTGTGAGATCAAGTTAAAACTCAAGCTATCTTAAAGAAGTCTAGTTATAGATTGATTTCTTTGTAGGTACTCTTTGCTTGATATGTCAAGTGTTGTCCAACTGTAGGGTTTTGCTCCTCAGACGTTGATGGTTAAATCTTCATTTGTGCCTGGATTGAATTTACTCTATTTGGCCTATGGCTGTCTCTAGTTTTCAAACTGCATGCTGAATAGCTTCCCTAGCTGTGTAGATAGTCATGTTTAATGTCTTTTATGTTACTGCACTATATGTTTGATCATTATTTTATTTAAATGATACTGTTGATGCTAATTAGTACGATAATATTTATTATTTTATTGTTTCATGAGAATTGTTTATGGATAATATTATGTAAAGTTTCAAATTATTTTCTGTGTATTTTGGAACATATTCTGATTTGAAATAAATATATGTTTGTATGTGAGATCATTGTTATGTACAGGTTGAACATAAATAAATAACGATCATTGTATACAGTATTAAAATTTTAAAATACAGTAAAAGAAAAAATTTAATTATGCAATCATTTAGCGACAGATTTGCGACATAATAGATATAATTTAAGAAAATAATTAGCGAGCATATTAGCGACAAACTTTCGTCGTTAACTTTTACAGTAAACTTATAATTAGCGACGGAAAATGTAGTCACTAAATATTATTATAATAATTCCGTGACTAATTATGAATATAAATTAGTGACGGAAAAAATTTAGTGATGAAATTTTTCGTCACTAAATTAGCGACTAATTTTGAATCCATCATTAATTTATTTGCGACTGGGCTTTTAGCGACTGTACGTAGTGCTGTCACTAATTTATTTCACTACAAAAAAATTGCAAATTAGCAACGGAAATTTTGGTTGTTAATTTGGCAGTTGTTATTTTTAGCAACGAAAATTCAACAATGCAAGATTAGGTAAATTGATCAATTTTAGCAACGAAAACCATTTTTCACTGCTAAATTCACCCATAAGTAAAAAAAATTAACGACGGTCCTATTCGTGATTGTTTTAGAAGTACAAAACCAAAATCAAGAGATACATATTAGAAATCTAATGAATCATGTGATGACTGCAAAAGCAAAAAAAAACAATGCCAGGAATCAATTCTACTAATAGGTTGAAAGTAACAAGTTAAAAATTTCATATCCCAATATCTTCACATAGATAGCTTCCAAATTAAACATAGCATCAATTTTCAACAACAATTAACTGTAAATATCTTAGTACCCATCTTCTTTATAACAAGGTAGATACAATCTCAAATGCTCGTAAAATTCCAATCACTCTCTTCAAATATTAATGAAGTCTCATTTTAGTAAAACTTTGTGCAATCCTATAAGATTGATATCCTAAATAAATAATTAAAATCTAAATTTAATGCATCTACTTCAGATCGAGAGAAACAAAAATTAATTTAAAAAAAAAGAAAAAAATGAGAGAATAGCCACATAAAATCGAGAGAAATACTTGAGATCTGAGACATGATTTGTGAATAAAAATTACAAACAATTCTGATATGAGACAAATACTTCAGATCTTTCAAAATCATAAAGACTAACTGGAAGTAGGGGTCGACTCTAGAAAGCAAATTCTCTTCTTCTCCTCCTAAATGAAATTTCCTAATTTTTCAAAATCATAAAGACTAACCTGTATCATGGTTATTACTGAATTGTGTCCCTTGTCATTTATGATACTCTTTAGCTCGTGAAGCGTCACGATTGCTACAATTACAATCGAGTAACAATATATACAACAAAGAAGGTCCCTATACTTAGCATAACACAACAAGATCAAAGACAGCTGGACATACCTGCGGTGACAACTGAGGAAGCTCGTTTGGTTGGGTGTCCATCCATCCCAAAGGCTCCAACTCGTTTAGGAAATCATGCTCAGGGAGAGCTGATGGCAGGTGAACTTGTTAGTGTGTCCCCCACTATGGAGGCATCGCTATACAGTGAATCTCCCCACCTGAGGATTATCTGGGGGACTTATACCATACAACTACCCAACAATTTGGGTTCGCAGATCTGCTATGCAAATAAACTTCTTCAGAATGTTCTTAGGCATGATATATGTATATCCTGTTTCCTGTAAAATCACAAGCAATAGATATCAGCAAATGTTATATGCTTGATCAAATAATAGAACCAAAACAGTAACACAATACACATGCTTACCTTGATATCCTCTGAATTTACATATATGTGATTCACACGAAGGTAGAGATTTGTAGCTGATATTGCTCTGACACGCCAATCTGTCTTGGAACCAAAGGCAGCCTGCTCATAGGGACTTATGGTTGTGACGATCAGCTCATCACCATGCACATTGGTTGTCCTTGTTGTTACTGCTGTCAGCTGACTAGCTTCTTTGGCCTAAGGATGAATTCATTAGGCATTTGTGGTAGACCAGCAATCTCACTAGCTCGAGTTAATCCAAGAAGTAATAGATCTAGTACAAGTCATTTAAGCCATTTAAGATTTATGGTTAACATAAATTATTAAAATAAGTTCATGGTTAATACCCATAATATACACATAACCCATATACCATATCTGAAAGAAGTTGCATACCTGGTAATAATCATTAGTTGAATCATAAAGATGTTCGACCAATATATATCTAAATATGCCTTCGCAAAACAAGTATAACAATTGTAGATCATTGTTTTAAATCTCAAGTTTATATAACTTATCAGCACAATATCACTCAATTTAAATCTTATATAGATCTTGCACATTCTCGATGTGACACTTGGATTTCTTAAAAGAACCTATCATTAATAAAGCAACTAAAATAGAAAGATACTAATACTAGCAATCCAGCAGAGTTACATTTTTACAACTCAAATAATCAAGTCTTTTAAATCCCATAACTTAAATAATTAATACCAATTAATCGGTTAAAATAAAATTTAACTAAGTAGACCTTGTGGCTTAATAGCTTTAAAAATTTGCTTAATTTGTTTATTTAAACTAAAGCTGCATAATTAACCCGTACATAAATCCAAATCTTCTCAACACTTCCCATTTCTAATTATACCCTTGTACTTTATAATTCCAAATATATTGAGTGTATGAATTTCTCTTCTTTGTTATAATGCCTACTCTTTAAAGAAAATATCACTTAAATTTTTCAAACTCAACCGACATATATTCAATTACTGCCTAATTGCGACTAGATTTTATAATTACAATCTCAACTGGTTTAAATCCTGATTTCATCTAACATTCTTGTACCTATTCTCTCCGTGGTTCCATATCATACTAACTATAGGTATACATTAATTCAACCAATAATTTAGCCTAATAACAGTATTACTTAACAAGGAGAAGCAAGGCTATTAAAAGACAAAATAATCAAACGAACTATTATTTCGCTCAATTGTACCAAATTGACAGCAGCTACTTTACCATTCCAAAATCATACCCAAATTTCACTCACACACCTTAACAAGTTAATTATATACCCACTCAATTCCTTTACCATATTCAACAAGGTAGATAAATAAAACAATATAGCAAAAGTTCATCTAACATTATTAATTAATGATTTTCTTTTTCACTTAAAATAAGCTCTATAATTGATTCATTTTAATTAAATAATGAGAGAATTAATTTTGGTAGTCACGTACCATTCAGTGTTAAATTTTAAAAATTTTTCCATTATTCTGTCCATTATTGTGCTTGCCGGAGCTTCGAAGGACCGATGACCGGAGCCTCACTGATGCAAAACCGAAACCACCAGGAGTTGGATGACGTTGAGGGGAGTCCACCGGCGGTGGTCATGCGCTCAAAGGACTCCGTTCGTGGCCAGGATCTAACAAAAATCGTCGAAGACTTTCTTTCTCCGATCTCTACGTTGCCAGTGATTGGAAGGGAGAGGAGGATGGAAAAAAGGAACTCCTCACTGAGGGGAACTCACCGGCCTTATTTGTGTCTTCGTCAGCCGCCTTACTTCGTCGGAGAAAAGGGACGAAGCTAAGGCAGGGGAGAGAAGAACGGCAAACGTAAAGGGGACACTGTGACGACGTTAGCAGACAGACTGGTGGTCCGCTTGTGGCCAGCAACTGGAGCAAACGGCGATGGGCCGGTAGCCTGCGTCGTTAATCACCGTTCCTTCCTCTGATCTCCCTTGCTTCTTTTCCCGATCCACTCTTCTCCTCTTTTTTTTTTAGATTTTTATCTTTCACTAAACAAGTTATGTTGAGCTATGCGCCAGCGCTATGCTTCTTTTTTTTTTGAAAAGAAACTAACTTCATTAAGAAGAAGGGCAATCAGCTAAAAGAGCTGAATACAGCAAAGAAGGGGGAAACAAGTCCCAACAAACAAAATCAGATACTGAACCAGAGGCACGAGCTAAGATGTGTGCACATTGATTCGCTGACTTTTTAACAAAGCCAAAAGAAAGGCAAATATCAGAAAAGCAAAGACAATCTTGAATAACCTGATAGAAATCAGACCTATAAACACGTTTACTATTAAGGGCCTTGATTGCCAAAAGAGAGTCTGACTCTAACATCACATTATTGAACGAACGAGTTTTAAGCCAACTTAGAGCTTCACGGATGCTAATTGCCTCCGCAACACTAGGTTCCAGCACACCGGGGAAAGACTTGTGACCAACCGCAATAAAACCGCCAAGATGGTTTCGGACTACGAATGCTACACCAGTCCTATGAATATCTTCAAAGATTGCAGCATCAGTATTGACCTTCAACCGTCCTTCAATAGGTGGTATCCAGTGAGAAACCATAGGAGAAGAATCAGCACATTCAATAACATGATCCTTCTTGTTAGCAGCCAACCAAGAACCTAAAGCATTAACAGAAGCCAATATTACAGCATGCGGCATGATAATTTTAGAATTCCAGACCACATCATTTTTACTCTTCCACAAACCCCAACAGATTGAAACTACTGAACCAATATCTGAGGAAGCCAAATTATTCACAATGAAAGCGAGCCACGAATTAAAATCTTCAAATGTTCCCCGTAGATAACCCACATCCAAACGCATCCAAACATCTCTAGCAAAAGGACATGCAATTAACACATGAAAAATAGTCTCATCTGCCAAGCCACAAAAAGGGCACAAAGAAATGGTATCTACTCCTTTAACACAAAGTAGAGTTCGAACAGGTAAAACAGAATGAATAGCCCTCCAAATGAAATTTTTCATCTTAGGCGGTACCATCAGTCTCCAGATTTTGATCCAGCATATTGAATCCAAACAAGAAGAAAAACCAGATGGAACCTGATGAATAAATCTGTACGCTGATTTAACTGAGTATCTTCCATTCTTTTCTAAAAACCAATGCCAATCATCGCGTGTTTGTCTCCAGCTCAAAGGTATGCTTAGGATGAGCCTCTTATCTCGATCATTAAAAAGAGAGCTTATAAGCTCAAAGTTTCACTGCCTCGAATCCTTATCAATTAAATTAGACACCAGAAGAGAAGTTGGTTGGCCCTCAAGAGTAGAAGAAACCATTGGGTTTTCAGAATTAGGAAGCCACAGATCCTTCATTACCAGAGTCTGGTTTCCAGAACCAATACAAATTTTGCTGCCTCCTCGAAAATATACTAAACAAGTTAAATATATAATTTATATTGATAATCTAATTGTACAGCCATGCGCTATGCTTAAATATATCAAATAATTTAAATAGATAATTTATACTGATCATCTAATTATATAGTGTTTAATTTTTTTAGTTACTGCAAATTATATATGTAAATTATAAACAACTTAAGTTTAAATTTAAATAGAAAAATTAACAATAATAATAAGAAAAGTACAAATTAAAACTTACATATAAAACTTTCACATAATTTTTCAAATTATATATGTGTATTTTCACTTAGTTCTAATTACAATTACGATTATATATTTGTGTATTATTATAGCTTTGAATAAGTGTAAATAAGAAAAAAAGAATATTATTTTTATACATTAAACACCCAACTTTTTTAGTACAAATACTTATTTTTGTTCTATTTTCATTAAACGTCTTCTTTTAATGGATAAATGTCTGTTTTTATTAAATGTGTTCTGTTGATGGATAAATGTCTATTTTTATTAAATGTCTTCTGTTGATGGATGACTGTCTAATTACTAAACTTTTAAAACTCTTCCTATTAAAAAAAGTTTAATAAAAGAATTTTTAAAGCTGAACGAGACTTTTTTATAAATAATGCGAACCAAGTACATTCTATTTTATTTTTTGGAAAAAAATACCAATAAACAATTTTATTTAATCAAATAATGCAATAAAATGTAACTTTAAGATCTCAATTCTTTATTAATTCTTGATAAAAAAATATATTTATTGGTTGAGATATTAAAAATCTCATAAACTATTGTATTTCACGATTGAGATTTAAATTCAAGATCTCAATTCTTGATGACTCTAAAATGTCAATTGATTGATTTCTAGGGACTTCAAGAAAACTTTCCCCCCAAATTATTTATGTTCTCTTCTTTTCTTATTATTATATACATTTATTTACTTTAATTCCTTATTTATTACTAAAATGTATTTTAGATTATAAAATCAAAAACTTAAAGATAATATTCACTAATGTTATATCACATTTTAATAAATTGACATTAGTAAATCGGTATCAAAAGTACTATTTTCCAACTATTAATCGACCCAAGTTTTGGGCATTACAGAGCGGCTGTGTGTACATGTGAGAGAGAAGAGAAGATTTAGGGTTCCAACATAGGGTATTTATAGACAATGGAAATTATGTAAATAATTAGAAAATTATAAATTTTTTTGAAAATGAAAATTATTTAATTGAAATGAAAATTAGCGACGGAAATCTAATTCCGTTGCTGTTTTTCATTGAAAATGAAAATTAGCAACGGAATTGTATTTCGGTTGCTAATTTAGCAACGGAATTTCAATTCGGTTGCTATTTTAGCAACGGAATTTCATTTCGGTTGCTATTTTAGCAATCGAAACTAAATTCCGTTGCTATTTTCGAAACGAATTTTTTAACCTATATTCCGTTGCTAATTTAGCAATGGAAATTTTTTCCGTTGCTATTTTTCATTCCAAAATTTTTTCGCCATCCATTGGCGCCTTATTTAGCAACGATATAGAAATTCGTTGCTAATTTCCGTTGCTAAATTTTGGCGCTAAAAATTTCCTCCACTTTTAGCAATGAAAAATAACCAAAAATATTTTCATTGCTAAATTTAGAATGTTTAACCAATTTTAGTAACGGAACAATTCCGTTGCTATTTTTCCATTGCTATTTTTAAATTTTCTTGTAGTGTTTTAGCGACTGAATTCTGGTAATTAACAACGGAAATTAATTAGCAGTTTTTTGTACTGTTATTACATGCCATATGTTTCCTACTGAGTGCATCAGCTACCACACTGGCTTTACTTGGATGGTAGTCAATGTAACGGTCATAGTCTTTAATCAATTTCAGCCAACGCCTCTGCCTCAAGTTAAATTCCTTCTGTATCAGCAGGTATTTCAAACTCTTATGTTCTGTGAAAATAAAATATTTCTCACCATAAAGATAATGCCTTCAAATTTTCAATGCAAATACAATCGCTGCCAACTTCAAATCATGAGTAAAAAAATTTCCCTCATGTATCTTTAGCTACCTAGAAGCATAAGCAGACTTTATCCTCCTGCATCAAAATACAGCCTAACCCATTTCTAAAAGCGTTGCTGTAAATTACAAAATCTTTTTCTGACACTGGCTAGATCAAATCAAATGCTTCTGTAAATATCTTCTTTAACTGCTCAAAATTCTCTTGACACTTCTCTGACCATATAAATCTAGTATTCTTCTGAAGTAATCGGATCAAAGGAGTAGCAATGGTAGAAAACTCCTTTACAAATCTTTTGTAATAACCAGCTAGACCCAAAAAACTTCTAATTTCTATCACATTTTTAGGAGTCTTCCATTTTAATATCGCCTGTACTTTTTTGGGATCTACTAATATTCCCTGTGCAGTCACTATATGTCCTAAAAATGCAACTTTCTAAAGCCAAAACTCACACTTACTAAGCTTTGCATACAGTTGTCTATTCCTCAGAATCTAAAGTACTATCCTAAGGTGTCTGTTATGTTCTTCAGGAGTCTTAGTATACACCAGAATATCATATACAAAGACTACCACAAACTGGTCAAAGTATGGATGAAAAATCTGGTTCATGAGATCCATAAAAGCCGTTAACGCATTTGTCAATCCAAATGGCATCACAACAAACTCATAGTGTCCATATCTAGTATGGAAAGCTATCTTCTGCACATCAATCTCCTTAACTCCCAATTGGTAGTAACCCAATTGCAAATCAATCTTAGAGAACATATCAAACAAGTCATCAATACGAGGTAGTGGATATTTATTCTTGATAGTAACTTTATTCAATTACCTATAATCGATGCATAACCGCAGAGATCCATCCTTTTTCTTTACAAACAGTACTAGTGCACCCTAAGTTGAAACATTATACCTAATAAATCTTTTCTCTAATAGCTCCTGTGACTGAACCTTGAGTTCTTTCAACTTAGCAGGTGCCATTCTGTATGGAGCTATAGAGATAGGTGCAGTACCAAGCATCACCTCAATAGAGAATTTTACCTCTCTGTCAGGTGGCAAACCAGGCAATTCATCCGAAAAAACATCCAGAAAGTTACAAACTCTAGGAATATCGTTGATACACAGTCCCTCCTTCCAAATTTCAATCACATAAGCCAAATATGCTGCACACCCTTTTCTTATTAACTGACATGCTATAGTAGCTGAGATCACATTGATTAAGAAATATGATCGTTTCCCATTTACTATTAATTTTGTTTCATCCCGGGTTATCAAAGTGATCCGCTTTAATCGATAGTCTACTATAGTCCAGTGAGCATGAATCCAATCCATACCCAGAATGATGTCAAATTCTAAAAAAGAAAGAGCTATCAGATTGGTAGGAAAGGTACACTATCGAATACTTATAAAGCAGTCGTGGTATACTATATCAACTACCATACTATGCCCTAAATGATTACTAACCTAAATATTATACTCAAGCTGTGCAACAACTAACCCTTTCCCCTGTGTAATCTCTGTGCTAATGTAAGAGTGTATCAACCCAGGATCTACCAAAGCATAAACAGAAGTACCAAAGAGAAAAAATTTACCAACAATGACGTCAGGTGTATCCAGATCCTCCTTTGTCCTCACAGCATAATTAAGGACTGCAAGTAGACTCTCTGCTCCACTCTGACTTCGTCCAGCTCCTCTACCAGCAAATGACCCTGAGGCTACCCCTTTGCCTCTACCTCTCTATGCTACGACTCTAAAATAGCTATCTGAGCTCTCGAATAATCTCTCACCATATGGTCTCTCGATCCATATCTGAGACAAGCTTTAATACGCCTCCAACACTCTCCTAGGTGTCTCCTACCATAAAATTCATATGTGGATATCCTTGCTCCTCTACGAATACCAGTACACCTAGGTAGGCTGACTATAGACTGAACTAAGGTGCCTATCATGGCAGTCGATCTCTGACTTTGAGTAGGCACTGGGGATACATTTGGTGTCTGTAAAGGAGGATTTTGTGGCCTCTTTCCAGAACCACTGGGGCCGTTAGACTAGGAAGGTCTCATTTTCTGTTGAAATCTAGCTTGTCTACTAGCCTCATCAGTCTGAGTTGACTCAACTCGAAAACCTGCAAGTATAAGGGATCTCATATCCACATACTCCTGAGCTACAATGGACTCCCTGATCTTATTATGGAGATCCTGCTCAAATAACTGACATGTCTTCCACTGAGTCAAGCTATAATCCTTCATATAAGCTAAAAGATGCTCAAACTCCCCGTTCATATTCCTGAATAGATATGTTTTCCTATGTCAGTCTCCAAAAAGCACTTTCCATAGCTTTTTAATGCACTTTTCCAACATATTTATCCCCAAACTGCTTTAAAAATAACTCCCAAATCACCCGCTCAATGGGGATATACGATCGGACTATCTCCCACCAAGTGAAAGTCGGTCCCTGAAATAATGCAACTTTCCCGTCAATCCCCTCCTTTGGTGGACTATGAGTGATCTTAAATAATTGATATGAGCCTAAATAACTCATATTTAATCCATATTTTGTTACCAAAATAATGTTTAGTTGTATTAAATTATGATAGAATTAAGTATGTTTAATATTTTTATCAAGTTTTGTGTATGTAGGAGAAAAAGGGAGAAAATTGTGAAGAAGCCCTGTCGCGAGCGCAACAGGTACCGCGAGCGCAACAAGGGAAGCGTGTCCCGTCGCGAGCGCGACAGATGCCGCGATCACGATAGGAGGCGATTAAAGGCAAGTCATGTTGAAAAGTCACTTAAAAGGACACCAAGTTTCATCAAGGGTTGCAACCATATGGAGGGGCACTTGAAGGAACTTGATGCTTGAAAAATTATATATACCCTAGAAGTTATAATCATTAAGGAATCTATCATTTTTATTTTTTATTTCAAAGTATAATTAGAAGACAATAATTGTAGTTTTAATTTTAGTTTTATGGCTTGAAGAGAAGGCAAATACAATGAAGAAGACTAAACTTGGTGAAAGGAAGAATGGTTGAGAGATCCCTTCTTTTATTTCTAATCTTTTCTTCTTCTTTGTAACTATTATGAATTATTTTTATGAACTTGAATGTTGTTAATCATATTTATTCATTTCTCTTTCATTTATCTTTATATGTAGTATTTTCTATTAAAACTTTATTAGTATCATTATAAGTTAAGGAAGATGACCTTCAATGTGCAATTCCTTCTCTGAAAATCAACAAAATGGTCATAAATAAGGGAGTTAGCGAGAGCAACGTCTTATTGAAAGTTAATAGGAAATTCATTATCAAAGCATAGTTTGAGAGATCACATGTGGAGATAGTTGTTATAGGTTGGTTTTTATTTTTTGAATGTGTGTTTATGTAATTCTTGTCTAAATGCGAGAGCTGCGATTTAGAACCATAAATGCATGTTTAAGGCATAATCTAGTCTAGATGCGAGAGCTGCGACATAGAACATTATTCTAATTTGGCTTGCATGATAAAGATTGAATTATAAATAAGAGAAAAAGATCAAATTCCATAATTATGTATATGTTATATTCATTATATTAATAAGTCTTCTCGGATTATCATTAAAGTAGAATAATATTTAATTTAGTGTAGTGTTGTTTTAATAATAATTTTAACTTGCAAATTAATGAGCATTGTAAATAAGATTAAAATTAAGTAGTAATAGTGTATAATGTTAATCAACATTCCTCGTGGGATCGATATCTGAAGTACTATAATCGGTACACCGTATACTTGTGGTATTTAAGCTTCTAGAAAAAGCATACCAATAATCTCTTTAACCTGTCCAACTACTTCTCAGTTTCCACAGATGTAGTCTGATTTCGGCCAAAGAAATCATCTGCCTTCAATTTCTTCAACTGCTCTAGATTAAACCTCCTAGGTGGGGGTGGAGGTGGCTGCTGCTGCTGTGGCTGAGGTGAAGGAGGAGCTTGCATCCTTTGGTATAATAAATTTGCCATCATTTGTATCAATTTTTAAGGTGCAGCAGACGGTGAAACTGGTGCAACTGGAGGTGGAGCAGGCTGACCATGATCCTATAACTTTGCATTATTCACACTCAGAGAGCCTTCACTTTCTCTATCATCAGCCTCAGTGCCCGCTTGAGATTCGGAGTCCACCTTTACACTATAAAACAAATATAGGGGATAGATAAACATCGGTTTCTCCAATAAAATCACCTTATATTCAAAACATCTCAGTTCATGGCATGTATATACATAAAGAACCTAATCACTACTTAACTCCTTATTTTTCCGACCTGAGGACTGTCTAAATCACACTCTAATACGATTTGTAATATCCCCAGATAGTCGCTTGTAGATGTTATCCACTTTGGGCCGAGGTGCGCACTATTTTAAAATACGTCTGCAAGTGAGAGATATCCATAGGCTTATAAGACATGCTTCATTCTCGATGTGGGTTATTACAATCCACCCCACCTAAATAGATCCAACATCTCACTGGCTAAGGCCTAGTATCACACTAGTATATCGATCCGACCTTCGATTCTGATACCATCTAAATATAACATCCGATAATCGGACATTGATCAGAGTATCGATGTCACAATACACTACGATGGTCCATACGTTATTAAATTATCCCTTTTTATAACATCCAAATTTTAAACCATTAATTCATGGGTTCCACATTTTAAAATATCTCATTATTTAATTTACAAAAATTTGAGCAGTATAACAGCTGAAATACAAATTCTACCTTCCTGCAAAAGCTAAAAAAGCTCCCAAATAATCACAAGCATCCACATCCAGTCCAACCTTCGATAATATATAACTCCACAAGATCAGTCAATACAAAATAACAGACATTTCCATGATTGTACATAAATATATATATATACACACACAGAGTACAATTCTTTTGCTTATCTCATCAAACTTATTTACAATTTATGACATATATATACAAGTTTAAAACTATATACAATCCACAGAAAAACTAGCCATGTCATCCTATTAAGCATCTTTGCCAACCAAACAAAACACAAAATGCTGGATTCTTCTTGCATTAATTTCATTCCAGCACAAACTCAATCTCTGTCTCCTACGTGCAGTACAAAACCACACGTTAAATATAAAAATACTTAGTGGTGAACATAAAACTTAAACTCCAAAATTTCACTGCAGTTCATTCACGTGTTATTCATTCTTATACTTCGTTATTATATATTTTTTATTATTCATTGGATAATTCCATTATTATACAAAATTTTTTGATTAAATTTTAAATTTTACTTTTATTGACAAAATTACTATTTTGCCCTTGCTTGAGAAATTCATTCTCAATTATGGCTTTTCAAATTTTATTCTCAAATTTTTATCACTTTATATTATGATTTCACACTATAGGGATAAATTTTTATTTTAGTCCCTAAAATTTTAGAGATGCATTTTTGTCCTAATTTATTTGTTTATCTGTTCTTTTATACTTTTATCTTATATTTCAGTATTTTTATGCTTTTCCTTGTAAGTATTTTTACATTTTGCCCATACAATATTTTTATACTTTTGCTAATATAGTATTTTTACACTTTTACCAATATAGTATATTCATGCTCTTACCAATACCAATACGGTATTTGTATAATCTTGCCCCTAGTTATACCATGGAAAATATATCACTAATTAAGATGAGCAAAACTATGGATCACGTGGGTCCCAGTACTCCAGTAGTATCAATTACACACATATTCTTTTTCTTTTTCTTTTTTTTCCCCCAAACACTCTAGTATAGTCATGGAACCATATCAAGGTTACCACTATGCAAGTTTTCATGATTTGTTATCGCGGTTATAGTAATATCCCTATGGCTAGCCATGTACATCATAATTCCTGATTTCACATATAATACTAAAGGCAAATCACAATTACAATTTAACACAGTTTATAACAATGCATCATTACCGATTCATGTTAATAATTAACATATATTATTAAAAAAAATCTCAGTATTTCAGAAATACCAACTTTTCAATCAAGATCATTTGGTGCAATTACAATTATTTCGCTTATTTATTTTATTTATTATTTTCTTTTCCAATACATACTCCTTACACGACATATGGCTTATTTATACTCTATTATGCATTTATTTCGATTTATTTCTCAAATATACACAAATTTCTTTAGGATCCCTATTTGGTTACATTATTCAAATTTCCTTTTAAATTGTATTTTCTATTCAATTTAATCATAATAAACATATAACTACACATTTTTCAATTATTTCAATTTAATCCGTAAAATTACATTTTGATCCTTAATGTTTTTAATGTGGCTGATTTTTTTCCCTAAACTAGGTATCTCTAATTTTCAATTAAATACCATAATTCAATTAATTCAACCTCCAATTTCACAATTCTAAGCTCAATTACAATTTAATTCATAATTAACCTAAATATTTTTTCGTAATTATATATACAATATATATGTGAAATTAAAGAGTTTTGAGTTATTCACTTACCAAAATTCACTCCAAATTACTCAATAATTTTGTCTTTTCCCTTATTTTTGGTTGATTTGCTTCCTTCTCTTTGCCCCTCTATTTGGTAGCAATTTCATGTCCAAATTCACCATAAATTCAATCAAAATTTTGCTTATATAATTCATACAAACTCAAATCAACACTTAGTTAATCTATTTATCAAGTAAAACTCAATTTTTCCTAAACTTGCCAAAATATCCACATGAAGAATTGGATTATTTTCAGCTTCTTTCACCACCAATAGTAGCCAAAAATTAAGGAAAGCAATTTGAGAAAATTTCGTTGAGATTAGAGATGGAAATTCTTAGGAATTAAGCCTTAAAGAAACAAAGAAAATGAAGGAAGAAGAAGAAGAAAGAAAGACCACAGCAATAAAGAGGAAGAAAGTGGTCGGCCAAATGAATGAATTTTTTCCCCATTAATAGGCCTTACCCACTTTAGAACAAAATTAATTATGTTCTAAGTGGATCCAATACCACATGTAACCATTTAATTGACTAATACACTTTTAGTTGTCAATTTTTGATAAAAATTATACCAAAAATTTTTAAAAATATTAATTTGGCCTTGCTTAAAAGTTTGGATCAATCCGAGATCGTTTCGATATCAAATTTAGCCTGAATGCATATTTTAATCAGTCCAAAAGCTGAATTTTCAAAAAATTCATTTTACACTTCCAAAAATTTATATATAATAATTTTATGAAATACATGAAATATTTTTAAGCCAGTTAAAGTTTTCGATCAACTATATTGATCCCGTTATTTATTTTAATTTTCACTTTTCGAAATCTATTTGGCCTTAATTTCAGTCCAAATTATACCACCGAACTCTTCATGAATAAAACTTTTCAATGATGAAGAAAAATTTTATGGATTTGGTGGATTCAGGTAATACTATTTATCTCAGAAAGTACTATTTACTTGATCGGCGATTACTGGAGCGTTACAATTTTGTCTAGTCGAGGTGTATAGTGAAAAATATTCGAATAATTAGTGTGCAATACGTGTTTTTTTGGGCAAGTCTAAGGTGCAAAGTATACATTTTTTTTTTCTTTTTTATCATTGATACAGTCATGGCACGTGCACATCAAGTGTAGGAACACGTCTACATAGAGAAGTGGTGAAAAGATTTAGGTGTAACAAATTTTCGTTTCATCACAAATAATTTTTAAATTTTTATTTTTATCCATATTAAATTTAAAATTATCAAATTTTGATAGAATCATAGTATTATTTTATATTAGATTTAATTTTTTAACTCTCATTTTTATTTTTATTTTATTGAATCTTTATTTGTATCCAATGTCTATGAAAATAAAATTCAAATACAGACTTTACAAAAAGTTTCCACCTTGCATGGTAACGAACTATTTGTCGAGTTATTTGGCATAAATAACTTTGTAAAAAGAATTCTAAAAACTAGTTTTAAATTATGAAACAATTATTTTTCAATTTTATGTTTGAATTAAATATTTATTAATTATTATGACTTTATTCACAATTGGGAGAGTTTAAAAAAGTGGTCCAATTTAGTTATTAAAAATAATAAGATTTTTTTACCAAAAAAATAATAATATTTTTTATTAATTTATGCATTAAATAAAGCTGAAAATTTTATCTTTTTTGAATAAGGGAAAGATTATTTAAGAAAAAAGATTTATTAAACTATTTCTAATTTTTATAGTCTTTTTCTAGAGAGTTACGGACTATATTTCAAGTTATCCTCTCATCCGTGATGGAGACAAGGAGAGCTAAGGGTTCTCGTTCCCAAAACTTGAAAAATTACGTATACGTTATGTGTGATAATCTTAAAAATTAAAGTATACTTTCATTTTAACTTTTTGAAATTTTCTACATATAAATAAATAAAGTGTGTATATATATATAAGAAGTTTATAACTTTAAATTAAAAATATATTTTTTTTTACTTTTAAATGTTTAAATTTTACTAATCGATTTTTTTAAATATCAAAATCAGACTCTTATTTTAATTGAAAATTAGAATGCACATTGAAAATTAAAAACGTGCATTCGTCATTTACCAAGTAATTAATATAATTGATGATTATTAAAAAAAATGTAATAAATCTTATAAAAATAAATCTTATCTCATCTATAATGGTAATATTCTCTTGTCTTTTAAAAAGCAGTAAATTTTTAATTTGACTCTTAAACTATTTAGTAAATGTCAATTTTTTCAAAGATAAAAATTTGAACTAAATATAAATGCAACTTTTAATATAGGAAAAATAAGACAATGAAAATACAATAATAACTACGTTCTTCCTCTACAAAACACTACAGACATAAGAACTGCTTATAGAATTAATAGCAGATTACAAGGCAAAACTATCTGAATTTTACACCTAATACACCCAAAATATCTAAATTAACAACTTAAGCAAGAAAATAATACAACCAAACAAGCAAACCATTACTTTGCCAGTACCAAATCTTGAATATCTAACAAAAATATTGTTGCTTCAACACTAATATTAATCTAATGTTCATACAAGAACCAGAAGCAAATCAGTAGAAAAGTTAAAGTTGCAGTAAAGCACAAACAGTTTGTATAACAGTAAATAGGAGGAGAGTATAAGCATGGTAAAACCTACTACGGGACACAACATTTCCTTTAGCAAAGTTGTTAAATACAGTTGATAAGCTATCATTACTTCGTATCCTGTTAAGTATTATTCCACTTTCAGCAACAATTCACTACAAGAAAAATGCAAAATAGTGAGGAAAACAGTCCTCGCTAAATGATGATTTTTCGTCGCTAAATCAGTTTAGTGAGGATTTAGCGAGGGCAAAAATTTTGTAACAAAAGTCATCCTAGCTGAATTTATAGTTGGATAACCATTTCCATGCTGAAGCTAGAAACTGGTATATAGCCTTTTTGTGAAGTAGCTAGAAATTGGTATATAGCCTTTTTGTGCAGTTATAGTTGGATAACCATGTCCATGCTGAAGTGACAAAATTTGGTTGATTTGGTATTCAAAATTTGGTACTGCTTTTAAAAATTTATTTGTTTTGCCTTTCTGTATTTCTTTTAGTTCTCTGCAGTTAAATTTTTCAATTTGCTGGCTTGCAGTAACAGAGAGATGTAAAATTAAAGACTCGTGGAGGCTTTGTTGCATTCAGACAGCACTGTCTTTTGAACTTGTGTTTGATCTGATGGAATAGCTTTATAAGAGTTCATTCATATATATGATAATCGATTTCTCAGTTGTTGATTAGGATTCTAAGTATTTGCAATAGGCACACTGACAGGCTAAGATGAAGGCATACATACACATATATACACAGTTCAGTTTTTACTGCTGTTAGTTCGTTTATCATACCAATATAGCTTCAATTAGGATTCACAGGTCCATTAATTTTACTGGAACTTTGTGCAAAAATGTTTATGCAGACTACTGTTTTAAATATCTTGTAAGTAACATATTAAGTTTTGTCTCAATGCAAGTGTTTGGTCTGTCCTTTTATAATGGACATTTTCTGCCCTTAAATATTAATTTGTGATTCTCATTTTTATTGTCAGTCCTAAATGGGGATATGAGATAACATGCAATTGTGCATGAATTGATGGATTTCTGCTGCAGGGGGTGAACACAATCTTGATCTGAACTTAGGAATGAACAA
The DNA here is from genome assembly GCA_037975025.1 of Excoecaria agallocha. Taxonomy (NCBI): domain Eukaryota; kingdom Viridiplantae; phylum Streptophyta; class Magnoliopsida; order Malpighiales; family Euphorbiaceae; genus Excoecaria; species Excoecaria agallocha. The sequence goes on along the minus strand of CM075822.1, from coordinate 35,827,670 downwards.
TTTATTTTTTTTTCTTTTATCTACTTGGAACAATATTTAGCTGTTACTTTCTTGGATCCTGGTTTTTGTTGTTGGCTCTTTGGTGGGTTGCTCTTGTTTATTTGTCATGACCAAAAGGTTTGTAAATTTCATTACTAGTTGTCCTAATGGTGTTTTGATCCAATCTCTAACAGGAAAATTTGTAGCTGTTCTTGCCTCAATGCCCTTGCCAATTGTGGCAGCTCTGTACTATGTCTTGTTTGCCTGCGTGGGTATGTATCCTTAGTTTTGCCTTGGTAAGTATTGAAATTATTGCACACAGAGACAGGAAATAATATTTTATTATCTTTAAACGATTTTTAGGGATAATTTTAAGAATAGTGCATTTTGTACAATTATTTGGGATATTGGGGTGATTTGTAAACTAATTGGGGAAATGGGGTGTTTACCTCATTTCCACTGCATTTTTGGGCGAAAATGGCAGGACATTCACGAGGTGGCAGGCTGTCCATTTTCGCTGGAGACTTGGGCGGAAATGGCAGTGTGCAGCAGCATGTCGGCAGGGTGGTGGCAGGCTTCCATTTCCGCTGGAGACTGGCAGAAATGGTAGTGTGCAGCAGTGTGTCGGCAGGGTGGCGGCAGGCTTCCATTTCCGCTGGAGACTATGGCGGAAATGGCTGGGAATTTCTGCAATTCACGAGCGCACAGTGAATTGCACAAAAGCACAGTGAATTACACAGAAGCATGCATAGTGAAATGTGAATTTAAGGCAGAAATTGTGCCTTATTTATCACATTTGCTGAGTTTCAATTTCAGTATTTCTCACATTTGCTGCTTTTCAAATTTTATGTGTTTGCACGGGCTGTATTTTTTTTTTTTTTGTTGATGAAGTTAGTTTTTGGTTGTTTAAGGGTGAAGAAGTGAAGAAGTAAAGAGTAAAAATTTTATTATTGTTAAAGATTTGGTGCCTTTGATTAGAAAGTTAATATTTTAAAATTTTTCAAGTTTTATCTTTAAAGAAAATGAATATTATTTAAATGTATGTATAAGTGGAGTGTTATATGGAGCAAAATAATTTAATTTGTTTTTTGTAAATGTTTTAAGTTGAGAAAATGTGTAATTTTTAAATATGTGTATAAGTTGAGTATGATATGAACAAAATAATTATATATTTATTAGTAAGTTTGTTTAGTTGAGAAAATGTATATTATTTAAATGCATTAATCAGTTGAGTATGATATGAAGCAAAATAATTTAATTTTTTTTAGTAAATTTGTTAAGTTGAGAAAATGTATATTATTCCAAGGTATTTATAAGTTGATTATTTTTTATGCAAATATAAGAATTTTTTATGCTAATATAGGAATTTTGTTATTGATATAAGGAACATAGGAATTAAAATTTTTGTAATTAAAAGATATCTAAATGGAATGTCATTTAAAATATATATATATATATTGTATATGATATTAAATTAATATATTAATTTTTAATACGTATTATAATGTTTTATGTTATGAGGGATTTGTTAATATAATATTTTTATCACATATAAATGTAGGTATTTTTGAAAATGAATCACTTTCAAAACCAACCTTACATAAATCCAGGACCACGCGTTGATGATCTATTGACGCTCAAAGGAAAACATCGGGCAGATGCAATGTGGAGCAATGTTGTAAGTTTAATTTAAATTATTCATAAATAGGAATATTTTTATACGCAGCGTATATATTAAATAATTTAAGTCATGTTCATTTAAATGAATAATTTTTTTATTTGTTAGGTTGAACATAATGTATTATATGTTCGAAGGGCTAGTATGGAGAGTCATTATGCAAATATTGATGAAAGAATTATATCGTATTTGAGATTGGCTGGATTTTATGGGGTATCTCAGATAGGTCCCATGCATGTTGATGCGAATTTGGTAACTGCACTTGTAGAGAGATGGAGACCGGAGACGCACACTTTTCATCTCGCAGTTGGTGAAATGACTAACACTCTATAGGATATAGAGATATTAACCAGTTTACCCATCGAAGGGCGTGCGATTACTGGACGTGTGAAACATAATTGGCTAATACTCTGTCAGCAACTGTTAGGACATATGCCAAGTGAAGATATGCTGAAAGGTCATTCGGTTAAACTAAGATAGTTGTCAGGCACGTTTGGCTTTTTGCCAGTTGATGTTACTAACTACGAAATACAATGCTTCACCTGTGCATGGATATTGCGTTGTATTGATGGATTGTTGTGTCCATCACAAGCAAATAATTATATCCATCTGATGTGGCTTCCCCTTTTGGAGAATTTAGAAGAAGCCAGGAGTTACAGTTGGGGGTCGGCGTGCTTAGCTTGGCTATATAGGGATCTTTGTCGTGCCACACGTCCAAGTGCCCATGGTGTTGCTGGTTATCTATTGTTATTACAGATGTGGGCATGGAAAATGCTTCCTTTATTCCGACCTTCTTTTGTAGGCGAATGTGTGACCGATCAGACAATGCCGTATGGATATAGGTATTTATTTAGTTATTTACGTTTTTATTTATTTATGCACTTAATTAATTTATTATTTTATAATAGGTGGCAATCTCCTCTAAATTTCAACAATAGTAGTTACAATGATGTACATGCGTACCGCGTTATTTTAGACACTCAGCGTGATCATGAGGTAATTATTATGTATGATGTTTACAAAAATATATGATATTTTTACTACATTATTGATCATATTACTAATTCTAATTAGGTGGAATGGCAACCGTATGAAGGGGTGATGCATCTATTGCCTTCGTTTTGTACGAATGGACAGCGCATTGTAAGGTATTATTATAATGTACTTGAAATTGCTACTTATTCAATAAAAAAACAATTGCCAACTAAATAACATAATTGTTCAAAAAACATATATACATCAAAGCATAAAATAAAATATTATTTAAAGTTCAAGAAATATATGCAACATTTAAGATAAATCCTTGATTTGAAGACCCTGCACGACTAGGACATGCCCTCTTATTATGTCCAGCATTTCCACAATTGCTGCAGTGGGTTACACTACCTCCTTCTCGTCTATCCATTTCATTACGAATTCGTGTTGTTTTAGGCCGCCCTTTCTTCCTTTGAAGTTCCATATTAGGCACAAATTTAGGCTCGTTATATACGGGCCAATAAGCTCGATGACCCATTGGGTGAAATTCTCCTTCATAGCATTTTAGAGCTTCTACAATGGTATAACACGAATCAACAAATGAAAACATATCAATATGTTTATGCATGCTTGTTGTAATTGCATGTGAACATGGCATTTTTGTGCCCTGAAACTTTCCACATTCACATTCGCGCTTTTCGAGACTCACTATATAAGTGTCAATTTCTGAATTATCTTTCGGTTCACTGCAAGCTATAACTCTGAATAATTTGTACCGACTATCATAATCAATAATTGAGTGACCTCGAGCCCTAATTGCACGCTTGTTCATAGATTCAATGCATTTTGGAGTGAAACGAAATTCTTGAGTTATTTTCGTCTTGTACAAACCTCGTCTTTACTCATAAAATTTTACCAATCGCCCAAAAACATATTCAACTATAGCTGTGATAGGCATCATTCAAACACCTTTGAGAGTACTATTAACACTTTTGGCTATATTCGTTGCCGCATGACCATACCGATATCCACCATCTTCTGACATCGTCCAACGGTCCAATGGCACCTGCATTGCCCACTTGTATGAGTCCTCGTCAAGCTCTTTTATTTCATTCATCTTTTTCATGAACTTGCCCTTCTGAAAGTTATTCCCTAAAAAATAATATTGATTAACAACATAACAAATATAATAAATATAATTTTTTTCATTTATTATATGTATGTACTTACCAGCATTATAAAGCAATTTTTTTATTGTTGGATTTCTGTGATTGGTGTTGTAAATACTGACAAAGTGTCGTAAACATATCCTGTGAAATGCAAGAGGTTCCTTCCAACCACTCTGTTCATCTCGAAACACTGCCATAATTCCAGCGTGCCTATCAGATATAATAGTTATCCCAATTCGTTAAGTTAAATACTTTCTAATTAAACCCAAAAACCAAGCCCAACTGGATTTATTCTCTGATTCAACAACAGTAAAGGCAACTAGAAATAGCATGTCATTACCATCAACAGAACTTGCTATTAGAAGTGTTTGTTGGAATTTTCTTGTCAAGAATGTTCCATCTATTTATAGCAATGGATTACAATGGTTGAAACCATCAATTGCTGGTTTGAAGCTCCAAAAAACCCTTTGAAATTGCTTTATGGTCGATACTTGGGTTTCTTGCAAAACAAATTCATATACAGTTCTTGGATTATAGCACTTCAAAGCATATAAAACACCAGGTAATCTCTCATATGATTCAATATAGTTGTCGAATATCGACTCCAGCGCGCTCGCCTTCGCATACCATGCCTTATAGTACGATACTTCATAGTGATATCGCTCCTTAATAGCAGCAATAATCACATCAATGGGAAGGATCAGATTTTTACCTACCATCCCCCTAATACAATTGCGAATAATATGCGATCCCAATTGTCTGTGATCCCTTGAAAGGTTACCAACAGATAGACATGAATGTGGTCCCTCAAACCTTGTGATAGTCCAAAAAGGACTATTCTCCTTTTTTGCTACTCTTAACCTCCACTTACATCCAGTATTGGCCTTTACACATCTCAGCACCCAGTATTTTGCCTTCGATTCCACAACTTTGAAGTCAACATTTCGCATTATAGAGTATTTTTTAACAAAAGACTTAACCTCATCCTTACTGTTGAAAACCAAACCAATTGATAATTCGGACGATCCATCCCAAATATTAAATTGCAAACCTTCCATCATATTCACTTGGGCTGCATCAAAGTCAATAGCTGTATAGTATTCTGATGGAAAGTTGAAGATCGCCTCATGTGAATCCCCACTCACATCGATGGACTCACTACCATAAAAAAAATTCAGAGTCATCACTATCCTCAATCAAATTTGCAGTCAGCCTCAATATCGTCATCAAGTAAAATGTAATTATTGTTCACCGTCCCATCATCAAAATGATCCACATCTACCACATCTACAGTAGGTTCATTTATGACATCACCAATATCTACATCAGGACCCTCATTCAAGGATATGTTTGGACTGTTGCCAAAAAGGGAATTGCCTAGTAGATTGCCATCCTGAAGACTTGCAGACTGTCTTATCTGACTAGGTTGACTTGCATCAGCCCTTACTTGTTGTTGATAACTCATATCATCTCGACGACTACTCGATTTACTGCCAAATTTAGACCTACTAAAAAAATTGCCCACCCGTCGACTCAATGAATGCCTAGGCTGACTAATACATTGATCAGGAATTTGGGTCACTGCACGTCTGGGCTGAGTCATTCGACCATCAGGCACCTAGCTAACAGACTGACTAGGCTGACTCATTCGACCATCAGGCACCTGGCTAACAGACCGTCTAGTCTGACTCATTGAACCATCAAGCATGAGGCTAGCTGAATGTCCAAGTTGTCTCCTAGATACATCAGCCATATAGCTACGTGATCGATGCAAAAACTCGTGTCCTGATGTCAAACTGCCCTCTCTTAAAAGCAAGTCACCATCACGTCGACTTAAAGATTGGTTTGTCTGACTAGTACTGGCATCACAATCATACTGACTATGACCGACATCACCAACAAACTGACAAAAATTTGATTGCAAAAAATATTCAAAATCTTCCCTACTGACGGATTGCATGGGCTGACTTAGACCAACATCATTCACAAAAAATTGTTAACTTGCATCAACATTTACCATCTGTGTTGCATCATTTCTATCTTGCTCATCAGTTTCGTATATTGCCTGCATATTAGCTCCAAACCTCCCTTCATCCACTTTAATTATTAATTCAACAATTGTGTAATAGTCATATTCTCTTAATTTTTCATATATCATATCTATGTCACTATCATTTTCCAAATCTACCGTCGTCCAACATAACGACCCTCGATTGTACAATGGACTTTTGTAAATAATTCTTAAAATCACATCGTTAACGCCTAAATTAAACTTTATGTGAATTTTATGTTTCAATTCAGCAAGGGTTGGCTTACTCTTAAATCTTACTCTCTTCATAACATCTGGACCCGATATGTCATACTGAAAATCAGCAATTCCATAACTAATTTCCCCTCCCTTGTGCAAGTAAAAATTCGTATAGCCTGACATCTTCTGCCTATATATAACTTGTAATACAATTATATAATTTTTAATTAATATTTGTCCATATTTTTTTCTCATAAAATAAAACAACATAATATCATATCTAAAATAAAAAAATATCTCACTTGCCGTTTACAATAATTGCCAAAATAAATAAAAGAATTTTAAAATTTTTATATAGTAAACCAATTAATAATAACACAAAATGATAATAATTGCTTCATTTATATAATATTATTACACAATACTACTACATATTACGCTTATATTTTTACTAATAGAAGCTCATAATTCTTAATAATATAAGCTCATAATCATGGCTCTTCGAGTAAAATATGTCTGCAGCATCTATTGTATAAAAATGATACAAAAAATTATATTACAAATTAAACTTTATTTCATTTTATAACTCATATTTTAAAATTTTAAAAGTTTTCTTATAACTAAATAATCAGCTCATTCGCTATTTAATACTTACATTTAATATTACGATCGTTGTGCCTTACAAATTCGCTCTTTTTATCATCTAATTAATACCTAATATTTAACAAATTAAAAAATTTTTAAAAATTTGTTAATACATAACATTCTAAAATTAAATGAGTAAAATTACAAAAATTTAAATATAGTTACTTACCTGATAACAAGAATCATACTTAAGCTCATGATTGTAAATTTTTTCATAATAGCACACTAAAATTACTCACAATAATTTTTATAAACTAACTATAAATCTCAGCAAATAAACTCAATTTTTCACGTTCTAAACCACTTATATATAGCGGGAGAGAGGGAGCTCAGTGCGGGAACAGCCTGTCCACTTCAGCTACATATTCCAGCGAAAATGCCCCATTTTCGCAACAGTCTCCAGCGAAAATGGAGCCGCCTGCCATGCACGTGAATGTAAATATGGGGCTCCAATGAAAATAGGATAACAATGTAAATTTTTGTGGATGAATGGGAGGCAAGCTATTTCCAAAGTCATTGACTCACCTAATTTCAAATTTAGAAATGTGTTTTTGGACCTTCATCGAGTAAATTATATTGTGTCAAAATAGTTTGGACTTAATTGTGTTTAATTAGAAGATTAAGCATTAAATAATAGAGTTTGAGGTCTTAGAAACTATTTTAGCCGATGGTTTGATTTTCATCAAATGAATCATAATTAAGATTTTACATTTATCAAAAAAAAATTATCATATTAAGAAACCTTTTTACATGCTTTCATTAAATGTATGCAGTAACCCTTAAAAATAAGTAAGAAAAGGAATAACAAATTAAAATCTAAGTATTTATTCTAAATCAGCCCTCCAACATATGGAATACCAAGACTAACCAGTTTCCTCCTATAAATTGAGAAACAATAAATTCTCTAGCTATGTTCTTTGATAGGACAGAATGTACTCTAGGCCACTTAACTCTATTTGCCACTGCTGCTCCTGTTCCAAAATTTTCGAATTTCCCATAAAATCATGTCTTCTCAAAATTTTGGTTCCAACGCAACAAACCTTCAAGATTTATCACGCTTGTAATATTGCATTGCATAAATATAGTTTTAGAATACCTTTTCCATGGCCGACATAGATAAGTTGGAGTTAGCACTTGTGATTCTATCAAGCCTTTATCCCTAGTGATATTGTAAAGATGAAAAGAGAAACCACATATTTTCTATTTTTGGTCACATCCATTAGTTGTCACTGCATTAGACTGATCTTTTAAAGCTTTATGAGCTAATATTTGACAATTTTAAAAAAACTATCAGTCCTTCTCCAAACATAAAATCTATTGTTCCATAAATATAGCATTCGCGATAAAACTGCGGACCTCTCTTGACAAATAAGGTATCTTGGTAGCCTTTGATTGCTAGACGGTAAAATGTGAATTTTCTAGAATTTAAAAGAATTGTCACAGCTTGATAATTTTTTGCACCGACAGTATTCTCCACGGTGAGATCAATTGCCAAAAAATCATCCCCATCTATGACTAGAGTAGCAGAGTTTATAGTTGAATATCCCGATCCGTTGCTTCTATCATTTGAAACTGTAGTAATGTTTATTCCATCATCAACAAGAATAATATTCCATTTTTCTTGTGAAACATGTACAATCTCTTTATAAACTCCTTGTTTGATGTGTATAGCATAATGATAAAAACTATTATTTGGAGCAGCATTTATAGCTTGGTTTATGGTAGAAAAATTGCCAGAACCATCCATGGCAACCGTGACATTAAAATCAATGGCTTTTAGAAGAAAAAAAATAAGAGAATATAACAAGAAAATACATAAGTGAGAAAGTATTGTGATATTGTAAAATAGATTGTAAAGTATTGTAATATTGTAGAATATATTATCTTTTTGGTTGAAGATATGTATATGAATTAAAGAGGATTTTGATCTTATGTTTATACGATGGAAATGAGATTTGGTCTTGATATTTATAAGAAGGAATATGTAGTGCTTATGCTAATTATTATCATATCAACTTGCTTGTAAAAACAAACATTGCCAAATAGTAATATGAATACTGAAGATCTTGTTACAGATGAAAAATGAAGTTTTTGTTATATATATACCAAGGTCCAGGTGGCACTTAAGTATACAGTAGTGCCATCTCTCATCAGCTATAGTTTTTAGGAAGATTGGTAAGCGCCTTAAGTGGTATCAGAGCCAACCAGGATTCGAGTCGCAGGGGGGCAGGAAGGGCAGTTGTGAAGTAAGTCCCATGGTAAGACCTCCCGATCCGACAACTCAACGTGGAGACGTTACCTGGACAGTCCGGGTGGCGCTTAAGTATAAAGTAGCGCCATCTCCCATCAGTTATAGCTTTTGGGAGAATTGATAAGCGCCTAAGTGGTATTAGAGCCAACCAGGGTTCGAGCCACAAGAAGGGTAGGAAGGCCAGTTGTGAAGTAAGTCCCATGATAAGACTTCTCGATCCGACAACTCAACGTGGAGATATTATCTAGACGGTACCGTTGGAATCAAACCATAAAAATTTATCTTTCAGCCGATATACCTTTTTAATGCATTACAAGCATTATGTAAACATAATTTCTGATGCATTAGATCAACATAAGCCACAGGTGCATAGCATACTTATGAATGTAGCAATACTTTAACACGGAGTATGGAAAATAAATTTTATGAATAAAAATTATATTACAAAGAAAGTAAAGCTCAACACATAAGCATACTTAGTTTTTTGAAAACAAATTAAAATTTACAAGTTTATTTTGAAAATAATACTCTAAACTTCAAGATTACAAGTGTGCTCAACACATGAGCTTCCTAATATTCTAAGCTTGAGAGGTTTTTATCCTAAAAGAAGAATCTACCTAGAATGAAGAAAAGAAATTTTTGTTTATTTGGCCTCATTAATAGGAGCTTGGACCCACTACAGCTGAATGCATCTTCTTTTTATCAATTAAGTAGGAGCTTGGATCTACCACCCACTATAATTGATATCCGTGAAAAAGTCTTTTGACCCACTTTGAAGTTGGTGGAGACACTGCAAGTGGGGAGCAGATATCTGTCGAAAATAAGAAAAGAATCTAATTATTTTCCTTTTATTTTACTTTTACTTTTGTTTTATACTTTTACTTTTTTTATGAGGCCTGTTTAGGCTTGGATCAAGCCTATTTTACAAAATATGGATCTTAAAAAGAGTTCATGTTAAAAATCCATTAAACTAGAGGAAAAATACCGAAATAGTCATCTTCATTATTATCACCTAAGTTGATAATGAGCTCGAAATCTGAAGACGAGGCCTTTGAAAGAACTGAGGAAGCTTTTGAAGAAGAGATTTCACTTTGGAGAAGTTGGGCATAATTTGAAAGTATTCTTCCTTAGTTTTTGTTGCTGCTAGTTGGGTCTGAGCAAATGACTTCTGGGCCTTGTTTGGTGAGTCCTTGTGCTTGGAGCTATGCATGACACCTTATTTTTTTATGCTAGCAGGTACTGCAAACTTAATCCACCAACAAATCTGAAACCTTCGGACCAATATCATCTGGGCCTCCTTTTGCTAATATTACAAATATCATGTTGTTATCCATGGTAAATAGAATTTTGTGGCAAAAAGCATTAAGGAATGAAATTGTCGTTCCTTATTTGATAGTTTTTAAGAGGTTTTGAAAAGCTGGTAACCTTCCTAAACTGAGGATTTAAGAAGTTTCGTATAACTTCTACCAATAGTTGAAACATAATGAAATTTTTGAAGGATCAATTTTTAGGAAAAAAAATAGCCAAGTGTGGCTAAACTTTTGATTTTGAAGTAGGAAAGCATTATACCAATGTTGCTGATAATCTCGGTAAGTAAATATCTTACAATGGTTTAGAATTGTTTTGAAGTCAACTGAAAAATGTTTGAGGGTATGAAGTGCTGATCCCCATTCGAGTTGAAAAAGGATTTTATGAATTTTTACTGTGAAATAAAGGATTTTAGGGCTGTTTTTAGCGTTATGAGCAACCGTCACAGAACCTGTGGATTCCAATATTACCAAATAATAAGGTTGAAATTTTATTAAATCCCAAGGTTTAAAAAATCGGCCTTTTAAAAAAATTTATAAAATAACCTATTGAGGATTTTGAAAACGAAAACTTTCCTCAATAGTCCATGTATAATGAAAATCAGTTTTTACAAAATATTCTGCTTTTGATAATTTTAATTGGGACAAAATAAGTTCAAAATCATTTTGAGATAAAACTGTTTGTGAAAATTTCTCTTTCGAGGGTTTTGAAATAATTTCTTCACGAGAAGGTTTTGAAATAATAAAATTGTAGAAACAAATACTTCAGACATAGGATATGGGAAAATATTAAAACAAAAGATCAATGCAAAAGAATGCATTGCTTAATACACATCTGCACACTGGAATGACTGTCAAAAGAATTATCCAATCATTAAAAAAAAATCCTTTCAATTGCCATGTGCATTCAAAAATTTCAAAGTGATCTACTTAATCAAAAATTTTTACTTCGCATTGATTGTAAATCAGCTAAAAAAATTTGCAAAAACATTGCATCAAAACAAATTTTAGCCAAATGACAAACAATTCTCGGTGTATTTAATTTTGAAATCGAATTTATTCGAGATAAAAATTCAATTTCAGATTTTCTGACCAGGGAGTTCCTTCAAAATAGGTTCTGAGTGAACTTTCAGAATGCCGAGAAAATTCAAAAAAGAGAAAGAAAAAGAGGTCCAAAAGGACCCAAAAGAAAAAAAATCAAAACCATTAGTTTCTTCTACTGTTCCTATAAAATCTTGGACACAAGCGATCAAAAAGGATGAAGAAAAAGCCAAAAAGCAGGCCCAAACGATCCAAAATTGAATCCAAACTGTTCAAAAGAACCCAGAATTAAAATATTGATTCCAAAATGCCTTAGAAGATGAAGAAGTCCTAAAATCCCAAAAAGAGAAAAGACTTCAGACACTTCAGGCTTTTCTGAAATTGAGGCCTTAAAAGCAAAAATTTTAGAAAATAAGGCCTTCATAGGTAAAAATCTAAACTTCATTGCAAAAACCAAGAAAGAAGAATCTTCAACTCCAAAAACCCTTTCTCAAAGTTCTTCAAAAATATTATAAGAATCATCTTGCAATAAAATTATTGTTTCAAAATCTTCTCGTAAAGAAATTATTTCAAAACCCTCGAAAAATGAATTTTCACAAATAGTTTTATCTCAAAATGATTCTGAATTAATTTTGTCTCAATCAAAATTACCAAAAGCAGAATATTTTGTGAAAACTTATTTTCAGTATATATAGACTATTGAGGAAGATTTTCATTTTTAAAATCCTCAATAGGCCATTTCACAAATTTTTTAAAAAGGCCGATTTTTTAAATTTTGAGATTTAACAAAATTCCAGTTTTATTATTTAGCAATATTGAAATCCACAAGTTCTGACTACTCATAACCCTAAAAACAGCTCTGAAATCCTTTATTCCACGGTAAAAATCCATAAAATTTTTTTTTTCACTCAAATGAAAATCGACACTTCATACCCCCAAACACTTTCCAATTGACTTCAAAATCCTAAATCATTGTAGGACATTGACTTACTGGGACTATCAAGAAGCCTAGTATAATATTTTCCTACTCCAAAATCAAAAATTTAGCCACACTTGGCTATTCTTTTTTCTAAAAATTAACCCTTCAAAAATTTCATTACGGTTCAACCATTGGTAGAAGTTATACGAAGCTTCTCCTTAAACCCTCAGTTCAGGAAGGTTACCACCAGCTTTTCACAAATATTTATAAACCATCAAACAGAGAATGACAATTTCATCCCTTAATATTTTTTGCCACAAAATTCTATCTACCATGGATAACAGCATGGTATTTGAAATATCAGCAAAAGGAGATCCAGACATTGATCCGAAGGTTCCAGATTCGTTGGTGGACTAAGTTCGCAGTACATGCTAGCATCAAAAAATCTGGTGTCATGCAATGACTCCAAGCACAATGACTCACCAAACCAGGCCCAGAAATTCTTTGCTCATACTCAACTGGCAACAGCAAAAACTAAGGAAGATTCCTTTCAAATTATGGCCCAGCTTCTCCAAAGTGAGGCCTCTTCTTCAAAAGCTTCCTCAGTTCCTTCAAATGCCTCGTCTTCAAATTCCGAGCCCATTATCGACTTAGGAGATAATAATGAAAATGACTGCTTCGGTATTTTTCCTCCAGGTTAATGAATTTTTAACATGGACTCTTTTTAAGATCCATATTTTGTAAAATAAGCCTTGGCCCAAAGCCTAAACCGGCCCATAAAAAAAGTAAATGTAAAAACAAAAATAAAAATAAAAGAAAAGAAAAATAATTAGATTATTTTCTTATTTTCGACAGATATCTGCTCCCACATGTAGTGTCTCCACCAACTTCAAAGTGGATCAAAAAACTTCACGGATATCAATTATAATGGGTGGTAGGTCCAAGCTCCTACTTAATTGATAAAAAGAAGATGCATCCACCTGTAGTGGGTCCAAGCTCCCACTAATTGAGGCCAAACAGACGATTTCTTCTATAAAAGGGTCTCCTTCATTCTAGGCAAACTCTTCTTTTAGGATAAAAATCTCTCAAGCTTAGAATATTAGGAAACTCATGTGGTGAACACACCTGTAATCTTGAAACTTAGAGTATTATCTCTAAAATAAACTTGTAAATTTTAATTTGTTTTCAAAAAAACGTAAGTATGTTCATGTGTTGAGCTTTATTTTCTTTGTAATCTAATTTTTATTTATAAAATTCATTTTTCATACTCTGTGTTCAAGTGGTGCTACATTCATAAGTATGCTATGCACCTGCGGCTTATCTAGTGCATCAGAAATTCTATTTGCATAATGCTTGTGATGCATTAAAAAGGTATATCGGCTAAAAGATAAAACTTTATGGCTTGATTCCAATGGTACCGTCCAGGTAACGTCTCCACGTAGAGTTGCCGGATCGGGAGGTCTTACCATGGGACTTACTTCACAACTGCCCTTCCTGTCTCCCCTGCGGCTTGAACCCTGATTGACTCTGATACCACTTAAGGCGCTTACCAATCCTCCCAAAAGCTACAGCTAATGGGAGATAGTGCTACTTTATATTTAAGCGCCACCCGAACCGTCCAAGTAACATCTCCACATTGAGTTGCCGGATCGGGAGGTCTTACCATGGGACTTACTTCACAACTGCCCTTTCTGCCCCCCTACGACTCGAACCCTGGTATATATATAACAAAAACTTCATTTTTAATCTATAACAAGATCTTCAGTGTTCATATTACTATTTGGCAATGTTTATTTTTACAAGCAAGTTGATATGATAATAATTGGCATAAGCACTACGTATTCCTTCTTATAAATATCAAGATCAAATCTCACTTCCATCGTATAAACATAAGACTAAAATCCTCCTTAATTCATATTCATATCTTCAACCAAAAAGATAATATATTCTACAATATTACAATGCTTTACAATCTATTATACAATATCACAATGATTTATGTCACTTTTATGTATTTTCTTGTTATACTACTATTTTTCTCTTCTAAAAGCTATTGATTTTAATGCCACGGTTGCCATTGATGATTCTGGCAATTTTTCTACCATAAATCAAGCTATAAATGCTGCTCTAAATAATAGTTTCTATCGTTATGCTATACACATCAAACAAGAAGTTTATAAAGAAATTGTACATGTTCCACAAGAAAAATTGAATATTACTCTTGTTGGTGACGGGATAAGACATTACTACATGTTTTAATGATAGAAGCAACGGTTCGGGATATTCAACTATAAACTCTGCTACTCTAATCATAGACGGCGATGATTTTTTGGCAATTGATATCACCGTGAAGAATACTACCGGTGCAAAAAATCATCAAGCTGTGGCACTTCTTTCAAATTCTTAAAAATCCACATTCTACCGTCTCGCAATCAAAGGCTACCAAGATACCTTATATGTTAAGAGAGATCCACAGTTTTATCGCAAATGCTATATTTATGAAATAATAGATTTTATATTTGGAGAAGGACCAGCAGTTTTTCAAAATTATCAAATATTAGCTCGTAAAGCTCTGAAAGATCAGTCTAATGTAGTGACAGCCAATGGATGTGACCAAAAACAGAAAATGTGATTTCTCTTTCCATCTTTGCAATATCACTGGGGATAAAAACATTATAGGATCACAAGTGCTAACTCCAACTTATCTAGGTCAGCCATAGAAGATGTATTCTAAAACTATATTTATGCAATACAATATTACAAAGATGATAAATCTTGAAGGTTGGTTGCGTTGGAACCAAAGTTTTGAGAAGACATTATTTTATAGGGAATTCGAAAATTTTGGAACAGGAACAGCAGTGGCAAATAGAGTCAAGTGGCTTGGAGTACATTCCGTCCTATCAAAGAACATAGCTACATAATTAACTGTTTCTCAATTTATAGGAGAAAATTGGTTAGTCTTGGTATTCCATATGTTAGAGGGCTAATTTAGAATAAATACTTAGGTTTTAATTTGTTATTCCTTTCATACTTATTTTTAAAAGTTACTGCATACATTTAATGAAAGCATGTAAGAAAATTTCTTAATATGATAACGTTAACTTCTTTTTTTTTTATAGATGATAATGTAAAATCTTAATTATGATTCATTTGATGAAAATCAAACCATCAGCTAAAATAGTTTCTAAGACCTCAAACTCTATTATTTAATGCTTAAAATCTTAATTATCTAATTTTACAATTGATTTGAGACAGTAGTACCTGCGACAAGGAAAGGTCACTCCAAACATGATGAACAATCTCCGCCAATAGACTACAAGCCAATGGCATTGATCTCATAGCATGCTCTTCCAGTTCCAACCTGGACCCTAGAATGAAAAAGGTAGGTGTTAAATAATAAATTTTTCATTGCTGCAAGTATCACAAACACACGCCTTGAAATAATAGCAAGAAATTACAACTCAATTAGTAAAAATATTTGTTCATCGACAATCATAAAGAACCCCGTAGGACGATGAGCAACATGAGTTCTTATATAATCAATAGATAAAATACAAAAAAATGCCAATGAACTCCATCAAGAAATCATATAACGCAATAGCACCCAGTAGTCCACTACTAGCAGCTTACTAATCAATCCAGACTTCTAAACTAGTTCAGTTCCTTTGTACACAGGACCTTTATTGAAATAATTTTTTAGGTATCAGTAGAAATTACCAATAACAGTACTTCAATGAGCATGTTCAATTTTTATCTCTTCCCCATCTTTTCCTTCTTAAATGTTTCATTTCGTTATTTACTTATCCAGGAAAATCAGTAGATATCGTTTAAAGATAATAAAATATTATTTCTAGTCTCTGTGTGCAATAATTTCAATACTTACTAAGGCTACATACCCACGCAGGCAAACAGGACACAATATAGAGCTGCCACAATTGGCAAGGGTATTGAGGCAAGAACAGCTACAAATTTTCCTGTTAGAGATTGGATCAAAACACCATTAGGACAACTAGTAATGAAATTTATAAACCTTCTGGTCATGACAAAGAAAACAAGAGCATCCCACCAAAGAGCCAACAACAAAAACCAGGATCCAAGAAAGTAACAGCTAAATATTGTTCCAAGTAGATAAAAGAAAAAAATAAATTGTTCATTCCTAAGTTCAGATCAAGACTGTGTTCACCCCCTGTAGCAGAAATCCATCAATTCATGCGCAATTGCATGTTATCTCATATCCCCATTTAGGACTGAATAAAAATGAGAATCACAAATTAATATTTGACGGCAGAAAATGTCCATTATAAAAGGACAGACCAAACACTTGCATTGAGACAAAACTTAATATGTTACTTGCAAGAGATTTAAAACAGTAGTCTGCATAAACATTTTTGCACAAAGTTCCAGTAAAATTAATGGACCTGTGAATCCTAATTGAAGCTATATTGGTATGATAAACGAACCAACAGCAGTAAAAACTGAACTGTGTATATATGTGTGTGTATGCCTTCATCTTAGCCTGTCAGTGTGCCTATTGCAAATACTTGGAATCCTAATCAACAACTGAGAAATCGATTATCAGATATACGAATGAACTCTTATCAAGCTATTCCATCAGATCGAACACTAGTTCAAAAGACAGTGCTATCTGAATGCAACAAAGCCTAAACGAGTCTTTAATTTTACATCTCTCTGTTACTGCAAGCCAGAAAATTGAAAATTTTAACTGCAGAGAACTAAAAGAAATAGAGAAAGGTAAAACCAATAAATTTTGAAAAGCAGTACCAAATTTTGAATACCAAACCAACCAAATTTTGTCACTTCAGCATGGACATAGTTATCCAACTATAACTGAACAAAAATGTTATATACCAGTTTCTAGCTACAGAGCAAAAAGGCTGACTTATTTTCATTTAAAACACAATCCAATATAGCAATTGCATCAAAAGCTATAAACTTGCACAAAATGACAAATTAACATAAAAATAAACAAACAAATAGAAAAAGGCACAGGAACTGATCAAGAATAACTCATGGTTTAAGAACTCAAAAACTTCGTATCCCTATCCCAAGCACAAAAATACAATTTTCATAGTCTAACCATAAATCCTATTAATTGCCAAAGATTATTCTCTGCTAATTGGACTAATAAAACACGGATACCAAATAATTAAGAAAGAAGTTACTACATAGAAATCAAGAAATGGCATACACGAGGGATAAAATACAATTAACAACTAAAATCTAGCATATAATTAAAGATGTACCTTAATTGCAGCACCTAAAGCTCATTATTTAATTGAAGAGAAACCCCACTTGTATATGATTATAAATATATAATGCAAAAAACATAAAATTGTGTTGGTGCAGTCAAAACTAATAAATCACACTCCAATTAGCAATTACCACAAATGTTTGAACAATAAAGATACTTACTTCCACTATAATGATGGACTCCAATCTTTCCAAGCATGGCATAATACTCCATCTCAGATTTCCTCAGAGGTGGACAATTGTTTGAAATTATAATCAATTTTCCTACCACAGAAACCATAAGAGAAAAAAATAGTCCATTATATCCAAACCCACCCCAAAGATTAGCCGAAAAAATGAATTAGGAAGAAAAATTAGTCTCTTTTTTAAAATAAGAAAATTAACCTTTGGAGGCGCGAAGAGATTGAAGAACAGTTTTGTAACCAAGAGTTTATTTTTCACTCTTCATCACAAGAGCCAGCCTGTTTTTTTCTTTTTCTGTTTTCCTAAATCATTAATGAAAAGGCAGCACAACCAAGAAACATTAAATCTCATCAAACATCAAATTCAACAATTTTATATATATTTATTTAAAGAATCAACTCGAAGAGCAGCAACCTGTACATATAAAGCCTTCGATAACCTGAAATGAAAACATGGCATCAGAACCTGACACAGAGGCATGCCTCAATAATCCAAAAAGCTCAAATTTTTAGTTACATATATTGAAAAGTAATGCAGACTTCCTACTATCTGTGCTAAGTTACAAATATGAAATCTCCTTATTGCTAAACCACCCATCAATATCCACATAATTTCAAGAGATAGTCCAGCAACAAGATAAAATATGAAAACATATTAATTTCAGCACTTGCATGAAAGGGTAGCCAATCATCCATGGAAACTGCATACTAACATTAAAAACTATAAAAAAAAAACAAAAAAAAAACTTATATGAATAAAATATTATATAATTCAGATTGTTACAGTAACAAAGATACACCCAGGTGAGATGCATCTCTTTTGCTCTTTGTTGGCCAATGTAACCTGAAAGCAATCCAAATTAGCCATTAAATTAAGCTTTTTATTTTTTAGCTTCAAATCTTAGTATTAGTAATAATTAATATATATGACAAAACTATGCATAGAGAAACTTAGTATGAAAGCATCCTTAATCTAGTTCTTTTCGAAAGAGGGGGGGCTTATAAGCTTAACAGCCTTAATTCAATGTCTCTTGTAGACTAAGAAGTAATCTAATAATTGGCAAAATTGAAGAGTGTTTTCTTTGTGATGAGAAAGTTATATTTGATATATATATATATATTGAAAAAAGGATACCAAAAGCTCTCATCACCATCTACACTAGATTTTAAAGATCACATAAATAACAGCAATTGCAAAATAGTCTAGGGAAGTACCAATTCTTTATCCACCAATATGTACCATAGGTCTATTTGCTGTTTTAGCAATGTCAAACATTCCAGCATTTGAAGCTTTCTTCCTTTTGACCCGTAGAATGCAGTAAATTCTTTGAGAAAAGCAGCAACACTTTTGGAGAATTACAAAAATTATTAGTTGCATGAAACTTGAGGGAGATGCTACAACATCCCAATATTTGACTATTTCCTATCACCTATTAAAAGCAAGATGAGATTATGAAAGAACGACAAAAAGACCTGCAACATTAATTAGAAAAGCAACACTGTTGTTTCTATCTATAAACATAAAGAGTACAAATTAACTGCATGCCGCTGCTCCAATTATTTTCCTAAGCTCATCCGCATCAGCACCACCGATGGCAGCAAATTTCTAAATGCAATTCCCAAATTAATGGCACGGATTATAAAAAATTGGTACTGAACTCAGATTGATAATTCCCAATATAGAATGAATATGGCGAACTCAAAACTACTGCAACTTCTCATGTTCATGTGAAAATCATCTATGAGATCTTGAAGTATTTATCTAAATACTTCCTATGCTGTAATGGCAAGGATTGTAAACTACAAAAGTTCATTCACATGAATAACGGTTTAAAGCCCGATTACAAAAGATATGATCATTGCTATCGTAACTTCATTATTTTCAGTAAAAAATAACAAGCATATAGCAATATCAGCACTAGTTTGCATCATAAAATGTCTATTAGAGTCTCCTTGTAGCTTATCGATGGCTTAAGCTTTCCTGTCTGCTTCTTTGCTGAGCTGATAGCGACTTTTCAAATTGGGACACAACCTGATTTTTTGAGTTTATGTTGGATCTGCAACAACCTAAAAAATGATATTATAAATCTAAGTTAAACAACATATCTCACATTTTAGATCTAATACCAATTTTCTCATTCTCACTGCAAAAATCAGAACCCATGTTAGATTTAATATCAAAATCAAAATCAAAGGAAATGAAAAACAGTACAAAAAGGGAGATTCATCAACGCAGCCGTCGTCATCCTCCACCGGCGATCTAGCAGCCGCCATCTCTGCCTTGCTTCGTTGTTTCTATCTCGCGATCTATCTCTCTCCGCCACTGTCAGCCAAGGAATAGAGATTGAAAAGGGGTATACATCTCTGCCTCTGCAAATTGTTTATTTCATTAATCGATTTTGCAAGATTATTTGTACAATTAGAAGTGAAAATTGATAGAGAATGGAAATGGGTTCACAACAGCAAGTGAAGATTGATAGAGAAAGGGAAAGGAAAAAGATGAATAGTTCAAGATTTACAAGGAGGAGAGCACAGAAACGAGAAGAAAGGGGGAAGAGAGAGAGAGAGAAGGGGAACAGAGGGTGAGGTGGGTGATGAGACCACGTGTTGTAGTATTATTGGTTTAAAATGATGAGTCATGCCACATCATGCGTTTGTAATACACGCACCATTAACAAACAAATAAGGTGTTTATTTTATCAATAAAATCAACAAACAAATAAGGTGTTTATTTTATCAATAAAATACAATTAGAGGGGGTAAAATGATAAATTTTTAATTTTGGAGGCTGAAATAACAAAAGTATACAGGTATAAGGGGCTACATATATGTTAAGCAAAAAAAATATTTAAGAAGTGATGTGTCAGGAAATAATTTGAAAACTGAGGTATTTTCATTATCGTAATCTGTGGTTGGGGGATCAGATGTGAGACATTAATGGAATTAATTAATTTGCATGCTTTCCAATTAAATCCAATCTTTTCTTCAATTCTATTATTAACTACTAGTTCAAAATTTAAATTTGAATGATGGATAATTAAGTAATATCATATTAATTTCCAAAAGAAGGAAATTAAAGAATTCCTTAATTAAAAATAAAAAAAGAACTTTTTATGTTCGTAATATGATGATTAACATAATCTTAATTGTACACATCAAATTGATTTGGACCCACTTTCAAGTGGACCCCATTTGTTAAAAAAATTGAGCTGGACCCACTATTAAGTGGACCCCATTTGTGATATGTCTTAGGTAAGAAATCAAATTATATAGTGAAGATTTTAATTTAACCACGGTATAATAATATAGGAAAATGATGTGGATAGCATAGCTGAGGGGCCATTATGTGCCCTCACTTTCACATGCTTAGCTATACCTACCCTTCTCAATTCTTTTTTTTTTTTTTTCCAATTTTATGATTTGAAATTAAACGGAGATGGTCTATTTCTTCAACTACTAGTGGATCAAAAGCAGAAACTATCAAGACAATCACAGCCTTCCAATTTGTGTATATTTATCGATCAAATATATATATATAAACCTAAGTTTTTATGCATTTAGTGGTCCATTTCTATTATATGCATGTAGTGCCAATTTTATACACGTAGTGGACCATTGTTGTACATAATAACAACATTATGATGAAGTGACAATCACTAGCTTCCAACTTTCTCATACACAAATTTAAGGGAGGGAAGCCTGTCAATCAAACGCTTAGGTTGATCTTTGCTGGAATTTAATAATTATCCATCTTTTTCTTTTTTATTTTTAATTAAGGAATTCTTTAATTTCCTTCTTTTGGAAATTAATATGATAATTACCTAATTATCCATCATTCAAATTTAAATTTTGAACTAGTAGTTAATAATAGAATTGAAGAAAAGATTGGATTTAATTGGAAAGCATGCAAATTAATTAATTCCATTAACTAGGCAAATTCCATGAACCCTTTCTATTTCAAGGCAGAATCCTAAGTTCACCAGGTTCTCCAAGCTAACTTTGTTGTCCATTTCAAATTTCAGTTTTTTAGAAGTCACATAATGCCATACTGACATCAATAACAACACCATTAGCGACACCACCAGGGGAAGCCATCCTGCTTTGTACCTTTAGCTAGGCAAGCTAAGAGTTACGACAACTCCACAAATCCAAACACTAATACAAATAACAAAGCCCACGCTACATTTTGCTTCCATATAGTACTTGTACTCAAAAACATCAACAACATTGTCATAAACATTACAGTGATCACAAAAGGAGAAAAACTAGTATATTTTTCATTATTGATTTTTTAAAGTTAATTAGAATGCATAAGATTATACATTACATCAAAGATGGTTTATGCTCCAAAACATCTTCAATATCAAGAAAGACAACACATATTTTTCTAAATTCTTGAATCCTTTGATCGAGTGAAGAGGGCATAGTGGGCGGTGAGCTAAAGGCATCTAAGTATGGTTTGGTTTTCCTCCCCCTCCCTCACCAATTAGCCATATTTGTTAACACCAAGTCTATTTTTCCATCAACTCAGATTTCCCATTTGTTCATAAGTATTTTACCATTAGAGGTTAAAAAAGGCTTAATGTGCATTTAAATAATTATTTAAAAATTCGTTGTGAACGAATAAAAATTTTGGAACCCAATAATAAGAAATAGAATAGTTCAATGAAGTTTTGCCAATAAACCACCACTCCCAAAGAATAACAGTGCGATGATGTATTAATACAACAGTAAACATTACAATCTTTTATGATTTTACACTACCATTAATATAGTTTAAAAAAAAATATTAATATACTTTTTAATTCTCACAAGAAAATTCATAGTTTATCCTAACTTATTTAAGGCTTCACATGCACGTATAGACATATTAACTTTCCATAATGGATAATTGTCACTATTGAATATAAGTAACCTATGAACAGACTGACCTTCTTTGAATAGGATAGCAACAGAAGGATTTTCAGAACTTGATGCTATGTTATGGATCACTCAAGGTTGTCAGATCTTAGGAGAGTGAGCAATGCTCTGATACCAATGATTGGTCCCAATGACACACAAGAGGGGGGTGAATTGGGTGTAACTAAATTTTTCAAATAATTTTTATATGAGCAGAAGTGAGGTGATTTCTAGTGAAACATAACAAGTTAATATGCAATGTGTATATGCAAAATGTAATGAGTAACAGAAAACGATTTTTCAAAAGCTTTTTCAAAACTAATTTACCCTGTAGAACTAAAGTTAAATAACATAAATAATATTCAACAAAATTCTTTTGAATCAAAATTTCTCTTAGTGAACTAAAACTGTTAAAACTATTTTAGAAACAGAGTAGAGAAGAAGGAAGATGTAAAATAAATCAACACAAATATTTATCATGTTTTGGCCTCACTACCTACATCCATTCTCTAAGATACAGTCTTGAGATTTTATCTCCACTAGTAACTCTTTTAATGAGTAAATGTTAAAGCCAATATACAATCCTAGCATATTCTACCCATAATATTTTTTCTAAGAAAAAGATGCAAAAACTTACTAAAATTTCTAAGTTTCTAGCCAATCCTTCTCACAATCTGTTACTAAGATTCCTCACAAAAGAATTACAAAAAATGCTATAATCTAATCGAGGATAATGATAATGTATAAAGTGCAAGATGTAGAAATTTGCTACAAAAATATGGAAGTTTTGTATTTCAAGAGATAATATGATTTTCAAGCTTTTATAACCTCTTAAGACTTAAAAAATAACAGCTTGTATTTATAGTGAAAATTTCATTATAGCTATTAGAGAACAAAAAATAGCTGGTAAAAAAATAAATTGTTAAAAAGCAAAACTAGCTGTTATTTTATCGTTTAGTGAAAACTAGCACTAACTATTCTGACAATCTTCTCTAGTGTATTAGAAGACTTATCCTTTCTAGTAAATTAGAAAAGTTAACCTTTTAGCAAGCTAGAAAAGTTAACCTTTCTGTTGAACCAGAACAGAAAACCTTTCCCGAAGTGCAACCCTATTTCATTCAGTATAGGAAAGCTCTAGGGGATAATCACCAGCCCAAGCCTCGTACCATTTAGTATATTAAATGATGAGCCGAATGGTAGCTATGCTCATGACGAGCTAGACATGTTGGTAGGAATCACGATTAGGTAGCTCTAAAGTTGTATATCCAGACCAGTGCTTCATGTAATGAAAACAAATACTTCCTCTAGATAGGATAAACTGTAATACATTTCTAGCAAACTTTTCTAATATCTTTTCAAAGAGAATTTTGACACAATTTTCTGTTACAATCGAAAATCAAATCAGCACATATTTTAATGCAAGTAAATCATTTTTATGCCACAAAAGAGATTTATGATGTATGAACATGTACAAGAAGCTTCTCAAAAGACTGTACATAAATAATACCCTTATTTCTTGAAGCTTCTGCAGAAATGAAAACTTGGAGTCCTTCATGCATTTGGCTTGTATCTCTTAGATTAATCTTTACACACTTAGTGGAGATTTGTTGAAATATAAACAAACAAAATAAGTAAAATTTTTACAAGATTTAATTATCATCAAAATTGAGATGTAACTTTGAGCCAACATAGCTATCTTGAGCATATTGGTAAAGTCATATATTATAGCTTAAATCTTATTTATGTTGTAGTTAAGAACAAAAGGTGAAAAATTAGGAGCCAACAAGTACAAGACCAAGTCTATGTATAAATTATTATTTTTAACATACCTAGCCTACCTAGATGTTCTATGTACCTATACATTTTTAATGCATAAGCAGCAACTGAAGTGCCTTCTATAATTTTTCAGTTGAAAAGAGTTGTAGTGGTATTATATTGCTCAGTTCTAGATTAAGAATCATATAACTCCTCTAAGTATAAAATCATGGTCCTAGAATCCATTTTATCATGTTGAGTCTGAAGCTCTGAGGATGTAGCAGTAAGCATAATTATTGTTGTTATTTCACTATCCTTTATGTATTTCTTATAAATTCCATTCATCTCATTAGAGGTAGCTTTAGATGGAAGTGGTGGTGGATCTTGATCTAAGATATATTGGATCTTCTCGATTGCATCTTCCTTATGCCTTACCAACTGTATCCAAACACACATAATTTCTCATCCATATTTGGACCTTCAATTTGAGCTCTTTCCTCTTTAAGGGCCACAATCTTACCAAAAAATTGATAAAAATTAAATTAGCAAATCAACTAATTAACTAAATATTTGAGATCAACTAATTAACTAAATATTTGAGTCTAAGTAATAATAAAAAATTAAATTTCCAAATAACATGCCATTGTATATCAAATCATGTAGTGAAAAATATTTATGATCATTTTGAATAACTACTTTATGTTTTTATTAAATGCCAGTAGAGGCAATTGCTTTTAATTTAAGTTAGGTGGTTTGGATATTCAATTACATATTTATAAAATGTAAAACAATATTGGTTGAATTCAAAAGGAAAGTGATATCTCCTAAAAGCAGCCAAGGGCCCTTCGATGGACTCGAAAAACTATAGACTAGGTTAGAAAACCTAGACTAGGGATGGATATCAATATAAGTCTCCTCATAATCCAAGAGAGGGAGTTTTCAAATAAGTATCGATATAAAAGCAAGAATAAGAGATTAGGCTCTACATCTGAATATGGACTCATTATTTTTGGGTAACACGTGGCAGAACCCTATTAAAAGATATGTGATCCCAATGTAATGAAATTATCTTTTGTACATGTGCCTATGCAGTTAAAGGATGTGCTTCTTTGCATGGCACACTCAAGTCGGCTGGTCAGTTATTAGGATAATCCCCAAAGAGAAGTGGGACCAGGAGATTTTTAAGGCCCTTATTAGCTTAAAGGGTACCATTGGGATCAAGCTACTTCGTTTTCCAGCCTTTAGTATTTTTATGAATATATTAGAGTATTATGGAAATACATATAATATTTTACATTAATAAAATGTTTTAGGCACTATAAGAAAATCAAAAAATAGCAACGGAAAAATAACAACAAAAATTATTCTGTTGCTAATTTAGCAACAGAAACTCAATTCTGTTGCTAAAATTGGTTAAATATTCCAGATTTAGCAACGAAAATATATTTGATTATCTTCAGTCGCTAAAAGTAGAGGAAATTTTTAGCACCAAAATTTAGCAACGAAAATACTATACCATTGCTAAATAACCAAGAGATGGTGAAAAAATATTGGAACAAAAATTAGCAACGAAATATAATATCCGTTGCTAATTTAGCAACAAAATTTAAATTCCATTGTTATTTTAGCAACAAAAATTAATTTTCGTTACAAATTTATATTTTCAATGGAAAATAGCAATGTAATTGGATTTACATTGCTAAGTTAGCAACCAAAATTGAATTCCGTTACTAATTTTCATTTTCAATGAAAAATAGCAATGAAATTAATTTCGGTTGCTAAATTAGCAACCGAAATTAATTTCATTACTAAATTTAAAGGTATTTATGTAATTTTTTTATTTGTTGTCCTAGGTATAAATTAGCCCCCCACCTCTTCTCTTCTCTTCATCTTCGCCATCCGCTTTGAACGCTGCCTTTCAATAATGGTAATTTCCTTTCTCTCTCTCTCAGCTTATATATCTAGAGACTCTCCTCCTCGGTGAAGCTTCATTTATCATGGAGTTATAAGGTTTTGTTTCATTTTAATCTTTTTTATTTTTGTTTTTATTTTCTTTTTTGTTATTTTATTTTTATGCATATAAATTCAGATTTATAGGCATCGATGGACTGATCATTATGAAGCTCATTTGTGGGATAAGAATTGCTGGAACGAATCACAGAACAAAAAAGGCAGACAAGGTTCTTCATTCTCTTTACTGTTTTCTCATTAGTTTCCTTCATTTATCATTTTATTATTATTTTTAACTGATTAGTTGATTGTTTTAATTGTTCTTTCTAATCATGGTCCTGGAATCTAACTCAAAATACAGTATATCTCGGTATAGTTTTGTTATTTCTTTTCCCTTTTCTTTTATTATTTTGAATCACATGGTTCAATATATAAATGTTTTATTTTTTTGGGTAAAATACTATATAAATATCTTTCATCCTTCAAGTAGTATTACTTTTTTTCTCATTCACCAAGTAGTATCTTCTTGGTAAATTTTTTTATTTTTTTATAAGCCAAAATAATAATTTTTTTAATCAATAATTAAACTAAAATAATAATTAATAAAGAGAAATAAAAGTAAGAAATGCATTAGTCATGTAGTAGTTAATGCTTTAATCAATACATTTAAACTTAACAATTAGCATAGGAAAACCAGTTTTTGTTCTTTTGTTCTCCATTGAATAGGATCTGATCAAGTAAAATTATATAATCAATTCTTTGTCCTTATCTTTGATACCCAATCTTATCCTTCAAGACCCATCACCCTATACCTACAAAGGGACAAAGCTGAGATATTATATAGGATCAATACTATGATAAATACTCATAACTGATATTCAAATACTTTGTCTCCATCTGCTAATCAAACCAACCAATTTTGCACTCAATGAGATACATGCATGGCCTCTAAAGATAATATCTTTTTGGATAATGTATCTTGATTTGGCCTATATTTAGTACAAGACTGCTCAAAATAGTCCAAGAAACCAAGAAAAGTAGTGGTTCTTTTCTCAAACAAAAGAAAGAGAATTGGAAATGGCAGTGTTGGGTGAAGGTGTTACATAGATTTTGATACTTTTATCATCTTTTGTTGGAATTGGGTTTGCTTTGATTCAATGGTTGTTGGTGTCAAGAGTAAAGGTTTCTATCGATTCTGATAATAGTTATAAAGATAGATTGATCGGCGAAGAAGAAAAGGGTATTGATAATGTTGAGGTATCTCAAAAATGTTCTGACATTCATAATGTTATTTCTGTTGGTGAGTCATACGTATCTCCTTCTCTCTCTTTGTCTCATAGCTGTTTTCCAAATTTATTTTATTTATATCAAGCCAAAAATAGAATAAGGTTATTAAACTGGCTAGTTGTTTTCTTGTGCTAATAATAAAATACTCAGGGATTAACTTTTGTCTTGTATTTTAGTATATGTTTGCATCTACATCATTCTAGGTTCTGGTCATTTTGGTTGATTTTTTTTCTCAGATGATATCTTTTGTTTGCAAAATTTAGTAGTTTAATCACTAGTTTACTGCCTGATGATGATTTTCATTTTCTCATATAAAATATAGTACAAATTAATAATCTATTAAAATATAGTACAAATTAATAGAGAAAATATGTGAATATGTACAAAATAAATTGGTTGAATTATTGAGTTATAATTCATAATTTAAGTGAAAATAATGAATTATATTGATATAATTCATAAACCATCCAAAGGTGATGAAAAGATTGACTAATTAATACGTTGAACTGAAAAGACAATAAAAAGTATAATGTGTAAAATGATCATATTGAATTATTGTGGAATAATTCATAATTTGATAAGAAAATATTGAATTATTGTAAAATAATTCACAAACCGTATCAAAATATTAGAAATTCAAAATGATTGTATGACTGGACTGAAAAATAAGAAAATTGTTAAAAGTCTGAAAGGAAAAATGAAGTGTAAAGTGAAAATATTGAATTATTAAGAAATAATTCATAAATTGACTAGAAAGTGGTGAATTATGATGACATAATTCACAAAATGTATATAAAGCACCGAAAAAGTGACTGTTAAAATAATAGAAAAGAAAAAATTATTGAATTATCAAAAGTACTGAAAAAGATTAAATGACAAAATGTATTGTTTTGAAAAGTAATTGAAATTGTTTAAAATCTGAAAAATGTTTTGAAAGTAAGTGGTTTTTGCTCTTAGCAACAGTCAGGCAATAAAAAGCTAGCTAAGGATATGATTGGCTAGCCATAGGGATACCCTATACCGCGGTGCAAGTCATGATGACTTGCTTTGCTATGGTAGGATCTCTGATTTCCATAGTATTTGTCTGTTCTAATATCTGATCTGTGAGATTTAGTCCTTTGGGATCATTTCTCAGTTTATATGTGATCATGTGGGATCCACATCCCGTATATCATATCTGAGAAATTTTTTCGGAATTGTATTAAAAGCATTATAATAAGAATAAGTTAAAATGCAAAAAGAAAGTTAAAAGTAAAGTTAGAAGTGAAAAAAAAAACCTAATTGAAAGAAATAAAAAGTTTTTGAGGCAAAAATGTAATTTTTCTCAAAAATTATACTTAATGAGCAAAAGAGGTAAGAAAATATTTTACAAGGGTAAAATAATAAATTAATGACCAAATAGTCCAAAAATGAATTTTTGTGAAGAAGAATGATTAAAATATAATTTGACATGAAAAAGCCAAAATAATGACTAATTGGTATATTATGTGCCAATTAATGACTTGGAAATAAAAAAATTAGTAAAATAGTGCCAATATTGTAATTAAAAGTTTAAAAATGGTAACACCATAATTAATTAAAAAATTAAGAACCATAAATGAAATATTGTATAAGAATCGGATATAAATTTTGTAAGTCACAAGTCAAATAAAAAGTAAAAATAAGCAAACTAATGACAATTTTGCAATTGAAAACATAAATATGGCAATTTTATAATAAGTGTGTAAAAAAGAACTTTTTGTAATAAAATTAAAAACTTAATTGCAAAGTTTACCAAAGTATTGGCATTACTTTGTATTGAATGTTAAAAGCATTGATAATTGTATTTTGATAAATAATTAATAAAGTTAAAGTAAAAATAAATGAACCAATGGTAAAATTATAATTAAGGTGTAAAAAGGATAATTCTGTAATTAAGTAAAAAATTGAGAATTGAATTGAAAAATTTATCATAATAGTGGCAATTAACAGCGTAAAATGCCAAATGAAATGATAACTATATTTATTTTACTAAAAAAGAAAATATACATAAAAAGTCAAAGTCTAGCTCAACTAATTATTTATATGCCAAAAGTCAATTAAAAGATGAAAATTATAAAAGCACTGGTGATTTTGTAATTAAATTGCAAAAATGATATTTTTGTAATAAATTGAAAAGTTTAGGACCAAAGTAAAAATTTTGCCAAAATTTTAATAATAAATTGAAAATACTGTTAAAATTATGAAAAGTGATTTTTGACAAAGAAAAATGGAATTTAGCATAATTAATGCGATTATGCTTGTTTGAAAAATTCTTCGATTCATAATCACCACTGAACATATTTAATGCTTAGCACATAGTGTTTACTGCGTGTAGGTTCCGAGGAGTAGTTGGAGCACAATACACAGTGGAGCAAAGTTCGAGAAAAAAATAGTTATAATTATTTTATATTTGGCATGTATATATATAGTTAGCTATTGAAGTAAAAGAATGGATTACTTTTGATCAGTTAATGGATGTGATTATAAATATGTGATTTGTCAAAAAGTGATTTTGAATGGATGTGTTAGATATGTGAATGAATATCGAAAATGTGTATACATGTTTGCTATAAATTATTGTGCCTCTGAGAGGCTGTGGCTCATTTATTTTTCAGGAGGCTAATAAGTATATAGCTGTTATGCTGTCGGATTTTTGGTGAAATGAATAGTATTTTTAGATAGATATAAGTCAGCAACAAATTAGTAGTAAATTTGAATAATGGATAAGTATTGTTGACCAATGAATTATTTAGTTAAGTTTACGATGAAGAAAAAAATTTTGGCTTACTGCTTAATTCTGTATCTGAAAGACTATTTCAGTAAGGGTATTACATTTTGTCGTATCAGAGCAAAGGTTTAAACGGTTCTAAGATCGAAGTGAGATAAGATTAAGTGATTGGATTATCTATAGATATATACATGCCAATTGTAAGTGAAAAATGTGATAGGAGTCTGATATGTACTTGCTCCTATTTGTTTTAAAGTTAAAAGTTATCATCTGACTGAGATTGTCAGGTGGGGGATGGTGGAAGTGAGGTATCCATTGGTTCTAGACTGTATGAGACCCATAGTAGCAAGTTTTTTCACCAGTGGTTCAGCCTCCACCCTCAAAGTTTGATTTGCTCAATTTCATAACTGGTTGTATACAGCAGAGACTGTAGTTAGGTCAGAATATAAGTAGCGTTGTTTGATGCCTTTTGGAGGTTGAAGTTGGATAATAAATCATTAACTGAATATGAGCGCAAGTTTGTGCGCCTAAGTGCCTATTTGGATGAGAACCAATCCACTGAAGGATAAATAGAAAATGTGTCAAAGATTCGAAAAGAGACTGTATATTGAGTTCAAATAGATTGTAAGGGCACAGAGATACCCTGATTTAAGTGTCATGGTTTAGGCTTCTATTAAGTTAGAAGCTATACAGTTAGAGGAGGTTATCACTGATGTGATGGATTGGTCATCCGTCTACTAAGTGATGGTAAACTGTAAAAGAGAGAGAGTTACTTTGAAGTTTAATGGAGGTCAAAAAATCACAGTTATAGGTGTGAGAACCGACTTCCTATCTGATGTAATTTCTGCTACAGTTGTAAAGAGATTGATTACAAATGATGTATTGCTTACTTGTGCTTTGCAATGGAGATATAAAGAGAAAGTTTGAAGGTGATAGAAGTGCATATTGTCAGAAAGTTTCGTGATGTGTTCCCTGATAAGTTACAAGGTTTGCCACCTGATATAGAAGTGTAATTCTCTATTGACGTTGCTTCAGGCACTGCTCTTATCTCTATTGCTCCTTATAGAATAACACATACACAATTGAAAGAATTGAAGATTAAGTTACAAGAAGTGCTTGATAAGAGGTTTACCAGATTCGGTGTTTCTCCTTGGGAAACACCAATCCTATTTGTAAAGAAGTAAGACGGAACATTTAGGCTATGTATTGACTACAGATAGCTGAAGAAAGTGACCATAAAGAACAATTACCCCTTCCTCTCATTGAAGACTTGTTTGATCAGCTGAAGGGAGTGGGAGTATTTTTAAAAATTGATCAGAGATCATATTATTACCTGATGCCAGTAAAAAAAATAGTATACCCAATACTCTTTTTCGCATCAGATGTGGCCAATATGAGTTCTTGGCCATGTCATTTGGGTTTGTAAATGTATCAACCGCCTTTATAAATTTGATAAACAGAGTCTTCCACCCTTATTTGTATCCATTTATGGTGATCTTTATTTATGATATTCTGGTGTATTTTAAAACATCGAAAGAGTATGATAAGTATTTGAGGATTGTTCTGCAAGTATTTAAGGAAAAGCAACTGTATGTCAAGTTTAGCAAATGTGATTTCTAGCTAAATGAGAAGTTCCTGGATTTAGTCGAGAACTACAGGAGTTTATTGACTGCCATTCAGGAAAGCTAATGTTGTGACTGATGTACTCAACATAATAATTTATATCTAGTAATATGAATGTTTTCAAATGAATGTGTTTAACTGATGGATAAGTGTAAATGATTAATAATAGTGTTTGAAGCTCTTTGAGCTATGAATACTAGTTTAAGTTTGACTCCAGATGGAATATTGTTAGCTGAAATGTAAGTGAAAGTGGAGCACCAGGTTCCTTTGAGATTGCTTCAACTTATATTAATACCATAGTGAAAATAGGACAGAGTGACCATGAACTTTGTTATTGGATTGTTTGTGTTTCAAAGAGAATATGGTGTTATATGAGTGACTTTAATAAACTCCATTTTAGCACAGTATTTCATCCTCAAACTAATGGTCAGTTGGAATAAATGATTCAGATATTAGAAGATTTGTTGTGATACTGTATACTTGAATTTGGTAACAGTTGAGAAAAATACTTGTCCTTGACAAAGTTTACTTATAACAATAGCTATCAGTTTAATAGAAAAGATGGCTCTTTGAGGCATTATCTAAAAGGCAATACAGATTTCCTTTGAGTTGAATACAATTAAGTACAAAGAAGTTGATAAGATCTAATTTGATTTGTGACTTAGAAAAGATCCAAATGCAGATTGATATGACATGTAAAGAAAGACCAGTAAAGATCCTAACTATAAAGATCAGTCAGCTCAAGAACAATAGGTTCCATTAATGAAGATGTTTTTCAACCATCACAACGTGAAAGAAGTTTTGATAAAATAATAATATAGTATCCTCTACTCTTTGATACAAGTAAATTTCGAGGACAAAATTTCTTTTAGCAAGGGAGAATTGTAATGGCCTGAACGCTAGGTCAATCATGAATAGTATTTTTAACAATGAATAGTATATATAGGATGAAAAATACACTTGAAGAAAAAATATCTTATTGAACCATTAAAAAATATGGATCAAGGCTAGTCCGGAGTTAAAATTTGAAGTGAAATTGAGATCAAATAGGCCTCCAAAAGTTAAAAATACAAAAAACGAAGCGGTTCGATTTTAGGTTAACTAATTTAATCAAGATTTAATCGAGCCGTTAAAAATAGCAAATAAAGTCTAAAAATTTCATATGTACCTAAAATAATGTGTAGATTATTTTGGCTAGAAAAAGTAAATTTTTCGGTAATACTGATATTTTTTAATTGGATCGATTTAATCGAACTGGATCAGTAACAGGCTCCAATTGAGCTCAAAATTTGTGTACAGCCTATTTTTGATATGTTAAGAATGATAGAATCAAATTTGAGGTTATTTGAAATTGAAAAATGGAAGAAATTAATTTGAATCGTTTATTAGGTAATCAATTGGCTTAAACTAAGTTAAAAGTCAAATGAAAAGTAAAAATAAGCAAACTAATGGCAATTTTGCAATTGAGAAATTTAATTATGGTAATTTTGTAATAAGTGTGTAAAAATGATATTTTTGTAATAAAATTAAAAATTAAAGATTTAATTGCAAAGTTTACCAAAGTAATGGCATTACTTTGTATTCACTGTTAAAAGTATTGATAATTGCATTTTGATAAATAATTAATAAAGTTAAAGTAAAAATAAATGAACCAATGGCAAAATTGTAATTAAAGTATAAAAAGGATAATTATGTAATTAATTGAAAAAATGAGAATTGAATTGAAAAATTTGCCATAATAGTGGCAATTAACAGCTTAAAATTCCAAATGAAATGATAACTATATTTGTTTGACTAAATAAGAAAATCTGCATAAAAAGTCAAAGTTTAGCTCAATTAATTATTTATATGCCAAAAGTCAATTAAAAGACAAAAATAAGAAAAGCACTAGTGATTTTGTAATTAAATTGCAAAAATAATATTTTTATAATAAATTGAAAAATTTAGGACCAAAGTAAAAAGTTTGCCAAAATTTTAGTAATAAATTGAAAATACTATTAAAATGTTGAAAAGTGATTTTTGACAAAGAAAAATGGAATTTAGCATTATTAATGCGATTATGCTTGTTTGAAAAATTTTTTGATTCATAGTCACCACTGAACATGTTTAATGCTCACATTTATTGTTTACTGCGTGCAGATTTCGAGAAGTAGTTGGAGCACAGTACACAGTGGAGCAAAGTTCGAGGAAAGAAAGAAATAGTTATAATTATTTTATATTTAGCATGTATATATATAGTTAGCTATTGAAGTAAAAGAATGGATTGCTTTTGATCAGTTAATGGATGTGATTGTAAATATGTGATTTGTCAGAAAATGATTTTGAATGGATGTGTTAGATTTGTGAATGAATGTTTAGAATGTGTATACATATTTGTTATAAATTTTTGTGCCTCTGAGAGGCTGTGTCTCGTTTATTTTTCAGGAGGCTAGTAAGTAAATAGCCGTTATACTATCGAATTTTTGGTGAAATGAATAGTATTTTTTACATAGATATAAGTCAACAACAAATTAGTAGTACATTTTAATAATGGATAAGTATTGTTAACCAATGAATTATTTTGTTAAGTTTACGATGTAGAAAAAAAATTTCGGCTTACCGCTTGATTTCGTATCTGAAAGACTGTTTCAGTAAGGGTATTACAACTTCTAACTTGTAACGTGTGACATGGGGTAGGTCAATAGTAGCCTACCAAATTGAGTTGCTATAACTCGAACCATGGTAAAAGTATCTCTATGGCTAGCCAATTATATTATGGATTGGATTTGTTACCAAACAACTAAGGGCAGCACTGGTGGTTTACCTTTAAAATTATTACCCTTATTATTATTATCCCATCATTTGCTAAGTACGATTGTTAACGGTGTTATAGAATTAGATGTTTGTTTCATTATTTGTCTTTCCTGCTTTAATCATTCTTTTTATTTATGAAGAGGAGATCCAAAGAAATTTATGTTGTTTGATTATCCTTTAGGGTACCACTCGCGGTATGTGTCATGCTAGTGACAAAGGCGGATTTACCCCACTATTGCGCTCGCAACAACATTCGTGCCCGCGATAGATATGGAGGTTCCTCCTATGTCGCATTTGCAAAACATCATGCTCACGACAGAGTTATAAATTCCTCTATCACGCTTGCAATGACTGTCGCACCGCGATAGGGAACATCGCCCTAATATATTTTTATTTAAATTTCTCAACCTATCCAATTTAATATTATCGCATCAATTCATCAATTCTCACTTACATACACATATTTCATCATAAAATCACATATTAAGGCGTCAAATTCACAACAATCATCATCATTTACATAATAACATTTTATGACTTGTCCTTGATTTATTTGTTCACTTATCAAGTCTAGACTTCTAATTAACATACATCGTATGGATTTCATCAATTACACCTACATAGCTTTTCTTCAATTTTTCTATAAAGATAAGCATAAGCAAAGTTTATCATATTTAATAGGAAAAAGATTGGATATTGCATTCACTAACCTTGAATTACTTGCTTTAGTCTTCAAATTTCTTTCTCCTTTCCTTTACTTCTGGGATCCACTTCTTCTTTTTTATCTTATACACAAAACCAAATACATTTATATATCAAATTTCTATCAATACACTCCTCTAACTCATTTTAATTCTATCTATGCAATCCATATACCTAGATTAAGTCACTAAACTCTTAAACCAACTCAACTTCCATATTCTCTCTCTTACCTTTGATTTATGCTCTAAGCTTAAATCTTGGAATTTCTATTGCTTTTCCCATAATTTTTGGTGTCTAGTAGTTGCTTCTATTGAAAAGAATTAATAAACTCATTAAAGAAGCTTGAGGTTAATAGATTATATAAAGGAAAGCTTAGAAAGGCTTGTGGAAAAGAAAGGGGAAGAGGAAGTCGATTATGAAGGGAGGGAGAAGGATGGAATTTTGGAGAACCTTCTTACGTTCTTAGGGTCTGTTTACTTATGGAAAACAGAATATTGTTTTCTGTTTTCTAAGAAAACTGGAGTATCTATTTTCTACGGAAATTTTGGAAAATGCGTTCACCTATTAATATCTGAAAAATTATTTTCTTGAAAACAGAAAATGAAAAATATAGGAAAACATGTTCATTTATTAAAAATAGAAAATTTTCATTTATTAAAAATAAAAAATATTTTATAAATTAAAAAATTAAATTATATATTATTAAAAAAAGATATTCTAATTTTTAAAAATAAAATGATACGTATATATGATTGAATTTTAAATTTATTTATATGATCCAATTAAATTTAATTTTTATAAATTAATGAATATTGAATTAAAAAATATGAAAGTAATATTGAAAAAATAATCAATTTCTAATTTCTATTATTATTGTAATCATTCCATAATTGATCAGCAATGGCCTCTCTAAGTATTCCCATTTGGGTTTGTTGGGATAAATCAATAGTAATACCCTCTTGTTGTACTCTAGCAGTAGTTTCTTCAGGGATTGTTAAATCTTCTCTACCGTACAACATATATAGTTGATCAACTCTATCTTCCACCCTGATGAAATTATGCAATGTGCAACACGCAATTGGGATAAGCTTTTGTCGACGTAAAGGATAATTCGGTATTGATTTCAAAATTGGAAATCTAGCCTTTAACACTCCGAATGCTCTTTCTATCACGTTGCGTAAAGATGAATGCCTCTGGTTAAATAACTCATATTTTCTTGTAATTCGTCCCCGTCCACGGAAGTCATTTAAATGATATCTTTCACCACGATAGGGAGCCAAAAATCCCGGGATATTAGGATAACCGGCATCCACGACATAATAATAATCTATAAATTAATATTTATGTTAATCAAATGACAATAATATAAATCAATATTAAAGAAAAAATGATAATGAAAACTCTTACCACCACTTGGAAGGGAAAAATTATTTTTCTGTCTTGTTAATGCATCAAGAAATACTCTAGAATTGTTTGTTGTCCCTTCCCATCCAGTGTACACGAATGTAAATAACATATCGTGGGAACATACAGCCATAACATTTTGTGTTACAAGTGTTGCCTTTCTACCACGAAAAGTCTTTTGTTTAGAAGCTGGCGACCAAGCTGCCACATGAGTGCCGTCTATTGCACCTATGCATTTCTTACCAAGCAAAAGCAAAATATTTAACTTACAGTTAATATTATATATACGTATTGATATTATATTCCATAAAATAATAAATTATAATATTTTAATAATATTTATCTTACCTCAAAATATGGATACCATCTGGGATTGCTTTGAATTTCTGGTTGCACAAGAAATCTATTCACATGTTTAATCAAGTGAGTACCTAAAGTAGCTAACGCTTTAATTACCATCTTACACCATTTATGAACAGTAGCAAGTGAATGTTGATATCGTTCCGCGATAACCCTTTGACGAAGATTATGACATAGAACTGACAAACCTATGGCAACTCCTTCTTCCACACTAACATCCCTTTTATCCCTTAATAAACCCATTAATTTTAATCTTTCACATAAATTTATAAACATGTGTGGTGCCATACGAAAGCCTTCATAACACCTAGTCGGATTTCCTACAAGAACCTCAAGAACATAATTTTTTCCGTTAAGTATTGAAGTTCTGCAAGGAATCCTTTCTATAAAATTCCTTTCGCAAATCATAAAAAATCTAACTAAAAGTAAATCTAAAATTGTATCATCCTCATCACTACTAGAACTATAACTACTTGGTGAATGCACTGATACTTGATTTTGATGTAAGTTTTGATCCATAAATCCTGCATAAATTTAAATGAAAAAATAAGTTTATCAAATTTAAAGGGAAAAAAATAAACAAATAACATTTTTTAAAAAAAATAAGTCTAGCTATAAAACATAATCTAACTTAAAAATATCACAAATTCAATTGCATAAACTTTCTATCCAAACTCTTCTTCTATTTGCACACATCAAGACAAACATTTTTCTCCAATCTGGACTGACAAATTTTTCCAGTGCTTTGTTAAATGCAGCATTAGAAATATCTTCTATTCCTTCCAAAATATCCATACATGCTTCTATAGTGTATGGATCGAATTCAGCACTTATAGCTTGATTGCTTTCCGATTTATATTTTTGTGCTTTTGCTAATTCTCTTTATGATCTAGCACTTAAACAAGATGCCCACTTTTCCAAACAAGAGTCCAATTTTTCAAATTTTGATTCTTTTTTAGCTCTACTAGAGCCAGGAATATAATCGATAGAAACTAGTTTATCTTTTGAACTACCAACATCCGTTTTTTCACCGTCTGATACATGATGAATGCTCCTTTGAAGGAATTCTTCTTCAATTTGGCGCTCCTCATCCGATTCATTAGGTAATTATGTAGAAGCATGATGCAAATACCCAGTAGTAGTAGATTTACTGAAAATTTGTCCAAGTAAGTCATAATGTCTGCAGCCATTTTTCATAAATGATTTGAAATTCTTGTGCTTCTGCAATTTAAAAGACATAACATTTTAAATATTGATATCTAAAATAAGAACTTTAATATAAAAATTAGTAATAAAAAATTAAATTACTGATAACTTTACCTTGTAAAACATCTGCCAAATATCTTCCACAGCAAATATAGTGTTTGAATTTGAATCATAAGTTACTCCAGTATGCTCCAATAATTCAGTAAACTGTCGATGCTTTAACCGGAGACGATTATATTTTCCCTTCAATTTATCTATACCATATCTCTCCCCCACTGCTACAAATAATTCATTATCCATTCCTTGCTAATCACTTGTTTTAAAAGATGGTGTTCCATTCGGATCTTTTTTTACTCTCTCGTATAATATATTTAAAAAAGCAAATTCATTACTGTCAGTCCACTCTTTCAAATCTTCTCCATTTTCATTTTTCCCCCCATCTAATGATCTATAGCAAATAAAAATTTCTATTATATGAAGCATAAAAAAATTGTTAATTTAGAAAAATAACAACAAACATTATGAAAATCTCCATTTAAACATTATATATATGCTATTTCTTTAATTAATTATTTGTAATTAAGGACAGAATTATATATATAATATATGAAAATCTCCAATCAAACATTATATATATATATATATATATATATACACACACTCAAACTTGGATCAATTATGCACACCCAATTTCATGCATAGTCATTTAAATTACAACTGAAGTTCAGTATAGTTAACATCAATAGATTAATACAAATTAATGTTTAGTGATCTTATTAAGAAATATAATAATAGATTAATAAGTTCAGTAGCTACAAATTAAATTGGCCCCACTCTTGCATTAATTTACCTCTAACAATTTTACTAGTTAAGTGAAAATCCTTCAATTACTTCAAAACCTAACCTGCATGAAATCCAAAAATCACCGTTGTGTTATTTAATAATTAACATCATCAGTTTGTCAACTTTAATGGTAGAATGAAATATATTTTATTCATCTATATTACAGCTATTGCATTTTTCTAATTTATAGCTGTATAATATTGTTAAAAGAAGAAAAAGCAAAATGAATAATTACAGACAAAAAAGCAGTCAAAGGGAATAATTATAGAAGAAAGAAACAGCTGTACACTCAACAATTTTTGCTGTTCAAAAACAATGTTCTTCAGATGCCCACCAAAAAAAACAAAGTTCCATGATAATGTTTTTCTTAAATATCTTTTCGTAGAGAAAATGGAAACAAATATGAATTCAAAGGTCTGTAAGAATGTCAGATCAAGTAGTAAGAAAAAGAACTTTTAAAACTGTAGATGTTAATTAACACATTATCGTAATATAACCAAGATACTAAATACCGAGATGCTGCAAGTCATTTTGTCAAGAGAAAATACAGCCACCACAGATGGGGTAGCCAATAAATTAAACCATATTGTCACCAAATTGAATTTATTTGTTTAGGTTTGGTTCATTTGGTTCTTAACCTCTGGATGTTTTCCCTCACCCCCATCTCATTTTTGGAACTATGAAGAACAAATCCACAAAGTTTGATTACCGCATTTGGAGCTATGAAGAATACACCCATAAACTTTGATTTCACATTGTTCATGTGCCACTGACCCTATGACCGTACAGAAAGTTAGAAAGTGTTTCTCAATAAATTTCTCATTTCATGTAATTATGCAGTTGAATTAATTTGATCCAGACGTACATTTTAGATACTCTTTATAGCAACTGCTATTTTATGTAACAAGCATCATATGCCCTCTGAATACAGGCATCACAAAGCCATTTGATACTCTGGTTTCCAAATTCTAACATATGCAGTTCCAAAACATTAAATTGTGCATGCATTACAGAAAAAAAAAAGGATTTCTAATAGCTGGCAAATATCAATGTAACATGACACAAAGAAGGTGAATAAAGGTTCCTAAAATTTGATATATGAACAGAAAAATCAAATATATCTACACAAGCATTACCTTTTTGGCAGATCAGGCACAAGTACATACAGAAATATAGGATCGAGAACTTCAGATTACTTCAAAACCAAACCTGCATAAAAACCAAAAAGCTAATCAAGATGTGCAGCAGGATAAACCTGCTGATATTCAAACTATTAACCCACCAAAACAAACCAAAAATCAAGTTTCAAGAATCAGAGACAAAAAAGCTGCGAACAAGGAAAACCAGATGGGCATAAATAACCTGTTTTCCAGACCAAACTAGAAGGCCGATCAAAGCACAAGAATGTGAAAAATCCACCAGATATCTCCCGGAGCAAGGGAAGCAACAGAACCACCAGCCAACTGACTTAATATAGATCAATTCTTGAAATAGCTGGTGCAATAAATTTCAAATTTGGATTTGATTTGAGAAGGAAAATCTTAACGAAACATGAAAATATCGGCTGATTTGAGGAGATTAAATAGGAGAATTAGCTGGAAATTAATAGAACAGTTGGATGGAGATTAAATAGGAGATATGATAGCGATTTTCCCCTACAATTGGATCTGTCAGCTTCTAAATCTTTCAAATTTAAAACAGTAGCTAACCCTTACCTAATCATATCCTTTTTTTAAGGAACACGGATCCAAAACTCGATTTGAACTCCCATGGTGGAAATCGTATTGAAGATGAACTTAGAGAGAAGAACAGAGAGACCAAGAAAAACAATGGAAAATAAAGGTACTACTACTTACGTGGTTGATGCCGTTCATCTAAAATTAGCGTGTTTTCTATGGAAAACATAATAAATATGTTTTCTAACTCCTTTGTAAAATTAGAAAATGGAAAACACCATTTTCTGTTTTCCATTTTGGAAAACAAATCAATATAAACATAAAACTCTATTTTGCATTTTCTGTGGAAAAGTTTTCCGAAAAATTGGAATAATTCTCCACAAGTAAACACGCCCTTAGATTTTCAAGCTTTTTAGAGGCTTCCATGAGTTGGGCTTGGTCTAACTAATTTGGCTCAATCACCCAAAGCCCAATTGTAATCCTCTAAGGCAATTTTGGGCCCAAACACTATTCTCTAACCTCTACAGCCTATTAGTTCATAAAAATGAGTCCAAGGGTTTAAGATATCTTAATTAACTTACATGTAAATTTTCTAGACAAACAAAGTTCATTTCTGATCCGATTTGCCAAAAATTGGTTCAGTTATCCGTACTCCCAAGTTACTGTTATACAAAATTGTTACTGTCAATCTACTCCACATCTCATGGGAATCTTAATAGGAATTTTATTACAATTTTTGGAAATGCTAGACCATTACGTATACGGTTATTGTACCAAAAATAGATGAGCACTAGTTGACTGACATTAAAATAAATAAAAATAATTTGTAATGTACTTATGTGATAAATTGCTTAGCTTATATATTTATATAGATATTTGTACAAAAAGCAAAGAGTCGAGTGACACTAAAGGTAAATTAAATTAAACACAAATTATTTTAGTTACATATTCATTTTCATATAGATACAATAATTATTATAATAATTAAATTTTATTTTATCAATAATTAAAATATTTAGTTTAATTGATTAACTAAATATTATCTTAATTTATTAAAATATACAATGCAAATAATTATGAAGTTAAATTTATATAATACATATAAAATAGAAATTATAAATAATATTTATATATATATTATTAGTATTATATATAATAATTAATAAATATTAGTTTTTTTGGTATAATTCGATTCCAAAATAGTTTATATAATTCTCGATCTGGTTCTAGATAAAATATCCAGATTCGTTCCAAATAAAGTTAAAGTTATAATTTGGTTTGGTTCTAGTTAAAAAGTCAATGGTACAGTTTGGTTATAGATCTTTTTATTCGGTGTTTTGATTCACATTCAAATCCATGCACACCTTTAGCTTATGCTGTGAGTTATATTATAGGCATAAGATGACCCACAAAAAGTGTAAGATATTCATCATGAAAAATTTGATTCGAGGGCAATCTTAATTTTTAATAAATTTATTTATTTTGAGATTTTTCTTTAGGAAACCATTTTTTAGGAGAAAAAGATTGTAGTTATTTTAAAAAGATATTTTTCCTATTTTATCTTTCTTTTTCCCGATTAAGATTTTGTTTAGAGGTATTTGGAAATGATACTTTATGTTTTTTAAATTATGTTTATGTTATAATTTCTTGAGGAAATTACATCAATTACCATACTTTTTTTGTTTTGTTTTCAAAATTGCTCTATATATTTTTTACACTTTTATAATTGCATTTTTAACATTAAAAAATACCCTATTTCATTTATTTGATCTCCATGCTGGCTGCACCACCACCAGAGGATTCTCTTTAGAACTACTAAAAGCTGAAAGCAAACCAGAAGAGTTGTCATAAGGGAAGTAAGCTAGGAAAGTTTTTGTTTAGAATGCCTTAAAGAAATTGAAACCAGAATGCCGTTAAACTAATGTATGAGAAGTCATGAGTGATACTGACATTCTAATAATATGAGCATTTGAAAATATTGTTTCTGGACCAGAGTATGAGGCGCTTAGATAGGGAGGACCTAAAAGATTGAATATGCAGTTCTTCAAGTATATACAAGCACGAATAAAAAATCCAAATTACAAGTTCTAACCGAAGTTAAAGTTGAAACCAAAGAGCAAATTGGTTCCAAGAAAAAAAGTGGCAAAAGGCATAGTTTAGATGAAGGAAGGCACACAAACGCTAGGTTCTTATCTTCTTCATTTCATCATAAAACAAGTTACCTGTACAGCAAGATCTTTTGAATTCTCTTTGATGGATTTGTCGATCGAAAATCTGAATTAACTATACAAACAAAATACAAAAATTAAATAGTTTATACGAAAAAAAAAGAATATTTTAATTTTTGAAGGAGAATTCTAGTTGTGTAATTTCTTTAATTAATAATAAAGCACCATTTTCAGCAGTTGGAGCAACATTTACATAACTGAACATATAAATTTATTAGTAGATTGTGTTAACAATATACTTGTTGGGAATGGCTCATATACTAGCCGATCGACAGATGATAGAAGC
The DNA here is from genome assembly GCA_037975025.1 of Excoecaria agallocha. Lineage (NCBI taxonomy): Eukaryota > Viridiplantae > Streptophyta > Magnoliopsida > Malpighiales > Euphorbiaceae > Excoecaria > Excoecaria agallocha. The sequence goes on along the minus strand of CM075822.1, from coordinate 35,784,244 downwards.
AGAGCAAAGAGTGTTTGCTCGAGAGAATCCGATCGAAAGAATATATTGAGTATGTACAATCGGATAAGGACTTTCGGATGAGTGGGATGCTCGAAAGAGTTAGACGCTCAAAAGAGTTAGATGCTCAGGAGAGCTAGACTGGTTGATCAGATTGCTGGAATAATCTGTCTAAGTGGCGTGCATGTGTGGCTGGAATTCAAGTGGGTTTGGGATAACGCATTTACACGTTTAGGGTAGAGGGTAATTACATAATTATGTACCTAGTAGTTTATGTACAAATACTAAAGTTGTAACCTAATTTTAGTATGTTGTATGTTGAGAAAAGATTGAGATCAAAATTCTCTCTGGAATAAAAGATTAGCCACCACCGAGGACGTAGGCATTGTTGGTCGAATCTCTTTAAACTCTTGTGTTCATATTTCTTGATTTTCTCTATTTTCTTGTTTATTTGTTTGTTTATATTCCTGTATTTATAGCCTCGAGTTTCCTAATAATTGGTATCAGAGCTTTTGGTTGAGATGGCTATATCAGGTGCGAAATTTAAAGTGGTCAAGTTTGATGGCCAGGATAACTTCAGATTGTGGCAAATAAGGGTAAAGGATATGTTAGCACAGTAAGGGATTTTGAAGGCCCTGCGATCACAGAAATTAGAAACAATAGGGGATGAAGATTAGGAAAAGTTACAACAGCACGCGATGAGAACCATTAGGTTGTGTTTGGCAGATGAAATTATGTATCATGTAATGAATCTGATATCTCCAAGAGACATTTGGAAGAAGTTGGAAAGTCAGTTTATGTCCAAATCTCTGACGAATAAATTGTATCTAAAGCAAAGGCTATATGGCCTGAAGATGCATAAAGGGTCAGATTTAGCACAGCACGTGAATATCTTCATTCAAATAATCATAGATCTAGCATGTCTTGATGTGAATATTGAGGATGAAGATAGAGCAATGATTTTATTGTGTTCATTGCCTCCTTCTTATGAACATCTGATGACAACTCTTACATATGGAAAGAAACTATCAAAGTTGAAGAGATTAATGCAACATTGTTGGCTCACAACCAACGAAAGCAGAATGCAGGGGAAAGCTCTCATGGTGATGTATGTTAAAAGTAATCAAGATCGTGGAAGAAAGATAGACAACGAGGGTTCTGGAAAATGAAATTCCAGATCCAAGTCAAAAGGCAAAAAGATGTTTCATTACATCAAGTGCAAGGAGCTAGGACATATGAAGAAAGACTATCCAAAGCTGAAATAACAGACCGATGAGAAGTCGGTGAATGTGGCATAGAGTGAAAGCTCAGACAGTAGTAATGTAGATATGCTTTTGGTATCGATAACTCAGTTCATAGATGCATGGATTCTTAATTCTAGATGTTCCTATCACATAACGCCTAATAGAGAGTGGTTAACATCATACCAGTCAGTCAACTCTGGTTCGATCTATCTAGGTGATGATAAATGTTGCAATATTATAGGTATAGGTGAAGTCAGAGTGAAGATTTATGATGGGACCGTTCGGATACTATGTGAGGTTCGGCACATACCAAATATAAAAAAAATTAATTTTCTTAGATACTTTACATAAAAATGATTTCATTCCTAAGGCAGATGAGGATATGGAGACCATTAGAGTTGTAAAGGGTGCACTGACTGTGATGAAAGGAAAGCTCACTGTAGGAAATATCTACAAACTATTAGGGAGTACAATTGTAGGTGGAGTTCACTCGATCGAGTCATATGATGACAACACTAAACTCTGGCACATGCGTCTTGGTCATCTTAGTGAACGTGGGATGACTGAATTTCATAAGAGAAACTTATTGCATGGAGTTAAAAGTTATAAGCTCAAGTTTTATAAGTTTCATGTTCTTGAAAAGTAGACTAAAGTTAGTTTTGCGACCGACAAACACAAAACCAAAAAAATTGTTGACTATGTGCATTTGGATGTGTGGGGTCCTACAAGAGAAAAGTTGTTGGGTGGATCTCAGTATTATGTTACTTTTACTGACGAATTTTCTAGGAAAGTTTGGGTGTATTTCTTGAAATAGAAATCAGAACTTTTTGCCAAGTTCAAGCTATGAAAGGCTGAGGTGAAGAACCAGACTGGTAGAAAGATCAAGTACTTGAGGTCGAATAATGGCACTGAATATACAGATTTATAGTTTCAGAAGTTTTGTGAAGAGCGTGGAATTTAAAGGTATTTTTCGGTACGCAAGACACCACGACAGAATGGTGTTTCCAAACAAATGAACAGATTCCTGATCGAACGGGCAAGATGCTTGAGACTGAATGCCGATCTTTCAAAGAGCTTATAGGCAGAGGCTGTGAGTATGGCATGCTACCTCATCAATAGATCCCCACGTGCATCAATGGGTGGAAAGGTTGCAAAAAAAGTATGGACAGATCATGCGGTTGAGTTTGATCATTTGCTCATTTTTGGATGTCTTGCTTATGTGCATGTACCTGGTGATGAAAGATCAAAACTGGATCTAAAATCCAAGAAGTGCCTCTTTCTGGGATATAAAAAAGGTGTTAAAGGATACAAGTTTTGGGATCAGAATGCAAAAAAGATGGTAATTAGTCGAGATGTCGTCTTGATAAGTAGTCTATGTTGCAGCTGAATCAAGATAAGGTACCAAAAGAGAGCTCTAGTTCAGAGATGGTACAGATGGATTTAGAATGGCATCTCATGGAAATCGATTGGGTTAAAAATGTTATGGCCAATCGGAATCAAAGCTCACTTTTAGCTACTGGGGATTCAAATCCAGACGATCGGCAAGACTACAATCTAACCCTGGATAGAGAAAGATGCACCAATGTAAGGCCTCCGACCAAATTGGGGTTTGAAGATATGGTCTCTTTTGCACTTTTAGTAAGTAGTGATGATCCAACTACCGTTTAAAGCGTTATAACTAGCAAGGAGAAAGAAAAATGGATGGGTGCAATGGTTGAGGAGATGGAGTCTTTGCATAAAAACCAAACTTGGGAGCTCGTTCGGCTTCTTGAGGGTAAGAAGGCTATTGGGTGCAAGTGGGTGTATAAGAGGAAACCAGTAGTATCAGAAAAAGAAGGGAAAAAGTTCAAGGCTCGATTGGTAGCAAAAGGATTTGTGCAGCAGATGGAGATAGATTATGATGAAATCTTCTCTCTTGTGGTAAGGCATACTTCAATCAGGGCAATACTTGCATTAGTAGCCAATTGGAACTTGCATTTAGAGCATATGGATGTCAAAACTGCTTTTTGGATGGTGATATGGAGGAACAACTTTATATGCAATAGTCAGAAGGGTTCACTCAACTTGGATATGAGAATCTGATTTGCAGGCTAAAGAAATTGTTGTATGGGTTGAAATAATCTCCAAGACAATGATACAAGCGATTCGACTCCTTAATGATTCAGATCAGCTAAAAGCGACGTGAGTATGATTGTTGTGTTTATGTTAAGAGCCTTGAAGATGGAACATTTATTTTTCTATCACTGTATATGGATGATATATTGATTGCTACAAAGAATATACAAGATGTTCTTGGTTTGAAAGCTTTGTTAGGTCAAGAAGTTGATATTAAAGACTTAGGTGCAACCAAAAAAATTCTTGAAATGGAGATTCATAGGGATAGAGGCTCGAGGAAACCATGGTTATCTCAACAAGGCTATGTTGAGAAAGTACTAGACAGGTTCAGGATAAGCAAAGCAAAACCAGTGAGCACTTCATTGGCAAACCATTTTAAGCTTTCGACCGATCAGTTCTCCAAGACAGATAAAGAAATCGAAGACATGGCAAAGGTTCCATATGCCAATGCTACCGACTGCTTGATGTATACAATGGTATGTACTTGATCAGACTTGGCTTATGCGGTCAGTCAAGTCTGCAAATACATGTCTAAACCAAGAAGGCGACATTGGGAAGCAGTTAAGTGGATTTTCAGGTATCTAAGGGGTACGGTCGGGAAGGGAATATTCTTTGGGAGCTACCAGGACAATCCTTGTGTTGTAAGATATGTGGATTCAGACTATGCTTGTGATTTGGATGACAGAAGGTCGATGATCGGGTATATCTTTACTCTGGATGGCGGCCTACATGTTGAAAATCAACCGTTCAGTCAATTGTAGCATTATCCACAACTGAAGCTGAGTATATGGCAGTAGTTAAAGCTGATAAAGAAGCGTTATGGCTTATTAGACTAGTGAAGGAACTGGGTGTTCAGTAAGGTGGAGTCTAGTTGTATTGTGATAGTGAAAGTGTGATTTATTTGGCTAAGAACTAAGTTTACCATGCTAGAACGAAGCATATTGATGTGAGATATCACAAGATTAGAGAATTGGTTGCATCTAGTGAGATACTATTGCAGAAGGTTCACACTAGTGAGAATGCAGCTGATATGTTGACAAAGCCAGTGACTACCAACAAGGTCATGCATTATTTGGACTTGTTGAATGTTTGTAGTTGCTAGAAACCATGGTGGCCCAACCCACTTAAGTATGTGAGAAATTCCGTGGTTGAATCTTTAAAGGGGTTTGATATTTGTCAAGGTGGAGATTTATTAGGAATGGCTCATATACTAGCTGACCGATAGATGATGGAAGCAAAGCAGAGAGTGTTTGCTCGGAAGAATCCGATCGAAAGAACATATTGAGTATGTACAGTCGAATAAGGACTCTCGGAGGAGCGGTACGCTCAGAAGAGCTAGACTAGTCGATCGGATTGCTGAAATAATCTATCTAAGTGGTGTGTGTGGGTGGAATTCAAATGGGTTTGGAAAAGCGTGTTTATACGTTTAGGGTATGGGAAAATTACATAATTGCATACCTAGTAGTTTATGTATAAATACTAAAGTTGTAACCTAATTTTAGTATACTGTATGCTGAGAAAAGATTGAGATCCAAATTTTCTCTGCAATAAAATATTAGTCGCCACCGAGGACGTAGGCATTGTTGGCCGAACCTCGTTAAACTCTTGTATTCATTTTTCTTGATTTTCTTATTTGTTTATTTATATTCCTATATTTTTAGTCTTGATTTTCCCAACAATACTGTTATATATTATTTTAAATTGTTATTTATTTAGTTGGGCAACAAATTAAGGTAAAGAAATCTAAGCTAACGAAAGAAGGAGATTTACTTATTTGATTAAGGTAAACTGGTGCTAATTATTTTTATGTATAGTCGAATTTGTAAGTGGATAATGAAATTTCAAGTGGAAAATAGGTCCATTGAGATAGACACCAAAAAGAAAAACTGGTGTTAATTAATTAGAGACAGAAGACTTACAAGTCCACCTATGCAAGTTATTGTCAAGTTATCAAAACCAATGAAGAAAGTAGGCCATGCTAAGTAGTAAAATTGTCATAACTTGAATTTAAACCCACACCACAAGTCAGTTGAATGTGGAAAAAAAGGTCATGCTAGGACATGTGATATTAGCTGAATTTCATTTAGATTACTGAACATTTTTCTTTTCTAATCAATTTCTTACATGGCTATTAAATTCCAATTTTTGTTAATAAAATTGTTTAACTTTGCTCTTATTTATTTCTATTATTCTAATGTTTTCTTCACAATAAATAAAAACTTTATTTCTATTATTCTAATGGTTTCTTCACAATAAATAAAAACTTTATTTCTATTATTTATTTCTATTATTCTAATGGTTTCTCCAGCTGCACTGCTACTGCTTTCATAAGAGTACTGTTTTTAATTTATTTACTGTAAAAATAAAGTGTATTTTTTTAGTGTATTTTTTATTTAGAAAAAATACACTATATTTTTTATATATAAAAAAATAAACTACATTTTTTTACATACAAAAAATATAGTATATTTTTTATATATAAATATATATATATATATATATATTATATTTATTATGTATTAAAAAAATACATTATATTTTTATATGCAAAAATTATACTTTTTTTATGTATAAAAAAATACATTATATTTTTATGTACAAAAGAAAATAAAGTGTATTGAGTTTCACCAAAAGAAAATACACTGTATTTTATTTATATACAAAAAAATACATTACATTTTTATGTACAAAAAAATACAATGTATTTTTTGTGTAAAAAAATATATTGTATTTTTTATATATAAAAAAATATATTGTATTTTTTATGTACGAAAAAATACATTGTATTTATATATAAATACAAGAAAATATACTGTATTTTTTATATAAAAAAGAAAATACACTGTATTTTTTATATACAAAAGAAAATATGATATATGGAGTTTTATCAAACAAGAATACACTGTATTTTATTTATGTACAAAAGAAAATATATTTTATTTTTTATGTACAAAAGAAAATACACTATTGTGCCAAAAATAGATGAGTACTAGTTGAGTGATACTAAAAGTAAATGAAATTATTTATAAAGTAATTATATACTCATATATTTACATTAATTGGTAAATTTTGATTATAAATAATAACTACATAGAATTATAATTTTAATTTATATATTCGTATATAAAGTTTACATTTATAAAAAATAGATTAGTACTAGTTGAGTGACATTATAAATAAATAAAATTAATTTATAATGTACTTATATGATAAATTGCTTAGTTTACATTTTTATATAGATATTTGTACAAAAAGAAAAAAGTTAAGTGACATTAAAGGTAAATTAAATTAAACACAAATTATTTTAGTTACATATTCATATTCATATAGATACAATAATTATTATAATAATAAAATTTTATCTTATTAATAATTAAAATATTTAATTTAATTTATTAACTAATTATTATCTTACTTTATTAAAATACATAATGTAAATAATTATGAAGTTAAATTTATATAGTACATATAAAATAGAAATTATAAATAATATTTATATATAAATTATTAGTATTATATATAATAATTAATAAATATCGGTTCTTTCGATACAATTTGGTTTCATAATAGTTTACTATAATTCTCGATCTGGTTGTATATAAAATATTCAGATCTGTTTTAAATAAAGTCAACGGTACAATTTAATTCGGTTCTAGTCAAAAATTCAATGATACAGTTCGATTCTAAATTTTTTTATTCAGTATTTCGGTTTAGTACATGAATATTCAGACCCGTGCATACCCTTAGATTTTGCTGTGAATTATATTATGGGTATAAGATGACCCACAAAAAGTATCATATATTTATCATAAAAAAATTGATTTGAAGGCGGTCTTAATTTTTAAGAAATTTATTTATTTTGATATTTTTCTTTTATTTTGAGATCTTTTTCCAATTATGTTTATGTTATAATTTCTTTCTTTATTATTCTGCCGTTCAAGTTTGAATGGACCATTAAATTAGGATTTATTTGTCTCTAATCCCGAAATTAGTTGATTTGTGTTGGATTTGTTTGGGCCAACATACAGAGGATTCGAACACACCCAACTAATTTATACCCTTCAAAGAAAAAAAATACATACAATATATATATATACACACACACACACACACACTTGTTAGAGTAAATAAATATTCTTTATTTATTTTTTATCTAATTGTTACAACTCTCAGCTAGATAGTCCTTATCACTTATCTCTAGTTGCTGCTCTTCTTATCTCTGTAATTACTCTGTATATATATATAGCAGCCTCTTTGTGTAAAAGTGTGCAGTATTACAATTAAACTATTCAGTATTTCACATTGTATTAGAGCCAAAATCCAAAATTATGTCTACCTCCTCAAACACTTCTATCATTCCAGTCACGTCTCCTTCAACCACCATCTCAACTCAAAAAACTTCCTTGATTGGAAAATTCAGTTTATTCCAATCCTAAATTATCAAAATCTTCATGGTTTCATTGATGGTACACACCCTGCACCACCCAAAACAGTTGTGTCATCCACAGATGCCACTCTACATATTCCCAACCCAAATTATCTAGAATGGTTTAAGAAAGACCAACTTCTTCAGTCATGGCTCCAATCATCACTATCAGAAGAAGTATTTTCCTACATTATTGGTTTAGAATCATCCTTTCAAGTCTGGCAAGCACTTTCAAATGCTTTTGGTGCCATTTCTCAAAATTAACAATTTCAATTGCACATTGAATTGCAAGAACTCAAAAAAACATGATCTCTTAATCTCTAAATTTCTTTAAAAAGCCAAGTCACTTGCTGATGAACTAAGTGCTGCTGGTAAGCCTATATCTATAGCTGAATTTGATGCCATCATTTATAGAAATGTTGGCATTGAATTCCATCCTATCATTACTGCCCTTAACCTACACCCAGACCTTGTCACATTTTTGAACTTCATGGCCAACTTGTTGCTCATGAGATTCTTCTCAAAAATCTCCATAAACCAATCGCCAATATCTCTCTCAAAAAAATCCACCTTTATTATCCACTCCCACTTCTACAAATCAATCTCGTCCCAAATCTCAGCACTCATAATACCGACCTTTTAACTCCTACCAAAATTCAACTTGTCAAATCTGTGGCAAACCAAATCACAATGCCTTTGTCTGTCGGCGTCGCTATTATCGTGAAAATAGTATCCCAAACTGAACCTCTTTCCCTCCTTCCTCTCGTCCTCCATATTTTCCTTCTGCTAACTATTCCACCACCAGTTTTCTATCCTCTTCTTCTGTGACTTGGTTCCCAGACACTGTTGCAAACTATCACATTTCTCTCGACCTTCAGAGTTTAGCATCTATTAATAAATACCATGGTTATGATCAGCTACATATTGGTAACAGACAAGGCCTTAATATCACTCACACGGGTAATGGTTTCATTTCATCCTCTCATGGTAAGTTTAACTTGAATAATATTCTTTGTGTTCCACATATTAAATCTTACCTTGTCTCTATTAAAAAATTTACATCTGACAATTCTTGTTTCTTTGAATTATGGCCAACCTTCTTTATTATCAAGGACCAGCGAACCAAGAAGATGTTGATGCAAAGTCCAAGTGAGAATGCTATTTATCAACTCAAACCTGCTGCCAAGTATGCCATGACAGCCACCACACGCTCCCTTGATGAATGGCATCAGTGTCTCGGGCATCCCAACATCCAAAAGCTTTCTCTCTCCTACAAAATAAATATATTTCTAGTTCTAGTCAATCTTTGAGTCCATGTTCTAGCTGTTGGATGGGAAAATTATCCAGAGTACATTTAGCTTCTGTTCAACATTCTAGCAAAGACCCCTTTGATATTACCTTTTCTGATGCTTGGGGACCAGCCCCTATTCCATCCAAATTGGGCCATCGCTACTTTGTAATTTTTATTAATGATTTCACTCGGTTCACTTGGATTTATTTTCGAAAAAATAAAAGTGATGTCTATTCTGTTTTTCTACAATTTAAAAAACTAATTACTCGCCAGTTTAATGCTAAAATCCGTGCCTTTCATTCTGATTGGGAAGGCAAATATCAACGTCTGCACCCTTATTTGTTGAATGCTAGTATTGTTCATCGCATTGCTTGCCCCTATACCCATGAGAAAAATGGTACAACTGAACATAAGATTCATCATCTTGTTGACACTGGATTAATGCTTTTAAGCTATGCTAACCTTTCCTTAAATTTTTGGAACTATGCTCTTGAGCAAAGTGCCATGTTTGTTAATGTTCTTCCTTCAAATGTTTTGAAAAATTCCTCTCCCTATCAATTACTTTATCAAAAATAACCAAATTATCTAGCATTCAAACCGTTTGGCTATGTTGTTTATCCTTTATTTCATCCTTATAATCATCATAAATTTTCATTCTGATCTTCTCAATGTGTCTACCTAGGTAACAGTCCTCTTCATTTTGTTTATCGGTATATTGATCCAATGAATGGTCGCATACAATTTCATGACTCAATCTTTTCATCCAACTTACCCTCTTCCTCTACTTTTCCTCCAGCCCCCCTCACACTGACACTCCTTAGTTGCAGGTCACGCACACTTCCCATTCTTACGTGGACTCTGCCTCAGCATATCACTTGGATAAGTCTTCTAAACCTTGTGTCCCTCCTTCTCAGTTATCCTTATCTTTCACCAGTCCCGCCTCTACACAATCTCTATCCCCTACTTTACCTCTCTCTTCCCCTTCCCATCCACATCAGGATAACTCGGCTAGACCCTTATCTTCACCCACTTCCACTTTATCCCTTTCCCCACCTGGACTCCTTATTGTTGACCTCACCTCCTACACTTTTGACACACAGCCTAATCCCACTCATCCAACACGTGTTCATCACATGCAATTGAGGCCCACTACTTTACACAAGAAACAAGCCCATTCCGCCATCTCCTCCTTTAATCCCCAAGTGGAACCAAAGACTTTTACTCAAGTTAAACGCCATCGTGAATGTTGTGATGCCATGCTTTGTGAGCTTAATGCCTTATTGCAGAATAATACATGGACTCTGGTTCCCTAACCACCTGAAAAAAATATCATTGGCAACAAGTGGTTTTTTCGCATCAAAAGAAACTCTGACGAATCCATTGAGCGTTACAAAGCGCATCTTGTCACCAAAGGCTACTCTCAGCAGTCAGGTTTAGACTATAAAGAAACCTTTTCTCCTGTTATTAAGTTCTCTACTGTTTGCATTATTTTGTCCATTACCATAGTTAATTCATGGCCTATTCGGCAACTGGACATCTCTAATGCCTTTCTACATGGTATGCTTGATCTTGACTTATATATGGAACAACCCCATGGTTTTGTTAATCCATCCAAGCCTGATTATGTTTGCAAACTTAATAATTCATTGTATGATCTCAAGCAAGCCCCACGTGCTTGGTTTTAACGTCTTTCTGAGTTTCTTCAATGCCTTGGGTTTACGTCCTCCAAATCAGATCACTCGCTCTTTATTCTCTCCCAAGGTCAATCATTAATTTTTGTTCTTGTGTATGTTGATGATATCATTGTAACATGTTCGGATGCCACCAAATTGGATTGGTTTTTACAGCATATTAAATCCCAATTTCCAGTCCGTGAATTAGGCACCTTAAACTACTTTCCAGGCATTAAAGTCATCTCCACTCCTGCGGGTTTCCTTCTTTCTCAACAAAACTACATTGATGAACTATTGCATGAGACTAATATGCAAAAATCTAAAGGCTGCAGCACACCTATGGCTACTACTCCAAACTTAAGCAAGCTTGCTGGTTCCCCACTTGCAGATGTTGTTCCATTTCGGCAAGTGGTTAGCGCTCTCCAGTATCTCACCATTACATGGCCTGACATTGCCTTCAGTGTCAACAAATTGGCTCGGTTCATGCACTATGCCATGGACATTCATTGGCAGGCTTGTAAGCGCCCGCTCCGTTATCTCAAGGCCACCAAACACCTTGGGTTATTCATCTCCAAAAACTCCAGTTTTAATGTCCAATGCTTCTTCGACAATGACTAGGTTGGTTGCCCAGATGATCGTCGCTCCACCAATGGTTGTCTTATTTATTTGGGCAATAATCTCATTTCCTGGTGCTCCAAAAAACAGGCTATTGTGGCCCGCTCTTCCACTGAAAGCGAGTACAAGGCTATGGCCAACACCGCTGCTGAAATTATGTGGGTTACAACTCTCCTACGTGAACTTGATTGCTCTACTTCTGCTCCAGCCACTCTTTGGTGTGATAATGTTAGTGCCATCTATGTTTGCTCAAATCCTATCTTTCATGCATGAACAAAACATGTGGAGATTGACTACCACTTCATTCGTGATCAGGTCAAGGCTGGCTTGCTCAATATTCAGTTTATCTCTGGTGCTGACCAAATTGCTGATATCATGACCAAACCTCTTGGATTATCTCTATTTGACTGTCATCGGGCCAAGCTTCTCCTCTGTTCACCGCCGGCATCAGCTTAAGGGGGGGTGTTAGAGTAAATAAATATTCTTTATTTATTTTTTATCTAGTTGTTACAACTCTCAGCTAGATAGTGCTTATCACTTATCTCTAGTTGCTGCTTATCTCTAGTTGCTGCTCTTCTTATCTTTGTAATTACTCTGTATATATATACAGCAGCCTCCTCGTGTAAAAGTGTGCAGTAATACAATTAAACTATTCAATATTTCACAACACTCACTCCATGCCATCCGTTTACTGCTTAAACTCCAAGTAAAGAGGGCATTAATTATAAATATTAATTAGGAAGGTAATAAATGCAATTATATTTTAAGATTACAAACCAATATTGTAGATTACATACCAAAATTGAAAATTAATCTTGTGATTGATAATCTCTATATTACTAGCAGAATTTTTGATATCTTAATGCCAAAAGAAGGGGAAAAAAAGGTAGAAGCAATCTTAGAAATGGATATCTCGTCGTATGGTTTGATTAATTTGGTAGTCTGTGTTTCATTGGCAATTCTAGTGGTCGGCCCTTCGTCTGCCACTTTTGATGTGAAGGTTTCAAAAGACGAGCTAAACCAAATTTGCTCTGGTAGAGAAGATCCTGCCTTTTGTTTTGAATTCCTAAAATCAATTCCTCAAATTACCAAAGTTGATATTCGTGGTCTTGGCGGAATCGTTCTAAATATAACACAAGATAGATGGTTTGAATCAAATGGTATGATTCAATCACTACTCAACCAAACAACTGAAAAGGTTCTAAAAGAAAGATACTCGGCTTGTTTATATCGTTACAAAATGGTCAAAAGTGATATTGTTTACGCTAGGAATAACTTTGAGATTGGTGATTATCTTCAAGCAGGTATTGGAGCATCAAATGTCTTAATTGACGTTGAGGACTGCCAAGATGAGTTTAGCTCACCACCCACCATGCCCTCTTCACTCGATCAAAAGATTCAAGAACTTAGAAAAATATGTATTGTCTTTGTTGATATTGCTGATGTTTTGCAGCATAAATTATCTTTGATGTAATGTGATCTTAAGCGTTCTAATTAACTTTAAAAAATCAATAATGAAAAATATACGAGTTTTTTCCTTTTGTGAGCTTGTTTCAGGCAAATTCAGATTAATCGGCTTATATTTTAAAAAGATATTTTCCCTATTTTATCTTTCTTTTTCCCGATTAGGATTCTTTTTAGAGTTATTTGGGAATGAGACTTTATGTTATTTAAATTATGTTTATGTTATAATTTCCTGAGGAAATTACACCATTTACCATACTTTTTTGTTTAGTTTTCAAAATTCCTCTATACATTTTTTACACTTTTATAATTGCATTTTTAACTTTCAAAAATACCCTATTTCATTTATTTGAATATGTTTATTTCAAAACTACTCCATTCCAAAAATTGACAAGAAGAAAAAGAAAAACGGAAGGAAGAGGCAGCTGATCTCCATGCCGGCTGCACCACCACAGGCACTAAAAGCTGAAAGCAAACCAGAAGAGTTGTCACCAGGGAAGTAGGCTAGGAAAATTGCTGTTGAGAATGCCTTGAAGAAATTGAAAAAAGGACCAGATTATCATTAAACTAATGTATGGGAAGTCATGAGTGATACTGACATTATTCTAATAGGAGCAATTGAAAATATTTTTTCTGGACCAGAGTATGAGGAGCTTAGACAGGGAGGACCTAAAAGATGTTGAAGAATTGATTCAAAATCATTAATTTTTATAAGTAACTAAATTAGTGAATTTTATTTTAACATGTTTATATTGTTTTTGTTAATGGTTATTTAGTTATTGGAGTTAATGTTGTTAGTGGAGTTAGTGAATTAGTAGGGTTATGAGTTGATTGTTTAGTGGAATTAGTGGGTTCGTAGTCTAAGTTTATGGTTAAAATGTAAGCCTATAAATAAGCATATGTAATTTATTTTTGTGGGAAATTGGGAAATGAAATTTATGTGTTCTTCATCCTAAAAATTTCCCCAACAAAAGATTGAATATGCAGTTCTTCAAGTATATACAAGCACGGACAAGAGATCCAAATTACAAGTTCTGACCTGAGTTACAGTTGAAACCAAAGAGCAAACAGGTTCCAAGATAAAAGGGCCAGAAGGCACAGTCTGGACAAACGAAGGCACAAAAACGCTAGGTTCTTGTCTTCTTCATTTAATCATGAGACAAATTCTCTTTGATGGATTTGTCAGTTCGAAAATCTGAATTAACTATACTAACAAAATACAAAAAACTGAATAGTTTATACAAAAAAAAAAAAAAAAGAATATTTCAATTTTTGAATGAGAATTCTAGTTGTGTAATTTCTCTAATTACTAATGAAGCACCATTTTCAGCAGTTGAGAGCAGCATTTACATAACTGAACATATAAATTTATTAGCAGAATGTATTAACAATATATTGCTATATATTATTTTAAATTGTTATTTATTTAGTTGGGCAACAGATTAAGGTAAAGAAATCTAAGCTAACGAAAGAAGGAGATTTACTTATTTGATTAAGGTAAACTGGTGGTAATTATTTTTATAGATAATGAAATTTCAAGTGGAAAATAGGTCCATTTATATAGACACCAAGAAGAAAAACTGGTGCCAATTAATCAGAGACAGAAGACTTACAGGTCCACCTATACAAGTTAAATAGGCCATGGTAAGTAGTAAAATTGTTATAACTTGAATTTAAACCCACACCACAAGTCAGTTGAATGTGGCAAAAAAAGGTCATGCTTGGACATGTGATATTAGCTGAATTTCATTTAGATTACTGAACATTTTCTTTTCTAATCAATTTCTTACATGGCTATTAAATTCCAATTTTTGTCAATAAAATTGATCAACTTTACTCTTATTTATTTCTGTTATTCTAATGGTTTCTTTACAATAAATAAAAATTTTATTTATGTTATTGTAATACTGAACAATATATATATATATATATATGTTCAGTAGCTTACTCAGTAAATAAATGAAAATGGTTAAGCCTGAGTTTGGTGTGTGGCAGTGACTTGGATCAAGCCAAACATGCTTTTTGCTCCAGCTGCACTGCTACTGCTTTCATAACAGTACTGTTTTTAATTTACTTACTGTGAAAAAATAGTTTATTTTTTATGTAGAAAAAATACACTATATTTTTTTATATATAAAAAAATAAACTATATTTTTTTACATACAAAAAATGCAGTGTATTTTTTATATATAAAAGAAAATATATTGTATTTATTATGTATAAAAGAAAATATATTGTATTTTTGTATACAAAAAGTATATTATTTTTATGTATAAAATAAAATACATTGTATTTTTATATATAAAAGAAAATAAAGTGTATTGAGTTTCACCAAAAGAAAATGCACTGTATTTTATTTATGTACAACTAAATATATTGTATTTTATTTATGTATAAAAAATATACTGTATTATATATATATATATATATATATATATTATGTACAAAAAAATACAGTATATTAAATTTTATCAAAAAAAAATATATTGTATTTTATTTATATAAAAAATACACTATATTTTTTATGTACAAAAAAAATACAGTGTATTTTTTATGTAAGTATATTTTTTATATATAAAAGAAAATATATTGTATTTTTATGTACAAAAAAATACATTGTATTTATATATATATACAAGAAAATACACTATATTTTTTATGTACAAAAATATACTATATTTTTTATATACAAAAGAAAATACGGTGTGGTGTATTGAGTTTCATCAAACAAGAATACACAATATTTTATTTATGTACAAAAGAAAATATATTATTATGCCAAAAATAGATGAGTGCTAGTTGAGTGATACAAAAAGTAAATGAAATTATTTATAAAGTAATTATATACTCATATATTTACATTAATTGGTAAAATTTGATTATAAGTAATAACTACATAAAATTATAATTTTAATTTATATATTCATATATAAAGTTATTGCACTAAAAATGGATGAGTACTAGTTGAGTGACATTAGAAATAAATGAAATTAATTTATAATGTACTTATATGATAAATTGCTTAGTTTACATTTTTATATAGATATTTGTACAAAAAGCAAAAATTTAAGTGGCATTAAAGGCAAATTAAATTAAACACAAATTATTTTAGATACATATTCATATTCATATAGATATAATAATTATTATAATAATAAAATTTTATCTTATTAATAATTAAAATATTTAGTTTAATTTATTAACTAATTATTATCTTAATTTATTAAAATACATAATGTAAATAATTGCGAAGTTAAATTTATATAGTACATATAAAATAGAAATTATAAATAATATTTATATATAAATTATTAGTATTATATATAATAATTAATAAATATCGGTTCTTTCGATATAATTCGGTTCCATAATAGTTTAATACAATTCTCGATTTGGTTGTAAATAAAATATTCAGATTCATTTTAAATAAAATCAACTGTACATTTGATTTGATTCTTGTCAAAAATTTAACGGTACAATTTGATTTTAAATTTTTTTATTCGATATTTCGGTTCAATATATGAATATTCAGATCCGTGCACACCCCTTGCTTTTGCTATGAATTATATTATGGGCATAAGATGACCCACAAAAAGTGTCAGATATTTGCTATGAATTATATTATGGGCATAAGATGACCCACAAAAAGTGTCAGATATTTATCACGAAAAATTGATTTGAAGGCGGTATAAATTTTTAAGAAATTTATTTATTTTGATATTTTTCTTTTATTTTGAGATCTTTTTCTAATTATGTTTATGTTATAATTTCTTTGTTTATTATTCTGTCGTTCAAGTTTGAATGGACCGTTAAATTAGGATTTATTTGTCTCCAATCCTGAAATTAGTTTATTTGTGCTGGATTTGTCTGGGCCAACGTACAGAGGATTCGAACACACCCAACCAATTTATACCCTGCAAAGAAAAAAAAAATATATATATATATATAGACACACACACTTGTTAGAGTAAATAAATATTCTTTATTTATTTTTTATCTAGTTGTTACAACTCTCAGCTGGATAGTCCTTATCACTTATCTCTAGTTGCTGTTCTTCTTATCTCTGTAATTACTCTGTACATATATTCAGCAGCCTCCTCGTGTAAAAGTGTGCTGTAATACAATTAAACTATTCAGTATTTCACACGGTATCAGAGCCAGAAACCAAAAGTATGCCTACCTCCTCAAACACTTCTATCATTCCAGTCACGTCTCCTTCAACCACCATCTCAGCCACCCATTCTTTTGCTATCAAACTCAACTCAAAAAACTTTCTTGCTCGGAAAACTCAGTTTATTCCAATCCTAAACTATCAAAATCTTCATGGTTTCATTGATGCTACACACCCTGCGCCACCTAAAACAGTTGTCATCCACAGATGCCATTCTACAAATTCCCAGCCCAAATTATCTAGAATGGTTTAAGAAAGACCAACTTCTTCAGTCATGGCTCCTATATATCATCACTATCTATCAGAAGAAGTACTTTCCTACGTTATTGGTTTAGAATCATCCTTTCAAGTCTGGCAAGCACTTTCAAATGCCTTTGTTGCCATTTCTCAAAATCAACAACTTCAACTGCACATTGAATTGCAGGAACTCAGAAAACATGATCTCTCAATCTCTGAATTTCTTCAAAAAGCCAAGTCACTTGCTGATGAACTAAGTGCTGCTGGTAGGCCTATGCCTACAGCTGAATTTAATGCCATCATTTATAGAAATGTTGGCGTTGAATTCCATCCTATCATTACTGCCCTTAACCTATGCCCAAACCCTGTCATATTTTTTGAACTTCATGGCCAACTTGTTGCTCATGAGATTCTTCTGAAAAGTCTCCATGAACCAATCGCCAATATCTCTCTAAAAAATAATCCACCTTTATTACCCACTCCCACTTCTACAAATCAATCTCATCCCAAACCTTAGCACTCACAATGCCGACCTTTTAACTCTTACCAAAATTCAACTCATGGTCGCCACGTCACTTGTCAAATCTGTGGCAAACCAAATCACAATGCCTCTGTCTATCGGTATCACTATTATCTTGAAAATAGTATCCCAAACCGAACCTCTTTCCCTCCTTCCTCTCGTCCTCCATATTTCCCTTCTGCTAACTATTCCACCACCAGTTTTTCATCCTCTTCTCCTGTGACTTGGTCTCCAGACACTGCTGCAAACTACCACATTTCTCTCGACCTTCAGATTTAGCATCTATCAATGAATATCATGGTCATGATCAACTACATGTTGGTAACGGACAAGGCCTTAATACCACTCACATAGTTAATGGTTTCATTTCATCCTCTCATGGCAAGCTTAACTTGAATAATATTCTTTGTATTCCACATATTAAATCTCACCTTCTCTCTATTCAAAAATTTACATCTGACAAATCTTATTTCTTTGAATTTTGGCCAACCTTTTTTGTTATCAAGGACCTGCGAACCAAGAAGATCTTGATGCAATGTCCAAGTGAGAATGGTATTTATCAACTCAAACTTGCTGCCAAGTGTGCCATGACATCCACCACACGCTCTCTTGATGAATGGCATCAGTGTTTCGGGCATCTCAACATCCAAAAGCTTTCTTCTCTCTTACAAAATAAATATATTTCCAATTCTAGTCAGTTAGGAAAATTATCCATAGTACATTTAGCTTCCGTTGAACATTTTAGCAAAGCTCCCTTTGATATTACCTTTTCTGACGTTTGGGGACCAGCCCCTATTCCATCCAAATTGGGCCATCGCTACTTTGTCATTTTTATTGATGATTTCACTCGGTTCACTTGGATTTATTTTCTAAAAAATAAAAGTGATGTCTATTCTGTTTTTCTAAAATTTGAAAAACTTATTACCCGCTAGTTTAATGCTAAAATTCGTGCCTTTCATTCTGGTTGGGGAGGAGAATATCAGCACCTACACTCTTATTTATCGAACGCTAGTTATGTTCATCGCATTGCTTGCCCCTATAACCATGAGCAAAATGCCAACATTTTCTTAAATTTTTGGAACTATGCTCTTGAGCAAAGTGTCATGCTTGTTAATTTCATCCTTCAAATGTTTTGAAAAATTCCTCTCCCAATCAATTACTTTATCAAAAACAACCAAATTATCTAGCATTCAAACCGTTTGGTTGTGCTGTTTATCCTTTATTACGTCCCAATAATAGTCACAAATTTTCATTCCGATCCTCTCAATGTGTCTACATAGGTAATAGTCCTCTTCATTTTGCTTATCGATGTTTTGATCCAAAGACTGGTCGCATAATTTTAGCTCATCATGTTCAGTTTATGACTCAATCTTTCCGTCCAACTTACCCTCTTCCTCTACTTTTTCGCCTCACACTAACACTCCTTAGTTGCAGGTCACGCACACTTCCCATTCTCACATGGACTCTACCTCAGTATCTCACTTGGGTAAGTTATCCTTGTCTCCTTGTGTCTCTCCTTCTCAGTTATCCTTATCTCCCACCAGTCCCATCTCTACACAATCTCCATCCCCTACTTTACCTCTCTCTTCCCCTTTCCATCCCGTCAGGATAACTCAGCTAGACCCTTATCTTCACCCACTTCCACCTTATCCCTTTCCCCACCCGAACTCCCTCTTGTTGTTGATCTCACCTCCTACACTTCTAACACACAGCCCAATCCCACTCATCCCACACGTGTTCATCACATGCAATTGAGGCCCATTACTTTACATAAGAAATAAGCCCATTCTGCCATCTCCTCCTCTAATCCCCAAGTGGAACCAAAGACTTTTACTCACGCTAAATGCCATCATGAATGGTATGATGTCATGCTTTGTGAGCTTAATTCCTTATTGCAGAATAATACATGGACTCTGATGCCCCGACCACCTAACAAAAATATCATTGACAACAAGTGAATTTTTTGCATCAAAAGAAACATTGATGGATCCATTGAGCATTACAAAATGCGTCTTATCGCCAAAGGCTACTCTCAGCAGTCAGGTTTAGACTATAAAGAAATCTTTTCTCCTGTTATCAAGTTCTCTACTATTTGCATTATTTTATCCATTGCCACAGTTAATTCATGGCATGTTCGGCAACTGGATATCTCTAATGCCTTTCTATATGGTATGCTTAATCTTGACTTATATATGGAACAACCCCATGATTTTGTTGATCCACCTAAGCTTGATTATGTCTGCAAACTTAATAAGTTACTGTAAGGTCTCAAGCAAGCCCCACGTGCTTGGTTTCAACATCTCTCTGAGTTTTTTCAATGCCTTGGGTTTACGTCCTCTAAATCAGATCACTCGCTCTTCATTCTCTCCCAAGGTCAATCATTATTTTTTGTTATTGTGTATGTTGATGATATCGTTGCTACATGTTCAGATGCCAACAAACTGGATTGGTTTTTACAGCATATTAAATCCCAGTTTCCAATCCGTGACTTAGGGACCTTGAACTACTTTCTGGGCATTAAAGTCATCTCCACTCCTATGGGTTTGCTTCTTTCTCAACAAAACTACATTGATGAACTATTGCATGAGACTAATATGCAGGAATCTAAAGGTTGCAGCACACCTATGGCTACTAATCAAAACTTAAGCAAGCTTATTGGTTCCTTACTTGCAGATGTTGTTCCATTTCGGCAAGTGGTTGGCGCTCTGCAGTATCTCACCATGTCACGGCCTGACATTGCCTTCAATGTCAACAAATTGGCTCAGTTCATGCACTGTGCCACGGACATTCATTGACAGGCTTGTAAGCGCCTGCTCCGTTATCTCAAGGCCACCAAATGCCTTGGGTTGTTCATCTCCAAAAACTCCAGTTTTAATGTCCAATGCTTCTCCTACGGTGACTAGGCTGGTTGCCCAGATGATCGTCTTGACAAATAAACAAAAATTTTTAAAAATGTTTTTCTGTCCCATTCACTAATAGAATTACAATATATATACAGCAAGAATGAATAGATCCTTTAATCCTATTATCCAATATAGTAAGTATAATCAAATCCCTTAATCATAGGGTTTAAAAAAGAAAGAAACACATAAGTAATTACAGCAATAATGAAAAACGTAGACAGGTACATCTGTAAAAAAATTGAAAATAATAATATATTGACTGAAGTGCGCAGGCGCGCACCTCCCTTGCACGGCAGCACAGCTGCCTTTTGTGAGAAGTGCACGACAATGTGCCCTGCCATCTATATCCCTTACACGGTAGTGTGTAGACATGCTGCCTTTTGTGATAAGTGCACGGTAGTGTGCCCTGCCTTCTATATCCCTTGCACGGCAGTGTGTAGACATGAACATCCCCCCTCAAATTAATGCGAGTAAGTCGATCAATAGCAATTTGCTACTAAGAAACTTGTGTCTTTGGCGGGTCAAAGCTTTGGTAAAGACATTAACAATTTAAAGATCAGTAGTAAGATAAGGAAGAGTGATAACACCATGAGTAAAAGCCTCCCTAATGTAATGACAGTCCACCTCTATGTGTTTCGTGCGTTCATGATATACGAGATTCGCAGCTATTTGAATGGCACTAGTGTTATCACCATGAAGTGGAGTAGGATCAGTTTGAGGAAATGCAAGTTCAGAAAGAAGACCACGTAACCACACAACTTCAGAACAAGTTGCTGACATGGCTCTATATTCAACCTCCATGGAAGATTTAGAAACACAATCTTGTTTCTTACACTTCTAAGAAATCAAGGCATCTCCAAGAAAAATACACCAGCCTATTGTAGACTTTCAAGTATCCGGGCATCCAGTCAAATCTACATAACTATATGTTGTCAAATGAAGAGCAGATCTTCTAGGAAAAAATAACCCATAAGTAGGTGTCCCAATTAAGTATCGAATAATGCAACGAATTGTAGCAAGATGAAGATGTCGAGGTGATTGCATAAATCTGCTAACTATATGGACAGCATATGAGATATCAGGCCTTGTAATTGTTAGGTAGATAAAACTTCCCACAAGTTGCCTATAAAAAAAAGGATCAGGCAAAAGCTCGCCCTCATCTTTTCTGTATTTCACATTCACTTCCATTGGTGTATCAACGCAGTAGCCTCCTTTAAACCAGCAAGTTCAATGAGATCTTAGATATATTTGTGCCGATTTAGAAACAAACCATGATCGCGAGTGTGAACTTCCAGCCCCAAAAAATATGTGAGATGCCCAAGATCTTTCATTTGAAATGTACTATGCAACTTATTTTGAAGCTTAATGATCAGCCCCTTATCATTACCAGTAATAATAATATCATCAACATAGACTAATAGGAAGACCATACCAGTGGATGTCTTATGAAGGAAGAGAGACGAATCATATTGACTTTGTGTGAAAAAGAGGCTAAGAAGAGTGCTACAAAACTTCTCAAACCAAGCTCGAGGGGCCTACTTCAACCCATACAAAGAGGGTCTGAGCTTGCAAACTTCATGAGAAGTAGTCATGAACATACCAGGTGGAAGTTTCATGTAAATATCTTCCTTAAGGTCCCCTGTAAGAAGGCATTTTTGACATCCATCTGTTGTAAAGGCCAAGATTGAGAGGATGTAATAGCAAGAATGGTTCTCACCGTGGTCATCTTAGTAATTGGTGTGAATGTTTTGTCATAATCAAGGCCGTATTCTTATTTATTTCCAAGAGCAACCAATCGAGCTTTGTATCTATCAACAAGCCATCAGACTTGAGTTTCACAGTATAGACCCACTTACTACCAATTGGCTTAACATTTGAAGGGCAAGAAACAATATCCCAAGTATGATTTTCCTCAAGTGCCTGAAGTTCAGTCTCCATTGCTTATCACCAACACTCAATTTTCATAGCCTGCTTATAATAAGTGGAAATAGAAATAGAAGATAAAGTAGTAGACATAGCCATATAGGCTAAAAAAACCATACCAATCAGGGGGTTTATGAGTTCTAGAGCTTCTGCAAAGAGGAGGTGGATCATTGAAAATAGGTAGAACAGAATCAGATGCCACAGGAAGATTTAAAGGAGCCTCGGTGAGACATGTAAAAGAATCAAATGCAAGACTGCATCTATGATAAACATAACCAGGTTTAAATCTTTGTACTGGGGTTGGCGACTCAGGAAAATGTGGTAACACAAATAGAGAAGGGAATTTGGAAGTCTGTTGGAAACTAAAAAAAGGTTGATTTTAAAAAAAAATTACATTCCTAGAGACACGAGTATGTTGAGCATGAGAATCATAGCAAAGAAATCCTTTTTGATTGCCAGCATAACCTAAGAAAGCACACTTGACAGATTGAGCAGTAAGTATATATCTCTCATGTGCAGGAAGGTGAACAAAACAAACACATCCAAAGATATGAAGATTGGAATAATCTGGTGCATGCCTAAATAATTGAAAGTAAGGAGAATCATTGTTCAAGGTGGGATATGGTAATCTATTAATCAAATAAACAGCAATAGATAAAGCTTCACACCAAAATTTAGAAGGAACACAGGATTCAATTAGAAGGGTTATAACAACATCAAGAGGATGACGATTCTTTCTTTCAGCCACACCATTTTGTTGTGAAGTAAAAGGACAAGAACGTTGTGATAGAATCCCATGACTTTGAAGAAAAAATTAAAATTCATTTGACATATATTCACCACCTGAATCAAATTGCAATATTTTGATTTTGACAGAAAATTGTGTCTCAACTAAAGCAAGAAAGACTTTGAACACAGAGAAAACCTCACTTTTAGATCGAAGAGAGTACACCCAAGTAAAACGAGTGAAATCATCAAGAAATGTAACAAAGTATTTGTAATGTTCATGAGAAATTGCAGGCGCAATACCCCATACATCAGTATGTACAAGTTCAAAAGGTTTGGTGGTGTGGGTTTTATGCAAAGGAAAAGGAAGAGTTTTGCTTTTACCAAGTTTGCAAGATGCACAATCAGCAATATCATTATAAGGAGAAGTTGAATTTTTATTCTCAAGTAAACCAAATTTAAGCAAGACACGAAGTACATGAGAATTAGGATGTCCTAAACGTCTATGCCACGCTTGATTATCACATTGAACAACATTACAAGCAACATAATTTGACATCGGGGAGGAAGATAGAAATAAAGGAAAAAGACGTCCCACTTTAGGCCCCTTTGTAATCATCTTCCCGGACACTTGATCCTGCACAAGACAACCAGAATTTGAAAATTTAACAATACAATTGTTGTCAATTAATTGGTCAATATATATATATAAGATTAGTGGATAGCTTAGAAGAAACAAAAACAGTATTCAAAGAGGCTGAAATATCACCAACAGCTATTATAGGAAATGAATTTCCATCGGCAGTATGAATCTGAAGATCTCCTCTATATTTTTGAACATTATTTAAAGGTAAGGCAGTGTTGGTCATGTGATTAGAAGCACCAGAATCAAAGTACCAAGACTTAGAATTAGAATTTTTGTTACCTAAAATGCCTAAAGTAGAAAGAGCAGAAACTATCATTTGCTAGACCATTTCATGAGAAGACTGACTAGGACTAGGAACATTTGAGGAACCAATCGAGACATTGTAGGCAGTTTCAGATTTCTTTGGAGGCTGAATGGAACAATCTTTGATGAGATGCCCTGGTTTCTTACAATAATTGCACAATTTCTTAGTGCAATTAGTGGCAATGTGCCCAAATCTTTTGCAACTATAGAACTGAACATTAGTCATATCTCTGCCTCCTCTAGACTTCCCTTGAACAGCGTAGGCAATAGGAACAGAATTTTGAGCTTGCTGCTCCATGAAAGTCTGTGTAATGAGCCTTTGCTCTTTCCTAAGAAGCTCTCCTACACAAATATCCAAGAAAGGTACTGGATTTCTGTTCATCAGGTTGGACCTGATTGCTTCAAACTCCCCTCTTAACTTCATTAAAACTGATCATGCTTGCTAGTCTCATGCACACTTTGGACAGTCATGAGTCCTTCAGGAGGTACACTGCCATACACAATGTCGGTGTACTCAACCCAAAGATTCTCAAAAGAAGAATAAAACTCTTGGATTGACATACTCCCTTGACTAAAATGACTCAACTCGAGTTCCAATTGAAACTTTCTTGCTGTGTTACTTTGGTTGTAAATTTTCTTCAAGTAACCCCACATTTCTTGAGATGTCTTATAAGACTTGAGATTGAGAAGTATGGAGGATTCTATACTTCCAAGGATCCAAGACATAATCTGAGCATCCTTCACTTCCCATTTTACATATTTCTCTTTCTCCTCTTTGCTGTTAGGTGCAGAATCTGTCCCATCAATATGACCCCATAAATCCTTTCCCTTCACAAAGATCTGAAATTGGAATGCCTAAGCAAAATAATTCTTGCCATTAAATCGAACAAGAAAATGTTCAGATCATTCCAAAGACATGATTTAACCAGAAATAATAACTAAGAAATCAGATCCAAGAAGACAGAATAGAGTGTAAGAAAACCAAGAACAAAATACTAAGATCTTAGAACTAGACAATGAACCAGGCACAAGATGAGATGATCTCAGAGTTTTGGCTCTGATACCATGCCAAATAAACGAGAATCTCTGAAAATATTTTTCCGTCCCATTCATTAATAGAATTACAATATATATACAGCAAGAATGAACAAATCCCTTAATCCTAGGATCCAATATAGTAAGTATAATCAAATCCCTTAATCATAGGGTCTGAAAAAGAAAGAAACACATAAGTAATTACAGCAATAATATATACAGCAATAATGAAAAACATAGACAGGTACAGCTGTAAAGAAACTAAAAATAATAATATGTTGACTGAAGTGCGCGGGTGTGCACCTCCCTTGCGCGGCAGCGCAGCTGCCTTTTGTGAGAAGTGCACGATAGTGTGCCCTGCCCTCTATATCCCTTGCACGGCAGTGTGTAGACACGCTGCCTTTTGTGAGAAGTGCACGGCAGTGTGCCCTGCCTTCTATGTCCCTTGCACAGCAATGTGTAGACATTAACACGTCTCTCCACCAATGGCTCTCTCATTTATTTGGGCAATAATCTTATCTCCTGGTGCTCCAAGAAACATGCTACTGTGCCCCGCTCTTCCACTGAAAGTGAGTACAAGGCTATGGCCAACACCGTTGCTGAAATTATGTGGGTTACAACTCTCCTACATGAACTTGGTTGCTTTACTTCTGCTCTAACCACTCTTTGTTGTGATAATGTTAGTGCCATCTATCTTTGCTCAAATCCTGTCTTTCATGCACAAACAAAACATATGGAGATCAACTACCCCTTCATTCGTGATCAGGTCAAGGCTGGCTTGCTGAATATTCAGTTTATCTCTAGTGCTGACCAAATTGCTGATATCATGACCAAACCTCTTGGATTATCTTTGTTTGACGGTCATCGGGCCAAGCTTCGCCTCTGTTCACTGCCGGCATCAGCTTGAGGGGGGGTTTTAGAGTAAATAAATATTCTTTATTTATTTTTTATCTAGTTGCTACAACTTCAGCTAGATAGTGCTTATCACTTATCTCTAGTTGCTGCCTATCTCTAGTTGTTGCTCTTCTTATCTCTGTAATTACTCTGTATATATATACAGCAGCCTCCTCGTGTAAAAGTGTGCAGTAATACAATTAAACTATTCAGTATTTCACAACACTCGCTCCATGCCATCTGTTTACCGCTTAAACTCCAAGTAAAGAGGGCATTAATTATAAATATTAATGAGGAAGGTAATAAATGCAATTATCTTTTGAGATTACATACCAATATTGAAGATTACATACCACACTTGAAAATTAATATGTGAATGATAATCTCCATATTACCAACAGAAATATTTTAAGATTCATTTGATGATTTTATTCCTAAAATAAATTACATACCAAACTTGAGAGACTTACATATATTTTAAGATTTATTTGTCTCTAATTATTGATGATTTTGTTCCTAAAATGGATTACATACTAAACTTGAAAATCAGTATTGTGAATGATAATCTCTATATATCACTAATAGAATTTTTGAAGTCTTGATCCGAAAAGAAGGGAAAAATAAGAAAAATAAAAAAGTAGAAGCAATCTTAGGAATGGATATCTCGTCGTATGCTTTGATTAATTTGGTAATCTGTGTTTCATTGGCAATGCTAATGGTCTGCCCTTCGTCTGCTACTTTTGATGTGAAGGTTTCAAAAGACGAGCTAAACCAAATTTGCTCTGGTGCCGAAGATCCTGCCTTTTGTTTTGAATTCCTAAAATCAATTCCTCAAATTACCAAAGTTGATATTCGTGGTCTTGGCGGAATCGTTCTAAATATAACACAAGATAGATGGTTTGAATCAAATGGTATGATTCAATCACTACTCAACCAAACAACTGAAAAGGTTCTAAAAGAAAGATACTCGGCTTGTTTATATCGTTACAAAATGGTCAAAAGTGATATTGTTTACGCTAGGAATAACTTTGAGATTGGTGATTATCTTCTAGCAGGTATTGGAGCATCAAATGTCTTAATTGACGTTGAGGACTGCCAAGATGAGTTTAGCTCACCACCCACCATGCCCTCTTCGCTCGATCAAAGGATTGAAGAATTTAAAAAAATCTGTGTTGTCTTTGGTGATATTTCTGATGTTTTGCAGCATAAATTATCTTTGATGTAATGTGATCTTATGCATTCTAATTAACTTTAAAAAATCAATAATGGAAAATATATGAGTTTTCTCCATTTGTGAGCTTGTTTCAGGCAAATTCAGATTAATCATGTTGTATTTTTGTCTGTAATAGATTATGTTTACAGGGATTGTGTAGTAGCTGCAATCTTTGGGTTAGGCTTTTTTTTTTGGTTTTGTCTCTGCCTACGAGCCTATTGGTGACCTCTATGTTCTGGTGAAGCTGATATGGCTTTCAGTTTATTATTATTTGAATAATATTTTGTAGCTTATAAAAAAAAGAAAAAAAAATAAACCTGCACCTCAATCTTTCTCCACCCCTTTTCCCCAGCATCTTGAGGGCTCCCAAAGCTCTGCTCTGTAAGCATTTCTGAAAATAACAGCAGAAAACCTGCCCAACCAAACGCCCAAAAATATCTCAAAATTCCTCTAGTTATTGCTTTGCGTATGCCCCTTCTAAAAGCACCGTCAATATTAAGAGTTAAGAACTCATTAGTAGTTGTTTCCCTTCCCAACATAATCTCCTCAAGTGATAGTATTAAGAGAAGTTCCAGCAACCGAGCCACAATGACGACATACGCCACTATCAGTTAAATGACACAATGAACACTACAAAAAGAATTGGTTTAACTTTTTCACTTTTTACCAACGATTTCGCCAGTAAATTTAATTAATAAAAATATTAATTTATTTTAGAAAACACAGCGACGGATATATCCGTCGGTATTTAGTTGTAAAACAGAATTATTTATTACATACTTTTTCAAATATTTTGCAAAAATTATATATTTGCTTTTGCCAATCATGATAAATTCAATACAAGAAATATAAAATTTAAATTTAAAAAATATATTAATTAATAATTTTACTATATAACAAAATCAATATATATATATATATATATATATATATATATATCATGAGTTTTTTTGCACGTATACTGTACACAATTAATATTTTTCAATTGTAGAGAAAATTATCTAATTCCAATTGCTATGCAAACAATACCGGTATTGTACACAAAGTTTTATAGTGCTGTACAAAAAATTATCTAAACAGTCCATGTAAATTTACAACAACTAGGATATACCTTGGCTGTCAAGAATGGTGGAAGAGTCTGCGATGGGTTGCGGATCCTCATTTGCTAATTGCTAGCGTATTTTACTTACTTGTTAATACCGGTATCAATTTGTTAGCCAATTTTTTTTTCAATTTATCTGCGAGGACATTCGCGAAACTAGGCATATATGCGTAACTACCTCTTGCACGATATTTTGCATATAACAGCCTGTAATGACACATAGAACTTAATGGTAATCCAAACTGACAGCAATAATAATTGTCCAATCTAGAAGAGCAAACTTTTGTGGTTTTTTGTCGTAATCCCTGTAGTTGAAAGTCACAATTACAGCTACAAATCTAGACAAGTATATGCAGCCATTAACTAGCCAGGAAGCCAATAACTAAAGAATAGAACAATGCATCTCCAATAGCTCTATTCCATATATGAATAAATAATAACCACACAAAAATGCTGAGCTTGATCTTTATCTTGACCACAAAATAGGAACTAATGGTCTTTAGTGAAATTAAGAAAAATGCAAAATAAAACATAAAAATTCCATAAAAAAAAATGTGTATGGCAAAGCATTAAAAGAAGTAAGGTCATCCCTTCTTTTTGGCTTTCTTTTCATTTTGTAACGCAAACATCTTCTGAGAAAAGAAGGCTGCAGCAAAAAATGGACTTTAATTAGAAAGTAAAAGAAAAAAAATTACAAACCTCAAAACAGTAGGTAAAATAAAAAATGGTGAAATATTATGATTTTGCAGCACCTAAGAGAAAAAGGATCTGAACACCGGATAGAAGAAAGCCCCAGAAATGAAAAGAACACCCTTGCAGACCCTCATCACGTCATGACCAAAAACACAAAGCAGCATCCGAAGAAGAAATAAGCCATAATATCAACATTTTCCTCTTCAGCTATTCATTGATGTGAGATTACATGGGAAATACGTTTGTTGGTGTTGGATTTTAACGGTTACATGCATCACATACATGAGCGGAATTTTAAAATTTTTAACCATTAGATCTGATCTTGCCATGAATACACAATATAACTATATGAGAATAAGAAAAATCACCTTGATTTTTGTTGAACAGTTGATTTTACTTCGCACCGGGTGTCGCAAACCACAAGTGTCCAAAATCGAACACCTCCAATGAGTAATCCGCACTAGAGAGGGTAAATTGAACCAACAAATTGGTGTAATACAAGGAGTGGCCAAAATCCAAGAGGCTAGCAATGGAAGTGGCGCAAAAAGGGAGAGAGATTAAGAGAAAAGACTTTCTTTTTGTTTTAATCACTTAACCCTAATTCTCATTAGTTGGCCTTTTATAGTTAGGTTAAAATTTCAACTCCTTAATGAGATTGGGCTCTTTAAAATTGCTGGAGAATTATTAATTGGACCTCTAGAATTAATTATAATCATTTAGGCTTAATTAAATCCAAATTAAATCTTTTCATAAAAAACCATACACAAAATCCACAAACTAGGCCCTTTGTGCATCTAATTGGATTTAAATACCCAAATGGATTCCAAATCCAATCAAATTAAATATTTGAGTTCCATAACACTTATGTAACATATATAAATTAATTTGGTCCAAGAAAAAGTCCTCTAAGCCCTTCTGTATGGAGTTGGCGTGTGGCCCTCTTCTGGAGGGCTTTCGCCAACTTTCTTCATTCCCTCTTCCTTAATAATTCCTCCAATGGTCCTATTAATTATTATATCAGTCCTATAAGCAATTATAGTAGTCTTATACACTTATAAGATAATAATAATTAATCATGAAATACATTATTCATTTAGGTCCAATTTACAGAACATTTCTCAAAAGTTCCGCGGATAATTTTATTTGATCACAATTAATTAAACTCTTTAATTAATTATTATTATATTCTCTTCTCTACCTTCATAATAATATCAAATATTATTATCCTTGTCATTTTATCATTTATCCTTTTCTCTATATGTGTGTGACCTATTGGGTTCCTGTCCATGTTGGCAGTATAATATGTAATGTGAGTTCTATTCAAAACTCACATGATTTAAACTCCTTTAAATCATTTTATCAATCTCTATTGATATTTTGATACATCATTATACAAGTCATGATTGGCCTCTAGCTAGACATCATAACTACCCAAATGTCAGGAAAGTCATGTGGTTTGACTGTACCCTTCCATAGAAACAGTTACCGTGCAATTACTCCTTTCACCACTCTTATCTCAATTAGATTTTGAGTATGGATTTCTGTCAACTCATATAAATCTAATTATGTATGTTCTATTAATTTAACCATTGTTCCTAAAATGCCCTTCATGGATCTCCATCCATCTCGGCATATTACTCTGGCCAGAGATTCTCTGAACAAGACAATTATAGAATCATGCGAGATAACTTCCTTGTTAAATCTGGGATGGTAAATCCTTTGTCAATCACTCAACTATCTTCAAGTAGGTCATGATATACTCAATCTCCTAACTATGTTCACTCCCAGTTGGAAGTAATCAGTTATGGAGTCAAAGTATACCACTTGCTACTTAAGATAACTTTGGTGATCTCAAGTCTAAGGATACTTGCACAACCGCTATGAAAAGATTTCTCACTGACATAGATTTAATATCCATATGAGAATTCTCTTACAGGTCTCCAATGAACTTGTTCATCTAACAGCAGCCACATGTTAGCTTTGATTATCATCCATAATCACAGTTATGAGAACCACTGCTTGAACCATTCAAGAAGCATAACATGTGCTAGTCTGTCCGAATTAACAATGTCCTATCTTGTTAATTCTATGACTAGGGATATTTAGATATTAACACATTTGCATGCGATAGACATCTCACATCATGAACACCTTCATGATTGTCTTTGCACTGTGTTTATAATATCTAGGACTTCATTTATTAATTTAAGATTTACAAACTCATGTATTCAAATATAGCATTAATAAATGAATGATGCCTTTTATTAAGAATATAAATTTCATACATATGAAAAACATCCCTATTACATGGGCTCTAGGACATACTCTCTAAGAGTTGGCATCTCTAATTCTTAGGTTGCAAGATAAGTAATTTGTCCTTCTCTCATAAAAGACTATTTTCTAAAATGTTTACTATTTTAGTATTCTTTTTTTTCAGTTTTAGTATTTATAATTTTTATCATATAATTATTAATTATATCTAATGTTTCATTAATAAATTTCATATATTTACACGTATCTATTTTTTTAGAAAACACTTCCTAAATATGCAGCATAGCTCAAAATTCGAGAAACAGAATTACAAGATTGATGCCCATTAATTGCTCCCATAAACGATATGGATGTACTATTTTTCATTTATGTAATTAAGTAATTGGAAAATTGAATTTATCTAACTAAATCAACACGAATTTAATTGATTTAACTAAATTAAAACTTACCCGAATTAATAAAAAATATTAAAAAAAGTACTATCAAAAAATTATTTCTAATCTCAATAACAATAATGTATTTTCTTTTTAAATAGAGAATGATAGAAATTACTCTTTGATTGTTTTATATGATTTTCTTTAATATTTATTATCTATCACAAAGGCAGCGGCTTTTCTATTCATCATCTTTTATATGATTTTCTTTTATATTATGTTAGTGATGTTTAGATAATTATTTCATGACCCCCATTGATCCTCAATAATCTTTCCCTATATATCTATATATTATATATTGTTATTGTGATAGATATTAGATTGTATAATTACCCATATAGATATTATTTTTTTCAGTTTCATCACTTTTCACTGCCAATTGTCAATTAATAGCTTAAAATTATATATTAAGCATTAAAATTCAAAATTTAGACATAATTTTGCAAGAAATTTGTTTAAACTTTTTTATATGCACAATTTAATCAAATGAACGTCGATTCATATTGCTCGTCACCAGATACTTTAGACAAATGAAATGAATTATTTTATCAACCGGTTCCTAAACTCCAACACTAATCTCATTTCTAATTTAATTTACTGCATTCTTTATTATGAAATGAAATCCAGGTTATGTAATGGCAACGAAGGTCCATCAACCTAACATCCCAATAAAATGCACTACAGATCTCTCGAATATATAGCAATCATCAATCATTGGATTAGTAATAATACATCAATCTTACAAAACATACAATAGCTGCAAATGCAACCAATCTCACATTTGCTACTAAGAATATGTTACACTCTGGACAACAAAAAAGGCTAACAAAAAAAAAAAGCCTTGCTGTTGGGGCAGGAAAACAAAAACAGCAAAGCCAGCAAAATCATGGCCAAAGCCCATATCACGACAAAAAACATGCCCAACCTACTCTTACAAGCCTATAATACAGGGCGAAAACTCAATGTGATAATTAAAATTAGTGAGAATATGGATTCCATGGTAGTCAGTTAAGTTCCTAAGGGAGATCGGTCATCAGGCCCCGCAAGTATGATCTGGCATTTCAAGAGTTTGCTAATGCAAAGTTACTATTTCTTGCGGAAGGAAAAATGTGAAATTATTGGCTTCAATTTGAGAAATACTTACATTGCAATCAAATGCAAACCTCCTTGCAAGCATAATGGCTGCATTTCTTTCCCTCTCTGATTCAAATGCCAATACAAATGAAAGCTCTTTACACGCCTGCCAATACACGGCCTGTGCTGCCGCATTTCCACCTCCTCTAACTCCACATAGCTAAAATATGATCAAAGTGTCATAAGCAGCTTTCACTTTCATAACAAATAAGGAAGAGTTCAAGAGATATGCACATTAGGACAAATTGCTTGTGTGCATATCACGAAGATATTTCATCCTTCAATATGCAACATTTTTTTTTTTTCTTTTTACATAAGTGAACTGTTGTGTACTTAAATGCAAAAACAATATTTACTGAGAATCCATCTCACCTGCATGAACGAGGAATAGTATTCTTTGGTAATTGTCGTCTTTCCTTTACGAAGTTTCATCCTCATCTTTCCCACATGGAGCACATGAATAGATTCCTGATTTCTGATCTACACCATTCATCTGGGTAACAACTACCTAGAGAATAATAATAAAAAAAGAATAAATGAACATGGTGAATATGAAGGCCAAAATAACATGTACCAAAAATCAACTAAAATACAAATCACTCAATTAGTAAACAATTGGGAAAAGGGACCAAACTAAAAGCATACAACAAAAATTTTATAGGTTAGACAACTATTGACCAATTCAGAAGGACCGTGTTTGTTGACCTTCAATAACCACTCGTCAGCAATCAATCTAATAAAGAAGAATTTGTTCTTCTCCCTTATAGGTTCATAATAAGCGGGTCCATGAGGAATTTGATTTTGCATGCACATTAAGCAATTCAAACATGAACAATGGATGGGTAACAATATAATAAACATATTTCAACAAAAACTTTCAATGAATTAAATACTTTGCCACCTTGGGGCTAGTGCATTTGTAGGGGAAAGAGTCTCTAGACAATAGCAGGCTCAAGCATTTAGTGCTTTCATCTTCTCCCATCTACATGTATGCTGGAGTCAACACTTCAATTAAACACCAAGCACTGCTTACTCAACTCCCAGTTCAAAAATGATGCTACAAAATTCACACTTAAAATTCCAAACATGCCTTTTATCCACATTATATTTAAATTTTGTGTGATCCTAGAAAATCTGAACTCCTCCAATGCAGAATAAGAAATGCCAGTTTGGGACTGATGATCAGGTACTGCAATAAATCATTCTAAACATAAATCCAAAACAAATTATACTTTCAATCCCAAAAGAAGGTTGAGATTATGTTAGGTTATCTCAAAACAGCGTAGATCAGAAAGTCCACACCAGGGTTTTGATCTTTAATAAGAGTGTTAACTGGCTTATTAAATCAGATTCATCGCCAACCCACATTTACACACTAGAAACTGTTCGTCCATATGAACAGATATCTATCCTCAAAAATCATTTGATAAGCAATAGCAATTTATTGAAACTTCCACAATACAAATGAGAGAAAAGTAGAAAACACAGATTACCATTTCCTCTGTATTTCAACAATTTCTTTTCTCCAAAAAATTTGTTGAATCATAAGAATGGACCAACTGGTTACTGACCATGCATCGTGTATAATTCTCTGATAGATTCTTGACTTAATTCAAAAATTCTCAAGTAACAACAAAAAGGAATCCATAAAGACATCTTGAACTGTACAGAAATAGTACAACCAGCCAAAATTTGACAGTCATCACTTGGTAGAAGGTGAAAAAAAAATATCATGTGTGCATACATACATACAAAATGAATGGATGCCCAAGCTCAACATTGACACCTTGAACTGTACAGAAATAGTACAACCAGCCAAAATTTGACCCGTGTCCCAAAAGATATCAATGAAGAGTGAACATAGCACCACAAGAATGACAATGACAATGCACTATATGCAACATAAAACGAACCTAAACAATTCCAAATTAAGAAAAAAATATATAAAAACTGTAAATGAAAGCTTACATTAAATTCAACATCATGTTTCCTCACAAGTGCCTCCACATAGCTCCCCAGACCAGCAGCTGTTATCAAAATTACATAAGCTCTTCTACCTTTCCTAAATTAATTTAGGCAAAGCCATACAAGCACGGTTTGTACATATCAGAGTGAACCACAAAATCTTAAAATTATGACAATAAAAGAATTGTGGTTTTCTCATATCTAAGAAAACCAAACAAGAGAAGCATAACAAAAACAGACCAGGATCAATTGCACCAGTAGTAGTCAGCACAACATGGTGGCCATCAGCAACAATTTCAACTTGCAGGACTCGCCCGACATCAAAAGGTTCTGGAGCATATTTTGGTTTTGTAGCTCCTGAAAGGAAATTGAACCAGAAATATTAACTTAATGTCACTTTTCTATTTCAAAAGATCCCCTAACAGCTTCCGGTTTCAGTGTTGGTAATAGACCTCTTAGTAGAGCTAGCATCCAGATTTAAGCCACATTTTAAGAAAGTATCTTTTCATCTCTCTAATGCTTGACAATACAAGTATATCCAAAAGACTAAAAATAGCTTGAAAGCTAAAAACCATAAGTATTCTGAAATCAACATTTTCTATTAGTGGCATCAGAGCTGAAGCAACCATTGCCTTCTGTTTGATTAATTAATCACACATCACAAAGCAATTGTTTGTAATACCTGATATAAGTTCCCTTTTGCCAACTTCAGATGACAAGCGATACCATTGAATTGAACATTTGGAAAGCTCAAGAGAATTATCAGAGCAAGAAATGATCTGCAAATATGAACCTAAGGTTCAGAGCCTTCTAATTCATATGATTGGGATATGTTCTGCTTGCCTCTCTTGCTCTTCGCCAGCTGAAGAACAGTGAAACAGAAAGCAAAAAGTTAAAGAACTTGGTGACATAATCCGCATCAGTTACTTATGCAACATCGTACCTGGTGCATCTAGGACTAAAAATCAGAAATGTGTCAGAGATTTAAAAAAGAGGATTTGCTTTCCATGTACGCACAATAAAATGTTCCTCACTATGGATTCTCCTTAGCCCAACCAAAGATAAAGAGACGTTCTTCAAAGACTTTTTCCTGTGTCAAAACTCATCCCAAGAATTTACAGTAGTCCACCTCACATATTTCTCTGATTACCAATGCTTGACCAATTAAAAATTTCATAATTTTGTTTTAATCTTATTTAAGAAAATATATATAATAATAATAAATAAAATCACTCAGGGTACTTATTTTTCCAATATTCTCCATAATTAAGTCTTATCCATAAAGGGTACCATAAGCTTAAAGCTTTAAAGCATCTGGAGGGGTATTTTTGGAATTCTAAAAATTTTTCATGTTCTCGTATACAAGGCACAAATAGGAGAAAATCTAATCCATTCATAGTTTGCTTCTCCATAGTGGAAAAAAAAAAGAGAGAGAGAGAGAGAGAGAGAGTAGTTCCATGCACACTAGCATATTGCCAAATCACATAAAAACTCATTTATCTTCTCTTGTTTCTTATCATCTTCAATTTCAGATTAATTAACTTTAAGACATGCATATTTTCAGCATCTTTTTATGTCCATAAACTACTGGCTTAGCAATTAAATAACATTAAAACCACTAATGGATATAAAATATATGGTAGTATAACTATAACTATAACTCTGAACCTCAATTTTTTGGATAAGGGCAGAAACCAGAAAGAACACCAAAAAAAAAAAAAGCACCATCAAGCATTAAGGTAAGAGAGTTTAGAAGCATACGCCACTAAAGTTGTCTATAACCCAAATATGCTCCCATAAAGTAATTAACCAACCTCTTTCTGAAGTAGAAGGTAACGTTTAGACTTCTCAGCAAGTTGATTCCTTAATGCCCGTAGCTCATGTTCCATGTCCATAACCTACAAATCATGTTTTTAACACACCCATGTCAACAGATAGAAGCTAGTACTTGCCAGAAGGTTTGAGTTAAGAAACAAGTCTGCATGAAACTAATCTTCTCCTACTAGTAATTTTAGTTTAATGTCTCATTATCACGGGTATCATGCCCCAAGCACATTCAAAAAGTTCATATATGCGTTTGGCAAATGAATAATTTTACTGTGGAAACTTAATCTACCATGTAAAATCTCTAGGATAACAGCATATTGATGAAATGGAAAAGTAAATGGAACCAGAAAATGATTTCAAAATCACGAATGACTCATCTACAATCCCCAACAGAATAGTGAAGAAGCAACATTTTGTATCTGCTCCAGACATTCTAGTTAACTGTAAGGGGGAGAGGCAATTTTATATTTAGATTAGAAAACCAAATTAGGTCATGAGACCAACTTTTGGAGTTGATTATATGCATTGATACTCATTTTATTGACCCAATGGTTTAAAGCAAATCATGGTGTAAAGTAAAAACATCAAAACAGATATTGCTGAGGTGCCTCAGTGCACATGATACATATGAAGCCTAACCTAAATCAACAATAGACATGCTACCACAAGTCTGGTTGAATAAGGACCCTAGGCACACCTTTATCAGCAATTTTTAAAAGCCAATTATATGGCAAAAAGGTTACCGTAATTACATAATTAAAATACAACTAGAGAAAATTTATAATTCTTGAAAACAGCTTTAATATCAAAGACTGTATGTACACCTTGCTTGGCTGATGCAGCATTTTGATCCTTCTAGCCTCTTGAACCTCCTTCATCAATTCTTCCAAGTCCTAATATTCCAGATACATATTTAAAAAGAAAATAAAAGTTAGATAAATATGTTGCAAAATATTAAACAGTACTAACTTAACAAGTTTGAAACATAAAAGACCCAGAAATAGAACATGAAAGGACGTAGATCAGCCAATACATTCTCAAACTTAAAAATACCAACTCACAGAGTAAGCATGAAAATCGCAACCAGCAATGCAATAAGAAGATGAGAATACAAAATAAAAGAGGCTTCATGTAGTTCTATAACTTCAGAATGGGTAAAATCCAAGAACGTTGGAATTGACAAACTTTGTCAAAGATTGACAATTAGCACTGTTAGCCTTAAAAAGTAAAAAAAGAGGAAAAAAAAAAGGGACCTGCTTTCCTGTAGCTCTAGACATCCGTTCATGTTCCTGAAGGGCTTCTTCCACCCTCTGAACTGCTGCTCTGGCACTCTCAATTTCAGCACGAGCAAAGGCTCTTTCCTCATCAACGAGTCTCTTAGCATCCTCTGAAGCCTATAAAATTGGAAAGAAGCACTGAAATGCAAGCTAATAAAAAGTTGGCCACTTATCTCCAAGAAAATGTACAAATAAAATGATATAGCACAGAAAGGATAAAGGCAGTTATTTCTAACTAGGTAGAATATTCAAACATCAATAATTTGTCTCAAACAAATGGCCATGGAAGAGGAGAGAGAGAGAGAGAGAGAGGGAGAGGAAGAAAGAGAGTCTCCTTGAAACATCGTGAGAACAATCTTAAAAATTTGATATTTCTTCTTCACCAGCATTCCTGAATCCCATTGGAGAAGAAACTGTGTACATGTGTCTATGAACATGGACATGGAAAAGCAACAGAAAATTCCACTCCCAAAATAAAAATGAAAACCAATGTATTAATGGACTTGAGGAAAAGATATGCAGGGGTTGAAGCCAAATCAACTAGAAGGAAATATAAGAAAATGCATGCATACGTGTGAATGCACGCATGTGTGTCACTTCTGTGGTCCTAGAGTAGGTTAACAAGTTTGTAACTTAAAAAATCTATTTTAACAGCAGCATATTTAATAAAAGATATCATTCAAGAGTTCATCAAGCAGAAACAGCAATATTCCTTGCTTTGTAGCTGGAGTTATAATAGATACTCACTTGCCAGACTCCCAATTGACTGTAGTAAGAGCTCGAAACATATCACAAATATTATGAGTTTCATTTCCCTATTCACATATAAATATAGGGGGAAGACAGGCAGAGAAAATAGGAAAGAATTATGCAAAATAAAATGTACAATTCTTGCCCATCTATTATTCAGCAAGGTTTCCAAGCATTGCATCATAGGGTCAGATCTTATCTAGAGCTGTCATAATCACAAATAAAATCAACGACAACCAAAAGGGAATTCAGGCACCTGAATTAATAAAAGTAAAGAGAAATTTGGTTATAAATTTCCAGAAGCATAAACCACATTAAAAGCTGTTGATGCAATTTTGATTGTAAACCAGAGAAAAGTCTTGATATCACTTGGTAAAGAGGCATTAAGATTACATCACCTGCTTAAGAAAATTAGCTAGCCTCTTTACTTCTGCTTTTTCCTGAATCAACTCTCCTTCCCTCTGAGTCAGCTGAACTGCTAAAGCTTCCACCTGGAAGAAGCAACCATAATTTGGCATTTGTAAGTTGCACAATTTAAAAAATGCCTGTAGCAACTCCGAATGGACCGTAAACCTAAAGAAATGCTAGCAGAATATTCTATAGGAAAATAAACAAAACTAGAAAACAACTAAGAATGTTTCTACTATGGACTCCAACACTGGCTGCTGGCGGGATAACCACCACAACTAGACCAAGCAAGCCCTTATTCTACTTCATTCCTTACAAACCAAGGATCAGAATTGATCCAAATTAGTATAAATACGTCTGCATGTAAAGAAATTATTATCTGTATGTGGACCATAATTCTTTTACATTGTCCCAATTTACATCACCATAGTCTAGCCTAATTGTTGAGATCTAATTATCCTCAGATCTTAGTAATATAGGACAATATCAGCATTGCAGACCAACATGGTCTAATTCCTGTGTGCAAAGGTTGAAACTAACCAATGTTTTATCTTGTGGAATATTATATTCTCGATTATCCTACTACTGTACCACACTCCTATTCTCTCCTTTCTAGGTTTGACCCCTCCAGATTCTAGTTTTAGAATCAGCACTAGCTGTTGAAACCAATCTTGATTTACACAATTACAAGGGTTCTTCAAAGCATATGCAAAATACATTAACTTTTAAGTCTTCCTCAACTGTTGTTTGATACTATTGGCTATCAACATCCATCAAGTATTAGATCATTAAACTGATTGCATATTTAGTTTAACTATTGATACAAGTCAATTTGTGTATATGCTTAGAAAAAATTAAGGTAGCTTGGGTCTTGTGGCATAATATAAACAAAAACTCACAACTAATACTGCTAAACTTATCATTTTTAAATTTGGAATACTCATTTGCAAGAACTGCTTTCATTTGAGGAAAAAAAAAAGAGTGAGAGAGAGAGAGAGAGAAGTTTGGACATAAACAATATAGAGACTTTGATCACAAGCATGTTGATTAGTAAGCCCTTAGTTTATGAAACAATCATAATTCCGAACTTTATTTAAAAATGCTGCTTATATGTTGAAAGCATCTTCACCTCTATTCTCATATCCTTTCAACCTTTAATAATGTTTTTTACTGCTAACCTTTTTTATCACAGGTTATAGCATATTCATAGTTTTTGTGCAGCATGTCCTTTGAAGACTTGCCAAGCTTCAAAATATTATACATCAGCTACATATGTAGAAGCACCATAATGGAAGAGAACAACAAAGTAAACCACAATATAAAGGAGTTACTCATTTTAGATAAAAATAACAAAAGGGCTAGAGAAAAAGCTCACAGCATCGCTGAGTTGAAAAAAAAAAAAAAAAAGCAGCATTGTCAAGCAACTAACAGCAAATATACCCCAGTAAGAATTCTAACAATCAATACACAATCTTTAAACTTTTCTCCCTGTACTAGGTAACTATTATATTCCATTTACAATTTTCCATCATTGGAAGCCGTTTGATTAGATGTTCCACCACCGGAGCAGCCATCACTGAAATATCATTTAATATCACAGAGATCACACTTACAAAATCTTAGAAATATCTCTCTAGCAAAAAACGGTTTCATATTCGAGTCAGCATTCAACACCCTAACATTCAGTTGCATTTGCATCATTTACAAAATGATTCCACTAGTTGTATGCCAACAGAGAGTAGATAAGATCACAAGTCAAATGTGACAAAAAAAAAATTGATCATTCAATACTAACCATTGTAATAGCTTCCTTTACATCATCCTTGTTTCTGCCTGCCACACGTCCTCTTAAGGACTCCAGAGCATCTCTAAGCTTTTTCAAAAGAACATGCTTCTCCAACGAAGCTGCCTCTCTTAATCGAGCCTGTAATCCATAGATGACTAGCTTGTAATTTCATTACTAAATCTCAGATTCTTGAGAAATTAACACTCACGACGCTTATCATTTTGTGTGAG
The DNA here is from genome assembly GCA_037975025.1 of Excoecaria agallocha. Lineage (NCBI taxonomy): Eukaryota > Viridiplantae > Streptophyta > Magnoliopsida > Malpighiales > Euphorbiaceae > Excoecaria > Excoecaria agallocha. Next base: position 35,742,971 of record CM075822.1, on the reverse strand, counting down.
GGTGCCACCATGGGGCAAAGAACAGAAAAGGATAAACAAAAAAGAGAAAAATCCTCATTATCATTCAACTGATATTAAAAATACCAACTAGCATGGTTCAACAAGTCTTTTCATAAAATCCAGTAATAACACAGAAAAAAAAAAGCATAAATATGTCATTTGTTCTATAATTGAAATCGATTCTCAAACATAAGTCTTCTTAGACAATTAAAACCAAGCTCTTCAACAATTAATGTAAAACTTGCACACTAGTTCTTCAGCAATTTAAGTAAAACTTGCAAACTAAGACTCCAAAACTACAAAGCAGTTTTTCAAGCAAGCATTACCTCTTCCGACAACTTTGCAGCAGCAGCTAACCCCTTCTCAAATTTACTGGCGAGATCACGAACAGAGAGACGTTTCTGCTGTTCCAAAAGCATTGCAGTCTCACGGGCCACAACCTCCTTCATGGACAGTACTTTTGGATCATCTTTTGCATCCACAATCTGATTGTTGGCTCCAATTTTGTAATTAGGAAAGCGACTTGAAGCAAATATTACATCAGATGATACAGCTGGAACAGCATCTTTCTGCATGGTGTCTCCAAAATCACGACTTACCCTCGTCATTATTCCAAACTAACCACCCTGTATTACAATCAAGGAATCATATTAGCAAAACAAGAATTTAACCCATAATCATTGTAAAAGGACTTCTCAACCTAAAAGCAAGTAGTGGGTCAGTATTTACCAACCAGAACTGAAACAATCAAGTGATTAGCCAGACAAAAACAACAGAAAAGAAGCTATATTTCTCAAATTTTAGATTCATTACACTCGAGAAAATTTTAAATTGCAACAAATTTAATTTTGTTCTCTGCTATTTTCTCTTAGCTTTCCAGGCAACCAAACAGCCATATAGAACCAACCAGAAAAAAAAAAAAAAAAAAAAAAAAAAAAAGCAGCCAATATTTAAACAGAACAACAAAAATGAAGAAAAAATTCTGAAAAATAAAGAAAAATCAGAATGCATGTCCCCTTGCATCACCAAACCCTTCAGAGAACAATAACAACACTGAGAATAGCAACTGAAAATAGCTCAAAAAAAAAAAGCACACACACCCACGCACACACACACATACACAAAATATAATTCAAAAAATTAAGAAAGAAAAAAGAAAAGCAAATGTAATCAAAGAAAAACTTACATAAAAGGCAAAGAAGTATAAACCCAGTAATGGTAGTGGCCAGAGAAAGAAACAGAGAAAAATTGTTTAGACAGAGGCAGAAACTGCAGATAAAAAATTAACAATGGAGACAAAAGGGGGAACTGCAATTACAGATCATGAAAAAAAAAACTTGGAAGGAAAAAACCAAAACAAATAAGTAAAAACAAGAAATGAGGATTTTGAGAATCTGAGATCAATTGGAAAATTGTGCAGAGAGAAAGAGAGAGAGAGAGAGACAGAATTATAAATTTTCTGACAAAATTGAACAGAAGAAGAAGAAGAAAATGATGAGAAAAAAAAGAGAGAATGCAAAGCTGGGTTGGTTTGCTTTTTCCAAAGGAAAGCAATTAAATTAAAAAACAGGGGAAACAAAAGCCGCCCTTAAGACTTGAGTGTGTGTGTGTGTTTTTTTTTTTTTTTTTCTCTCTTTTTCCCCTTTTTCTTCCAAGAAAAATGCTGCTAAGCTACGTAATATTAAGTAATTATCCCCTAAGCCATTTCTTATATTTCATTTACTTGTATGCTTATAATATCCAACCAAATCAATCCAATTTTCAATTATTCGAATTTTTTATTATTTTATTTATCCAAAATTATCGAAATTTAAATTTATAATATTTTGTAAAACCATTTTAAAATTAAATAAATATTGAATTGATATTTAACAGCATTTTTGTAAAATTACTATATACTTATATCAATGTTTATTTGGAATTACGATATGAGTCCCTTAAAAATGCATCTCAAATCCTCAACGCTTATATTTGACAAATAATTTCTGCAAAATGCTGCCAGTTCAGAGTTTTATAGGGGTTCAATGGATAAATAAAGGGTTCAATTAAAATTATTACGAAATATTTGGATTAATTTGTTTGATTTTTTATATATTAAATATCTAATTAATATTTAAATTACAGTTTAAAAAATATTTATAATTACCAAAGTCGATATATATATATATATATATATATATAAGTGAAATGATACCTTAGATATAAACTATACATATGGATTTTAAATAAATCCAGAAAGGAAAATCAGCTAGAGCAAAACTTCAAAGAAGAATGAAGAACAGAACTTCTTATTACTCTGTTACTTGTACATCACGTTAAAGAAAAACCAAATCTAACTATATTTATACAAGAAGAAACACTAACTAACCATGGTTAATGACCTAGAGTTAATTAACTTAACAATAACCGCTATTTAACCTAACTATGAGAAAACAACACAGTATTACTCACTAAAGAAATAACAAGCTAAATTACACTAAAACAGCAAGTTGTTTTAGTGTAAAAAGACAACAAGCTAAATTACACTAAAACAGCTAGTAAATCAAAGCTATACACTAAAACAGTAAAACAACGAACCACTTGAATATTTCTACACTCCCCCCTCAAGATGGAGCTTGGTGAAAATCCATTAAGCCCAACTTGAACTTGAGCTTGTTGAACAAAGGACCATTCAATGCTTTCGTGAATAAATCTGCCACTTGCAAAGAAGAAGACAGATGCGTTGCATCAATGAAACCAGCCTTCAACTGATTTCCTCACAATGTGACAATCAATATCTATTGCTTCGTACGCTCATGAAAAATAGGGTTAGCTGCAATATGCAAAGCAGCTTGGTTATCACACTTCAAAGAAATAGGAAGTTGCAAAGGAATTCCCAGGTCGTGAAGAACATAAAAGATCCATTGAAGTTCACACACTACAACAGCCATACTTCTATATTCAGCTTCTGCAAATGACCTAGAAAATGTTACTTGTTTTTTTGATTTCCAAGAAACCAAAGAACCATCCAAGTAAAGACATAAACCAGTAACTGATTTTTTGCTATCAACACAGGCAACCTAATCAGCATCTGCATAAGCCTGTATTATAAAGTCATTTCCTGCAGGAAAGAAAATACCCAAAGAAGGACAGCTCTTCAAATATCTGAGAATATGCACAACACAATTCCAATGAACATCTGTAGGCTGATTCACAAATTGACTCAAAAGATGAGTAGCAAATGTAAGATCAAGCATAGTAAATCCCAAATAAAGCAATTGACCAATTATCCTTCGATATTGTTGTTGTTTCTCCTCTGACAATGCAGTTCCACTAGAACCAGAAAGCTTCAACCCCTTAGGAAGAGGAGTAGCAGCAGGTTTACAACCTAACAAACCGACTGAGAGAAGTAAATCAAGAGCATATTTTTGTTGGTTCACATAAATTCCAGCAGCAGATCTTGCTATTTCCAAACCAAGAAAATACTTAGCATGGCCAATGTCCTTGATAGTAAACTTATCATCAAGAAACTGTTTAACCGCAACAAGTATCTCCTCTGAATCTCCAGTTAACAACATATCATCAACATAAACCAAAATAGTCATGAACATAGAATCTTTGCAATACACAAACAAACAATGATCATGAGCAGACTGTTGAAAACCAAACTTTTGCAACTGAGATGTCAATTCCAAATTCCACTGACGAGAAGCTTGTTTTAACCCATACAACGACCTTTTTAGCTTACAAACCTCTCCAACCTTAGCTTTCGTGTAACCACTAGGGGGCAGCATGTAGACTTCTTCATCAATAAAACCATGCAAGAAAGCATTGTTTATATCAAGCTGATAAAGACTCCAATTACGCGTTGCTGCCAGGGCGATGAATATTCTCACTGTGACCACCTTCGCTACTGATGAGAAACTATATGTAAAATCCACCCCTGGTACTTGGTTATAACCCTTAGCAACTAGCTTAGCCTTATACTTATCCACCGAGCCATCAGCCTTTAACTTTGTCTTGTAAACCCATTTTGAACCAATGGCTTTTTTATTAGGTGGCAAAGACGTCAATTCTCAAGTCCCTATCCTCTCCAAGGCATTTAACTCTTCTTGCATTGCATGCTCCCACTCACGAACCCCTTTCGCTTCATGATAATACTTTGGATCTTGACATCTATTTACCTTTGTTAAGAAATAAAGATAATCTTCAGAAAACATAGGTGATGAGTAAAAAGGAAATGTCTATGGAGTGTACTGCTTGTCATCAACCCGTAAACGTTGTACTATACCCGAAGAATGACACACATTGTTAGCAATAAAATCAACCATCCAAGCTGGAGCATGTCTGTCTCTGTTACTTCTTCTCAATTGAATACTAGCATGAACATTATTTTCTCCATGTGGACCAACTGCAACATGTTCAGGAGTTGCCTGCGAATCAACTAAAGGAACTGAAACTGTTGTGTCACAAGTAGAATAAAAAGAAGGTCCTTCATGGGCTATTACTGCAGGTGCATCTGGAAAGACTGAAAGAGCTGAAATTACTGTTGGAGCATGACAATAAGCATCAGTTAAAACAGAAACAAATGGTAATGATCCTGTTGTTGTAACTTCTGCTTTGTTGGACAACCGATAAGGAAAGATTTCTTCCTTAAACACCACATCTCTAGAGACAATATAGCAATTTTCTTCAATATTATACAATTTATACCCCTTTTGTCCTAGTGAAAACCCCAAGAATACACACTTATTAGCTCTTGGTGAAAATTTATCCTTGTGTGGTTGTACAACAGTTGAGAAGCATAGACATCCAAAAACTTTCAAAGCATCATAGGAAGGTATTTTACCAAACAACAGTTCATATGGAGTCTTCCATGATAACCCAACAGTAGGCCACCTATTTATTAAGTAAGTGGCATGTAAAACACAATCTCTCCAAAAACGTTTAGGCAAATCAGCTTGAATAAGTAAAGATCGAGCAACTTGCAGTAAATGTCTATGTTTCCTTTCCACAGTGTCATTTTATTGTGGTGTATAGACACAGCTTTTTTGATGTATAATGCCATTCTCCTTCAATAATTCTTAAAAACTGAAACTAACAAATTCAGTTCTGTTGTCTGACCGAACTATTTTAATATTGGCAGCAAATTGGATTTTAACCATGGTAGCAAAAGACTGAAATATCTTGTACATTTGAGTTTTATATTTCATCAAATAGGTCCATGTGCACTTACTGAATTCATCCATAATAGTCAGGAAATATTGAGCTCCCGAGACGGAAGGTTGCTTGTATGGACCCCAAATATCAACATTCACAAGTTCAAACATGGATTTAACAACAGTTTGGCTAACTGGAAAATATGACCGTGTTTGTTTAACTAATGGACAAACTTCACAACCGTTTTCTTCAAATCCACCTCTATAACAGTTCATATATTTCATCATAGTTAAAGAGGGATGTCCTAGCCTTTTATGCCATACAAGTGAGGAAATCACCCCATTATTTTTATTACAATTGTCATCTATTGCTGCATTATTTAGAAAAACAGTCTCAGCATTAACACCACTGGCACTTCCTTGGAAAGCATCTTCATCTCACAAGTACAAGTTGCTCACAACCTTTCCAACTGCTACCATTCTTTTAGTCTTCAGGTCCTGTAAGACACAATGTTCTGGATAAAAATCGAACATTATTGAAGCAGACTTTGAGAGTTTATTCACCGACAGCAAATTGTGAGTGAAAGCAGGAATATACAAGATATTTCTCAGCACTAATGCAGAACCAAATTGGACACTTCTTTTAAACTTTACTTTCGTAATTTCACCATTTGGTAGATGAACCAGTGTAGGCTTAGTAACCTCAACCATGTCAAGAAAAAATTCCTTCTTACTGCATATATGAGTGGAAGCTCCAGTATCCATAATCCATTTCCCAAACACATAATTATCAACAGGCATAAGGTTCTTTCTCGTGTGAAAAGAATATAGAATTGAATTACCTGCATATTCTGCCTTTGTAAAGTTAATAAACTCTACATCTACCAACTGCTTTCCTTTCAGTAACTTTGGTAGCTCCTGCTGGATTATAACAGTCAATTCTGAACTGCTATCCTTATGGTTCTATGGTTCTTTTGCATCATCGAAAGGAGATTCTGCCATGTTGATCTGTTTATTCTTGTAGCCGCCTTTTGTATTTCCTTTTTTTTTGTTTAAACTCCTTCCACCAGTCAGGATAACCATGAAGCTTGAAACAAGTGTCCTTGTCATGACCTTAGCCTTGCAATGCTCACAATATTTATCTTTTTTTTTTCTTTCCATCTTTTTTCTTCCAATTATTCTTCGCTCCAGTTTGACTTCGTATCATCATCGCAAAAGCATCTAATACTTCAGAATGTTGCGTTTGAATATGTCTTTGCCTCTCAACCCTAGAGATCGTGGAGTAAACCTTGTCTACACTAGGTAACAGTTCAGAGGCTAAAATATGACTACGAATATTATAGTAGGAATGATTTAATCCCATTAACAATTGCAGAACCTTATGCTTCATATCAATACATTATAGTTTCTTGCTCATCTCACATTTGCATCAATTACAGGAACAGATAGGCAGAGGCTCAAGCCGATTCATCTCATCCCAACATTTAGCAAGTTTACTATAATAAACAGCCAACGAACTATTGCCTTACTATGTAAAACTCAGTTCACGTCTAACCTGATACAACTGAGGACTATTATTCTTATCTCCAAATCTCTCCTCTAATCTGTCCCAGAGAACTTTAGAGTTAGGACTATAAATGAAGGAATCAGCTATCTCTTTGGTCATAGAGTTCAAAATCCATTGCTTAATCATGCAATCTACCTTCCTCCATCTTTTGTATTCATTACTGTTTTCTGAAACAATAATCGAACCATCAATGAACCCTAGCTTATCTTTAGCTTCCAAGGAATTCATCACTGACATACTCCAACTCATGAAGTTGTTACCAGTCAGCAGATTTGCTACAAGAGTCATACCAGGATGATCCGAACTATGCAATCTCAAAGGATCTTCATCACATTCTGGAAAATAACCTCTCGATCGATTACTCTCAGTATTTCCACCATTCAAAGTAGAATCTACCGCTGCTGGTTCATCAAGATTCGCCATGTTGCTGACACCTCAGATCTGGATCTTATTGCTCTAATACCATGAACAAATCCAAAAAGGAAAACCAGCTAGACCAAAATTTCAAAGAAGAATGAAGAACAAAACTTCTTATTACTCTGTTACTTGTACATCACGTTAATGAAAAAACAAAGCTAACTATATTTATACAAGAAGAAACACTAAATAACCATGGTTAATGACCTAGAGTTAATTAACTTAACAATAACCGCTATTTAACCTAACTATAAGAAGATGACACAGTATTACTCACTAAAGAAATACAAGCTAAATTATACTAAAACAGCAAGTTGTTTTAGTGTAAAAAGACAACAAACCAAATTACACTAAAACAGCTGTTTTAGTGTAAAATAGAAAACCGAAGCTATACACTAAAACAACAAGTTGTTTTAGTGTATGTAGTAAAACAACGAACCACTTGAATATTTCTACAGATTTGTACATTTTCTTTGTCTTTTATTTAACAAATAAATAAATAAATATATGTAGTACAATTGAATTTATTTTTGTTAATGGATTTTTGAAGAATTTTAAATTTTTTATTTTTGTTTGGCAACAAGGACGATTCTAATTTGCTTCTTGCTTCAAGATCGAGAATATATTCCATTCTATGTTTGAGACAACTAAAATATAATTATATTTTATCCTTAATTTGCTCATAAATTATATAACTAACACATAATTATTTTCTATTCTAAAAATGCTCATGAATTAGATAACTAACTTATAATTATATTTTATCATAAATATGCTCATAAGTTATACTTATGGAAATATGTCATAAATTTAATTTACAAATAAATTCTTACATCTTATTTAGGTAAATATATTTCTTCCTTAATTGTTAATATATTCTTTTATGAGAATAAGTCAAACAAGAAAATTTTGAAGAATACGGAAAAGTGTTTCAATTTTGGCGTTGGTATCACTTTTATTGTTTTCTTATTTTTAAATTTAATTTGAAAGCACGATTCTTAATATAATTTTGTCATACTTCATTAATTTTGATTACATTTTTTTAATCAAAGTTTGAAATTTGGAATTTATCACAGAATGGCTAGTCTTCTAAAATTTATTACACTATAAACTCCTTTCTACAGTAAAGGTTCTCCTCCCTTAGATTTTTCTAAATCCTAGGGTTTTTCTCCTTAGCCTGGCTAAAGTTTCTTTTGCATTGATGATTATTGAATGCATTAATTGCCACTCAAGATTCATTGGATTCACTACTCTCTTCTATGCATCTAATAGAATAAGATAATCAAGTGGAGAAAGTCAGTTTGGATGATCGAACTACTAAGAAACAGAAACTTTAGATCTCTCTATGTTTAATCGAAAAACTTTTAAATGTAAAAGGGATTAATGTTAATGCTTTTCGTACTACCATGATGAATGGTTGGAGATTGCAAAAGGGTTTCAGTCTTCGGGAGTTGGGGACTAATGGTTTTATATTTTAGTTCTTTTTAGAGTCAGATAAAAAATGGGCTCTGGACTATGGCCCCTGGTGTTTCGATCACCAATTACTTTTATTAAAGGCGATAAAAGAAATCGATATTGGGAGTATGCCTGTGATCGAAGATATTACAATTTGGGTGAGAGCATATAAAGTTCCATTTTTAGGGCATTCAAAGGAGACTGTTGTGATTATGGCTAATATGATAGGGTCTTTCGTAGACTTTGGTAAAGGTGAGAACTAGGGTTGGGCTCCGTACATCAGATTTAAGGTCATTTTTTCGATTGTTAACAAGCTGCAAAAAGGGGTATTATTAAAACTAGGAGAGAATGTAGTCTGGGTGGAATTTAAATATGAACCTCTTCTAGTTTTTTGTTATAATTATGGTTGTATTGGTCATCGGGTTCAAGAATGAAAGGATGAGATTCAGAATCTAGAGTATGGTAAATGGTTACGTGTTTCTCCTCGTAAGGGCTTTAAACTTCGAAATCTGATAAAGAAGGAGAAAGAGGAAAAGCTCCCAGCCCAATTAAATGCTTTGAATCTGAATAAGACTGACAATGCTAATCGATATGCATTTAAAACAACCTCAATTACAGCCAGACTATTATGGGACATTCTTGATAAACTAAATTCAAAGGTGGCAGAGGGGAATGTATTATCTATTTCTAGTAATGAAGAAACTCAAGCATAAGAGTCAAAGGTTCATCCTGGCACTAATGCTCCTCAAGGATCCTATCTTAGTACAACAGTGATTAAGACTGTTGACTCGATCACAGTAAAACAGGTACCTAATATTGTTAATATTTCTTCTATTCCATTATGTAATGATCCAATGATTGACATGACGGATAGTGGGAATTTATTTAATGCATATAGGGATGGGGATTTCGGTGAGGTCAATATGGTGCCAATAAAATCGAATGAGGGGGAAAATGAAAAGGTAGGATTTTAAGGTTAATGATACAAGGGGTAGAGGTGGGATGGTAGGAAGAAATGTTAGCAGTAAGCAAGGTTCTTGGAATCGGTTGGCTAGAAATAAGTGCATTCTCGATGTGGACACAAATGAGAATGGAGGTAGAAAGAATAAACGAGGTGCAATACAATATACTTCTGAGGAGTTGAACAGTGGGGAGATGGAAGTAGTAGTAAAGAGGATGAGAATTGCCATTTCGGCTTAACAGTCAAATGAAGATTTAGAGGCGACCAAGGAAGGCCGCCCTGGTTGCCTATTATAATGAGCATCCTAAGTTATAACTGTCGTGGTTTGGTGAGTGTTGTGACAGTTGCTAAGTTACGATGATTAGTCAAATAGAAAACTCCCTCTATCATTTTTTTAATTGAGACAAAGGCGTCTAAGGATAAAATGAATTCCATAAGAGCTAGTTTGGGGTTCAAAAGGGGTTTTAATGTTCGAGGGAACAATGGTGGAGGTGGGTTGGCATGTATGTGGTCTAATCAGATGGATCCATCATTAGTGTTGTTTTCCATTCATCATTTAGATTTCGAAGTGTCTTTTAATGACAGCCTATCTTGGAATCTAACTTGCTTCTATGGTTGGCCTGAAAGAAACTTAAGATATAAATCTTAGGAATTACTTCATCAGCTAAAAAGCTCAATTTGTAAGGAGTGAGTGGTCATTGTAGACTTTAATAAAATTTTAACTCAATTCGAGAAAGCGAAAGGAGCCCGTAAATAAGCCTCTGCTATGAGAGATTTTCAAGAAGTGTTGGTGGACTATGGTTTATGTGATTTGGGGTTTCAAGGTTACCTATTCACATGGGATAATGGTAGAAGCGGGGAAAATTTTATAGAAGAAAAGCTTGACAGATGTGTTGGCTCCTTACTGTGGATTCAAATATTTGATAAAGCTCGAGTAGTGCACCTTTTATCCGCAAGTTTGGACCACCTTTCAATTTGTATTAAGCTGGTTGAAGAGGTAACTTATAGTTTTTTGCCTTCTTGGTTTAAATTTGAGAGCATGTGGAGCAGGGATCCTATGTGTGGCCATATAATTAATTCGACGTGGGATAAAGGGCTAAAATAGGAGGGTAATCTCAATAAATGCAGGTCTATGTTAAAATATTGGAGTAGGACCTCCTTTGGTTTTCTAAATGTGACAAGAAAGAGGCTTGAAACTCAGCTTTTATAGTTGGCAACAAGGGTGGACAAGGCTACTATTCAACGAAAGGCATATTTGAAAAAGGAATTAGCTTAAGTGTCTCTAAGGGAAGAGTTAAAGTGGCAACATCGTTCAAAATTTCAATGGCTAAAGGAAAGGGATTGGAATACTAAGTATTTCAATACCACTGCCTCTCGGAGAAGACAAATTAATAGAATTAACAGGTTACTTAATGGAGATAACATTCCTTTGAAGGGTTGGGCTTTGGAAGATCATATAGTGGGTTTTTATTTTGATTTATTTAGCACTTCTAATCAATGGATTGTACCTGAGGATATTCAAATTTTACAATCAAAGGTGAAAGCAAATATGAATTCTTATCTGGATCAGCCCTTTTCTGCTAAGGAAGTGCACTATGCGATCAAGATGATGCACCCTCTTAAGGTATCAGGACCTGATGGTTTTTTGCCCCTGCTCTACCAAAAATACTTTAACACAATTGGGAGTGATGTTGTTTAAGTGGCTTTGGAGGTGCTAGATGGGAGTAAGATGTCTGACCAATTCAATCATACATTCATTTATCTAATTACAAAAGTTAAGGATCCAATGTTTATATCGAAGTACAGACCCATTAGCCTTTGTAATGTGGTTTGTAAAATTACTACAAAGGTCTTGGCAAACAGGTTAAAATTGGATTTGGGAGATATAATAGATGTGACTCAAAGTGGTTTTATTCCAGGTTGACTGATTACCGATAATACATTGGTGGCATGTGAAGCATTTCAACACATGAAAAGTGGTGGGACAGGAAGGTGCAAATATATGTCTCTCAAACTAGACATGGTAAAGATCAAGTTGGGTGGTCCTTTTTATCAACGGTTATGGAGAAATTAGGTTTCTCAGGTAGGTGGATTGCTAAAGTAATGAAGTTGGTTACTTCGACTACATACTTGATACTTATTAATGGGAAGGTAGTTGGGCATATTGCCCTTTCTCGGGGCCTTTGCCAAGGAGATCCCTTATCACTGTATCTCTTTCTTATTTCTACGGAAGGTCTTATCGATATGTTAAACTCGGTAATCAATTCAGGAGCTCTCCATGGGCTATGAATTTGTAATGGAGCTCCTCCATTCTCCCATCTTTTATTCGCTGATGATTGTTTACTTTTTAATCGAGCTTCAATTACAGATGTAGCTGTAATTTTATTTGTTCTATAGAGGTATGAATATCTGCCAAAAAGTAAACCTAAGCAAGTTCGAAGTCTCATTTAGTTCCAGTGTGAATGCGAAGCTTAAAGGAACTCTTATGCAATACCTGGGAGTTAAGATGGTTAAGCATCATGAGCTCTATTTGGGCCTTCCTACTGTGGTGGAGCAATCGAAAAAACTTATTTTTAATCGTATTAAAGATAAGTTATGGCAGAGGCTAGAAGGTTGGAAGGAAAAGCTTTTATCGTGATCAGGAAAGGAGCTTCTTATTAAAGCAATGGCACAAGCTATTCCTTCTTATATAATGCAAGGCTTCCTTCTCCCATCAGGCTTTGATTATTCGATTTTGGTAGGAGCAAAAAGAGAATGGTAGGAAAATACATTTACGTAGCTGGAGACAAAGGTGCAAACCAAAGGCGTATGGAGTCTTAGGATTCAGAGATTTTAAGTGATTTAATCTAGTTCTACTAGAAAAATAGAGTTGGTGTCTGGTCTCAAATCCGAATTCGTTGTTGGCCAAAGTGTTAAAAGCTCGCTATTACCTAGATAACACCTTATTCGAGGCTCATGTTGGTTCTAACTCGAGCTACACGTGGAGGAGTATACTGGCAGATCGTGATCTATTGAAGATGGGGTCTTATTGACGGGTGGGGAATGGTTGAAGCTTAAATATATGGAATGATAGATGGATACCTCAGCCAGCATCATTTAAAGTTATAACTCCTTGCAAACCAGGCTTCAATTCGATGTTTGTTGAGTCTCTTATTGATCAACAAAGAAGTTTTTGGAGGTGGGAATTGATTAATGAACTTTTCCTTACGATTGATGTGAAACGTATCAAGATGATTCCAGTGGGGTTGGTAGGGAAACCAGATAGCCTGGTATGGTTTCATCATTCATCTGGGTAGTATGTAGTTAAGAGTGGCTATAGACTTGCTCTGAATTTGAAGGAAGATCAAATTGGTAGTTCAGGTTCAGGGGATTTGATGGCAAAGTTCTGAAACTGATTATGGTGTATTAAAACTCCCCCAAAGGTTTGTAATTTCTTGTGGCGTACAGGTTTGAATGTAGTTCTAGTTAAGGAAGTTCTTCATTAACATATCAATTCTATCTCTTCCAGTTGTCAGAAGTGTGATCTTCCTAAGCCAGTGATACATTTGTTAAAGGAGTGCTCCTTTACGAGCCAAGTGTGGGAGAGGGCAGGGTTGTCTCAACTCCAACGTCTTCACGTATCGAGTTTTAAGTGGTGGTTGAATGAGGCCATGGATTTTCTTCAATTTGATGACATCACCTTGTTTTCTTTGATCAGTTATCAATTGTGGTATGTTAGAAATAAGCTCTTTCATGACAAACTGGTGTTGGATAGTTCTCAAATTCTGATTTCAATGAAGAGTATAAGGGATGAGCTTTTGGCTATTAATAGTTCTCTAGATGGCTGCAGTAGTAGTAAGATGCAGAGATGTTGGATGGATTCCACCATCGCAAGATGCAGTGAAGTTGAATGTAGATGTTGGATTATTGGCACTGATCTGGTGGGGCCGGGAGTGATTTTTAGAGACGATCAAGGTCAAGTGTTAACGCGTGGGCAACGATCAGTTATAGGGGTCTAGATTCCTTTCATTTCAAAGGCGCTAACTTTGTTATTTGGTCTTTCTTTAGCAAGGGAGTTGGGTTTCTTAAATATCTTGGCTGAGTCAGACTGTAAACATGTAATCGATTGTTTGGTGAATAAGGTAGATATGAGAAATGGCTTGGGTGGTATTCTTGATGACCGCAAACGATTAAGTGAAGGTTTCAGGCAGTGCTATTGGTCTTTTGTTCCTAGAACTAGAAATAGAGTGGCTCATGAGCTTGCAAAGAGCTGCCAAAATACTCCTTCAAATGTTGTTTGGATAGAAGAGTTTCCATTTCATTTGAATCATTTACTTCTTTCATATGTAAACTCTTTTCTTAGGGTGTGTTTGGTAACATTTTTTGTTTTTTATTTTTTATTTTTTAAAATTCATAAACTATTTTTAGTTTTTGTTATTTGTTTTTCAAAAACTGTTTAAAACTATTTTCTATTTATTTTTTAAAAAATATTTTAATATCCATTAATACATATTATACATATATATAATCTAATTATTAATATTAAATAATAAATATTTAATAAAATTCAAAATTTAAAATATATTACATTAAAAAAAATCATAATATGGTAGTGGTGGTGGTAGCGATGGTAGAGGAGGCAGTGACAACGGCAGTATCAGTATGGTAGTGGCAGCCACGGTGGTAGCAGCGACGATAGTCTGGTGGTGGTGGCGATAACAGTAGTAGAGATGGCAGTGCAGTGACGGTAGTAGCGATGATGGCGACGATAGTAGCAATGGTAGCGGTAGCGATGATGGTGGTGGTGGCGACGATGTGGTAGTGGTGGTGGTGCTAGTAGCAGTGTGGTGGTGGTAGTGGTGGCAAAGATGGCAGCGGCAATGGTGGTGGCAACGATAGTGATGGTGTGGTGGTGGTGGTGACAGTAGAAGTGTGGTGGCGATGGTGATGGCAAAAATGGTAGCTGCAGTGGCGACGACAGTGGTGGCGATAGCGGCGGTAGTGGTGGTGGTTGCGGCGGTGTGGTGGTGGTGGTGGTGTGGTGGCAACGGCGACGTGACGGTGTGGTGGTGGCGGCGGCGATGGTGTGGTGGCGGTAGCAGTGGTGGTGTGGTGGCGGTGACGGTGGCGGCAATGTGACGATGGTGGCGGTGGCAGAAGTAGTAATGGTGGTGATGTGGTAGTGGCAGTGGTATGGTGATGGTAACGGTGGTGATAATAATAATGAAGTAATTAAATTATCGATAAAAACAAAACCATAAAAATCACATTTTAAAATTATTACACTAATCAATGAGACTAATTCCGAATAAAAAAAATTATACTTACCTAAACACATATTTAATAATTTGGGATTTTTTTATTATTACGAGGAAAGTATAAATATTTATTATCTTCTCTTTTGATTTTTTTTACGGAAAATAGAGTGCTAAACCTCTAAAAAAATAAAATATATATATATATATATATATATATATTTATTAAATAAATTCATCATAATGATCATAATAAATCAGATAACAAATCAACAGTTAAGAAGTTGAGAAAATCAATATTAAAAATCTAATAATAATAATAATAATAATATTATTATTATTATTATTATTATGTTTTAGAAAATCAACATGATTTTCAAAAAAATAATTATGTTTTAGAGAGCTTGAAAAATAAAAAATTAAACCGATGGGCCAACCCATTGTTATCTTCAAATGGAAGAATGGCCGGTTAAGCTAGCTGAATAAGAAACCAAGGATTTTGTTGGTGGCCGGTGGGGATGATGCGTGCTTCGTCGTTAAGTGTATTGACGGAAATGTCCTTTTCATTTCAGTTAGTTTACCAAAAAGCTGTCCCCCTTAGCCTTTTTTGTTGGAGGATATGGAATACTATGTTGCGATTATTTAAATAAATAATATACATAAAGACATTTGAATTTAAATTTATCTTAAATTTAAATATCTAAACTTTAACACTAATCTATTAAATACATATACTTTTCAATTTTATAAACAATTAACAAAAAATTATACTACTTTTAAAAATTAAAGCGTATAACTTTCAACTGTATCATTGTAGCATTTAAATTGTTGTGATAAAAATACATATTTTTGTATATACAATGAGATTGATAGAAATTTAATTCAAGACAGATTAATTTTTTTATTGATATTGATGAAATTTTTTTAATAATTTTGATGTTATATGATGTTGTGCTAGCACAATTAAGTGTCACAATGTAATTTTTAATTTATTATTTAAAGATTTTACAAACATATATACTCAATGAATCATTGTTAAAGTGTTATATATATATATATATATATATATATATATATATATATATATATATATATATATATATATATATATATATATATATATATATATATTAGGCTAAAAATGATAATAAGGAAAGCAATCTCCTCGTTGAGAGGGTTAAGACCGTCTATCCATACCACACTACGCCTTTAAATGAGAAGATTCAAGTCTGCACTTTTTAGTTTTTATCATACATTTTCCTTTTTCAACAAATTAAATTAACTTTAAATTCAATTAGCTTTTGTTTCATCTTACATTGAACACGGTTTATTGTATAATGAATATATAAATAATGCAAAAACTTTTATGCTTAATAATCTCAAATTCATGTGCAAATAAATTTGGATATGTCCATGGGCCAATCCAAAATTTTACATATTTTAATAAAAATAAAAGTACAATAATTTTATTATTATTATTATTATTATATATATATAATTCTCAATAGAGCGATGAGCATGGATCGATTAACCAGTCCATGAGCAAAAAAAATAACAAGTTCATTAATATCGGTTTTTTAAAATTACTAATTATTAACCAGTCCGTTACATTTGGTTAACTAATCCATCAATTTTGATTTTTCGGTTAACTATTAAAATTTATAACATAAAATTACATAAAAAATTAGAAAGAGTTCAATTCAATTTCCAATGTATAAAGTAATTTAATATAAAAATTACAAAACAAATATAATTCACTAGTCAAAATTTATGTTTTATAAATTAATAGCTAATATTATAAAATAGATTTGATATTTATTGAAAATTAATGTGTTTGATTTTAAGTCAAATAAAATTTTGGATAATTAAATACTAGTAAGTAAAATATGAATACCAATATATATATATATATATATATATATATAAGTTAATTGGATACTATATATAAATATTGCTATATAATTAAAGAAAATGATAGAATATAAATTTAGTTTAAAGTATTATATAAATTTTATAGGAAAATATAAAAATTAAGGTATAAAAATAAAAATATATTTTAAAGTATTATTTTATGTAAATTTTAGAGAGAAAATGGAAAAAATTTGAAGATATATATATATATATATATATATATAAATCGTTTAACCGTAGATTAACGGTTAATCAGTACTTAAAAATTTAAACCGTAACTATTAACAAAAAATGTAAAAATTTAAAACCGTAACCGAGTCTATCAAATCGATTAACAGTAAAAATCGATTCGATTTCAGATCGATTTTATGGTTAATCATATTTTCGATTTTTTTTCTCACCTCTATCTCAATATATGCAGCAAGTTAATATTTCAACCAAGTAGGCAAGTATATTTGACATCTTTCAAACAAATAAAAATTAAGAGAAAAATCACAATAGCTGTTTACATGTTTTCATGCCCTAGTAATGATGCATAATACATAGTTTCATTGTGAATGATATCAAAAAATATCCTTTTTAATATATGTGATCAAATAATTGGTCATCCATTAATCTCTTTCTCAATATATATATATACTTTTTTTTATCTTCAACTTTTGCTCTGTTAAATCCATCAAATCCGAAAACTCACTGCTCGATTTTACATCAATTGTATACGTCTCCGACTGATTATCAAGAGCAATAAGCTTAATTTGTAAGAACTCGTAGTTTAAAATGATGTATGTTTGTAATTTCGTATGTGTTGTGTCGATATCACCCCTGAACAATATGCAAATCATCCATATTAAGAACTTCTAGATTATAGTTGTCATGAAATAAACGAATTTCTTTTAACAAAGTTGTTTCATCCATTGTCTCACATCATTTGCAATCTTTGCTTAAATATTTTAACTAAAGTCAATGCATTCACAATATCTTAATCTTTTTATTTGTAGTGCTTGTGACAATTCATACGTCATTCCTAGTAGGTTCCTCATCAAATGAAGATAAAATGCAAAGTCAAAAGATTGTAATGTTTCTAATAAATCACAAGTTTCACCTTTTTTATCAAACTTTTATTTTCCATGACAAATTCAAGTATATCAATAGTGACTCTCTGATATATTCATTATGATCGATAAGTAACCTTAAAAACTCTGAAAGATTTTCTAGATTTAGAAAATCATGAGATTCATCCTATCTCCCAAAAAAACATGTGATAAATCCTGAGATTTAATAAGAAAAATAGGTCGTATTTGGAGATTGGATTGATGCCATGCCGATATTAGAGTGTCAGCAGAATCCAATCGGAATTCACCATATTATGACCTATAATAAGGTTGGCCCGGACTATTTATATTTATCTATCACCTGCCCATCATCGCATCACTGAACACCTATTCTGATACCTGGCTAAACCACTTAAGTGGTTCTTAAGGCCTCTTACAAATACCAAGCCATCCCACACATAAACGACAGGTTGAACTCTTGAAATTCTCTTTTTTTTTAACCATTCTCCCTATCCAAGTCTCTTACTAACTTAAGTTTTGGAGTGCTAACGTCTAATTCGTCCGGATTAACCTTATTACAGGTCTGATCGGACTCTGCTGACACTCTAATCTCGCAATCTTCAAAGATGACCTATCTTTCTTATTAAATCTCAGGATTTATCACCATGGATTGCCTTTTAAAGGAAATCGAATACAATCAATTGAAGCATTTAAATGAATTCGATAATCACTCCTCAGAGTTTGTTTTGATTGCTTAATTATGTGCAATTGTTTGAGTTTGTTATTATTGATTCATCTAAACTTGAAACTTGTTCCAAGATTTATTATGAGCACTATTAAGACAACCGACTTGCAATTTTTCCTTTTTCTTCCAATTAGTAAACCCTTTCACAGCAAAAGCATCATAACTACTCGCATGCTTTTTACAATCCGATTTGAAGAGAGAATACAAGCAAAATGCAATTTCTTTCTTAATAGTATACTGCAACCAAGAAGGATATTCATCAAACCAAGATGTGTTAAATCGTCTCCACGCTTTACCTTCCAAAGTCTGATTAAAATCATGACTTGTAGCTAGGTTGACATGACCCTTTTTTATAGATATACTCTCATAATTTCGTTTTGAGCATGAAGATGATAATTTGTTATGGGTTTTTGCTATCTTGAATCTGCAGTCGGATTAGCCAAATTAATATCGAAACAGCTTTTTGAACCATGACATTTCCTATGAAGATCTTTTTTTTTAAATACGTATAAGAAGAAGTGTTAATTCAGGCTCTAAATTTAATTTTTTTTTCTTAAAAAATCTTTCCATTACATACTTTAAAAATAATTACAAAAGTAGGAGACATAAAATTAATATTGAAAAAAATAATCACGAGTTTTAGATATTCAATAGAAATAATAAAAAAAAAAGTTAGTTTATATGATTTATAAATTGTCAAAGCTAAGCTAGGCTCTCTTAAACTGAGGAAGAGAATGATTTATTCATTAATTATATGATTTAGATGCAACGGATGATTATGAGAGAGGCTCGTAAGCTAAATCCTCTTTGCTGGGATGGGAACCACATGCATAAAACAAAGCAACTTATTGTTATGTTGGTCCTAATGTCTTGTAATTGCACATTATTAATTTGAACAAAATAAATCCAAAAGCAATAAGTAGATTCAACAACGCCATAAATGAAAGATTGATAAAGTTATTAGATTTCTCCACATTTGCAGTATTAATTTCAAAGAGAAACTTATATGCTTGAGTTGGTACAAAAATAGGGATATTAGCACCAAAAGCAAGTGCTAAAAGCTAACTTTCCAGAAGTCAGGTAACGCACAGAGTAAGAAAACAAAATAGTTTCAGACAAAAAAAGAAAAAAAAAAAAGGCAACAAACAAGTTACAAAATGATTTCACAAGAAGAATCCTTAAATTACAAATAAATCTCCGATGGGAATAAATAGAGCTAAAAGCTACATTAAATATAAAATTTGATGAAATGAAATTATCTTAGGGACTAATTTTTAGCAGAAAGAAGCCAAAAACAGAAAAAAAATACAAAGGAAAAACAACAATTTTTTTTTTTTGGCTTTGGTGTTTGACAAATTAAGGAAATTTATATTGAAAGTATAATGGTAATTTTATTTTATTTCAAAAGTTAAAGGGTTAATTGTCCTCTTTAGCTTGTGGGTAGGTCCGTCCCTAAACATGTCTTGCCTGTTTAAAGTTTCATCTTAAAAAATGATAATAACTACATATTAGAAAATGAGGACTATTATTATGTGCACAATATGGATTTTTTTTTGTGACACTGTTATTTTATGCCACAAGTAGGGATGAGCATAGACCGGTTAACCGGTCCATTAACAAAAAAAATTAACCAGTCCATTAATATCGGTTTTTTAAAATTACTAACCATTAACCAGTCCGTGGCATTCGGTTAACCAGTCTAGCAGTTTCGGTTTTTCAGTTTGATTAATTAATATTTTTTGGTTAATCATTAAAATTTATAACATAAAATTATTAAAAAAAATTAGACAAAGTTCAATTCAATTTCAAATGTATAAAGTAATTTAATATAAAAATTACGAAACAAACATAATTTACTAGTCAAAATTCATGTTATATAGATTAATAGCTGATATTATAAAATAGATTTGATATTTGTTGAAAATTAGAATATGTTTGATTTTAAGTTAAATAAAATTGTGAATAATATTAAATATTATAACATAAACTCTAAAATATAAGAAAATGTAATTACATGCTATTAAGTAAAATATGAACACCAATATATAATAAAAAAAATAATATATATAAAAATTAATCGGATATTATATATAAATATTACTATATAATTAAAGAGAATGACATAATATAAATTTAGTTTAATATAAAAAATAATATATATAAAAGTTAACGTATACTATATATAAATATTACTATATAATTAAAGAGAATGACATAATATAAATTAAAGTATAAAAATATATTTTAAGTAAATTTTAGACAGAAATTTAAAATTATATATTTAAATTACTTAAAATATAAAAATTATATATATATATATATATATATATGAACCGGTTAACCGTTGATTAACGGTTAACCGATACCTAAAAACTTAAACCGTAACCAAAAATATAAAAATTAAAAACCGTAATCGAGTCCATCGGATCGGTTAATCATAAAAATCGATTCAGTTTTAAATCGATTTTACGATTAACCATATTTTTTGTTGTTTTTGCTCATCCCTAGTCACAAGTATCATATAAGCCTTTATATTTGTCTAAATTTATTAAACTTTAATCGAATTTAAAAAATCAAAAGTGATCCGCTTATAATCTGATCTATATGATCCATAAAAATTTAAAAGATTGATATAAAACGATTCACTTTGATTTGGCTATGAGTTAAAAGCATGGAATAATTATATTATTAATTTTTGTACATTATTATTATTGAATTAGTAATGTTTTTGCAAATATAAATATATTGCAGGGTTCAACTTAGTTAAATTTTTTTTTAAGCCATATCATCGGTTCGGTGCATTTGACACCGAGAAAAAGGAAAAAGCTCGTTTATTTTTCAAGTAGCACGTCGCTTGTTATTTATTGAAGCAAATTTGGTTTAAATATTCTCTTTACTTAACCTTTTAATTTTTGAAGCGAAATTTGTTATTTAATGCAGCATTTTGAAAAAAAAAAATAGAAATGTGATAAAAGTTTACTAGTAATTTTTTGAGGAAATTATATTTCCGCCGTTTGTGGTGGAAAATTTTGTGCCTCCTCAACCGCCATTATTTATCATCTGATTACTAGTAACCTTCTTGTTTCTTTTTTACTGTAGCGTTTCTTGATTATGCGGAGAGACTTTTAGGTTTTACACATTCACCGGAGAGAAACACAAAAGGAGCAATCCTGAATTTCTTGAGCGAGAGATAAAAGCCAAACTGGAATGGGGGAAGCCAAAGTTCTGTACAGGGGTTAAAAGAAAAAACAAAAAACGGTATTTTTAAAAATGATAATTTTAAATATTTTTAAGAGGGAATTGTATTTTTAAAAATTATGGTTAAAAAAGTGTAAATATGCATAATTTCCTCTTTTATTTATTATCCCTCAATTTGGACCTTAACCAAGCCTGCCTTATATTTTTCAGGTTAAGAAAACTTGCTTGGGTTGGGCCTGCGACGTTAAATTGAATTTATCTAATTATCATCTTGGATTTGAAATAAGAAATTACAAATTAATTTAAAATACCGATTTAATTATTTATATCTAACATATAACAATGCTCGTTAAGTGTGTATGCATTTTACACATAATAAATAATTTTTTAGTCGATATTGTAATTATTTATTTTATTCATAAGTTAAAAAAATTAAACTATAAGTGAAAAATCAATAGGATACATGTAAATAAATCATAAATAAAAATATTTGAGATCTTGTCGTACAACAAAGCTAATTATATTTCTAATTCTACTAATCTTTTTATTTAATATCAATTACAAATATTACAATAGCAAAATTTTACTTTAATACAAAACTTAGTACTAATATGGGCGTATTGTTTTGTTCTTTTGATTTTCTATTTTATACTGTAAAATTCAATTTATTTATTTTTATTTCTAAAATAAATTTTATTCAATGAAAAATATAAAATCACAGCCTTAGAATGTAGCTATATTAGTTTATATTTTCTCAAAGGCAGCCTCGTTATTAACTTTTTCATTTCACACTTTTGCAAATATATATTATAAAATTACAGTTAAAAACTAATCTTCTATCAATAGTTTAAGCATATTATTTTTATTATTGCCCAATTTATCTTCTTCACTTTTTGCATTATATGTATGCAAATAAATTAAAATATGTAAGTTTAATAAAGTATGAAATTTATCAATATTGCTTTATTTAAATAATTTAGCATTTGTTTCTTTTAAATAAAATTTTGAGTTTGTATGAATATCGAAAATTAATATTAAAAAAATTTTACTATTACAGTAGGTTAATTATGTTCGAACTGCATAATACGAGAAATACCCATAATTATACTTAAAAAAAATAACGTATGAAATTTTAAACTATGGACGAGCCGAAATTATGAGGAATAATGAAAAAATAAAATAATTTTTTTCCCATGTTCTCATATTATTATTATTGTTGTTGTGGTTATTGTTATTATTTATTATTTTTATTTTCTGTGCTGGTCAATCTGTTTTGCTATTGCGGGGGTCGCCTTACTGAGTTGCTTCGAATACTTTTCTTCATTTCTTCAGATTTTTAAGATCTAAGAGATTCGTAACTCGTAACTCTTAACTCATTTTCTTCTTTTTCCGCTGGAGACCACCACCGTGACTCGACGGCCCTCGTCGATCTGCTGACTCGTAAGTAAACTGTTCACTTATTTTCCGTGTTTCAGCTTCCACATTTGATTAGATCTAGGGATTTGTCGCGATTTCTTCTAACTGATCATTGTTGTGGACAATTAATTAATCTTTTTCTGAATTCAATTAAAGTTCAATTCCACTTCACGAGCTGATTACTTAGATTCGAGTTGATTTTAACGTTGGATTTCAACTTCTCTGGTATTCTGTTTCCTTCCTGTCCTAGAAATGAAAGAACTGAATAATGGATCCTGAGGATCGGTTAAGTGATATCTCGCGTTGGTGTCTAATATATGACTGATATTAATCTTACTTCTTGATTGCATTGTATCGGGAAAGATTCGAATGCTCTGCTTGTGATAAAGAACTGTTGTTAAAGTCAGACAGTCAAAATCTCTTTCAGCTATTTGCCATTTTGAAGTTGATTGGCACACAGCGGAGTCATGAGTGGTCACGATTCGAAGTACTTCTCGACCACCAAGAAGGGTGAAATCCCTGAACTCAAAGAGGAGCTCAATTCTCAGTACAAGGTCGGCTTTCCTTTCTCACTGCACGCACACATACGCACATAAAACTAGTGATGTATTTGATTCTGGGTGCTTCAAATATTTGATGCAGATCATTTGGGTTTTAATTATAATTGTAGATTTCATTATTTATTCAATTTTGGTGCTGCATTAGATTCTGTTCTGTATGTTACTCTTCAGGATAAGAGAAAAGATGCTGTTAAAAAGGTGATTGCTGCGATGACTGTTGGAAAGGATGTCTCATCTCTCTTCACTGATGTTGTGAATTGCATGCAAACGGAAAATCTGGAGCTTAAGAAGCTGGTTTATCTATATCTTATAAATTATGCTAAAAGCCAGCCTGATCTAGCGATACTTGCAGTAAATACATTTGTGAAGGTAATTACTCATAAACCTTCAATTACTTACAGGTTTAAGCAGTCTTGCCTCTTGCATTTATATTTCCTTGCTTTTTGATTGATGGCATCTTTTAAGGTCTTGTATGCAATGGAATAAATGCTTAATGGTGTAGAGGTTAACTGGCAACTTGTTCATTTTTTGAGTTAAGATTAAATTTTTGCTTTCTATCAATTTCAATTTTCCTAGTCAACTGAAACTGCCAACAAGGTGTATCTGTATGAACTTGTTACTTCAAAGCAAGAAAAAGAATCTTCTGTCACAAAGTTTTAACATATACTCTATACATTCATTACGGGTGGAGAAGAGGGTCCAGCTATAGGCCCTCGGGTCACTTGGATTAACCTTGCACCAGTGATGGGCTTCTAGTGTAAAAACTGAAGAGAGAACCTTATAGTTTAGCAGAAAGGAAGAACCGCCCCCCTCCCTTCTCTCTCTCTCTCTCTCTTTCCTCCTTGTATATTGTTTTCAGTTATGTGTATGATATTTGTTATCAGATGGTTCTGGCAACTCTTAAAAACTTGCAATTTATTGCATTGATGCAGGATTCACAAGATCCAAATCCTCTAATTCGTGCTTTGGCTGTGCGAACAATGGGTTGCATTCGTGTTGACAAAATTACTGAGTACTTATGTGATCCTCTTCAAAGATGTCTCAAGGTTGGTTTTAAGAATTGATATAAATTTTCATTCCTGCCTATTTGTTGGAGTTTAGTTTTCTTGTTTTCAAACACATTATGAATTATCTTTCTTTCTCTGTTATAGTGTCATGTATTGCTCTCTAATCTGGCTTTTTCCACAAATGTAAACAGGATGATGATCCTTATGTTCGCAAGACAGCGGCCATTTGTGTGGCAAAACTTTACGATATAAATGCTGAGTTAGTTGAAGATAGGGGTTTTCTAGAATCTCTGAAGGATTTGATTTCTGACAATAATCCAATGGTTGTGGCAAATGCTGTGGCAGCCCTTGCAGAGATTCAAGAGAATAGTGCCAGACCCATCTTTGAGATCACTAGTCACACACTTTCAAAGCTGCTCACTGCTCTAAATGAGTGCACAGAGTAAGCAAACTGTATTGTCATGGTTGTAAATCTAGAGTTTTTTTTGAAGCTTCCTGGTTGTAAGCATGATGTAATTTCATTGGATTATTTCATGGTTATTGTACTTAAAATATCCTGGGATAGCTGTCTATAATAGAAAAGAAAAATGAAAGTAACTAAAGCAATAACTATGTGATAAGCTTATGCAGCATGCTTGTTATTGTATTATTTTTCACCTTTAACTCATTTCTCTCTTCTTTAAATCTTTTCCCCCCTGTCTGTTGGCTGTAATGTTCTTGGTGTAGACTTTGGTTTGCTGCATGCATGTTAGTATGATAGCATCTAGTTATTAGGTTGGATGATAGAACTTCATTGGAAATTGAATGATTCCTTGTTTTGGTTTATGTTACCATCAATTTTTTTTTTCTATTAATCTGGTGCCTCGAAACCCTGAAAGTTCTTTTCTTGGACAACCTATCAGTTTGTTTATCTAAGTTTATTGTGTTCCTTTTTCAGGTGGGGCCAAGTTTTTATATTGGATGCTCTTTCTAGATACAAAGCGGCTGATGCTCGTGAGGCTGAGACTATAGTGGAACGAGTGACTCCACGACTGCAACATGCTAATTGTGCAGTTGTACTCTCGGCTGTTAAGGTAACAAGTTGTTAGTGTTTTTCTGATGTTCTGCTTCATCATCTTGGTATTCTGCCTTTGCCAGTTATCGACCTATTGCATTTAATCAGCTATTACTCCATTTTTCTTTTCTTTTTTACTATTTGCACCTTTATAGATGATCCTCCAACAAATGGAACTCATCACCAGCACTGATGTTGTCCGAAATCTTTGCAAGAAGATGGCTCCTCCTCTTGTGACTCTACTTTCTGCAGAACCTGAGATACAATATGTTGCACTGCGGAACATCAACCTAATTGTACAGAGACGGCCCACTATACTTGCACATGAAATTAAGGTAATAAACATAGACCTGGCGACTACATGACGTGTACAGATTTACTCACGGTCTCTATTGCTTAACATGTCGTCATGTTGTGATCAATTAGGTCATTCTCTAATTTTCTTTTTCTTGTTTTATTTTTTAAATTTCAGGTGTTTTTCTGCAAATACAATGATCCAATTTATGTGAAGATGGAGAAGCTAGAAATCATGATCAAGCTTGCTTCGGACAGAAATATAGATCAAGTATTTCGTTTTTTTAATTTCTGATGCATTTGTCTGATATGCATTTTCAGCCATGGGTTAACTTGGAGTTGTTGAGTTTGTCAGTTCTAATGAGCACTTCTTCAGGTTTTGTTGGAGTTCAAAGAGTATGCTACAGAAGTAGATGTGGATTTTGTTAGGAAAGCTGTCCGTGCCATTGGGCGCTGTGCCATCAAGTTGGAGAGAGCAGCTGAGCGTTGCATTAGTGTTCTGCTAGAGCTGATTAAAATTAAAGTAAATTATGTGGTTCAGGAGGCTATTATAGTGATCAAAGACATCTTCAGAAGATATCCTAACACGTAATCACTAATTTCTGTGCCTTGATGTTATTATCATGAAATTTTGGTTTCCTTTCTTGGAAACTTAATTCTGAATCTCCTTTCCTTTGTAGTTATGAATCGATTATTGCAACGCTCTGTGAGAGCTTGGATACTTTAGATGAACCAGAAGCTAAGGTAATTATGCTTTTTTCAGGTTTTCCATTAGAACATATCTTTCGATGAAGTACTGCTGATTCAAATGAAAATAAATGAACCATGGTTCTAGCTTACAATTTGCGGCCTGTCTTTTCTTCTTCTCTATGTCAAGGCATCCATGATCTGGATAATTGGTGAATATGCGGAAAGAATTGACAATGCTGATGAGCTCCTGGAAAGCTTCTTGGAGAGTTTCCCTGAAGAGCCTGCCCAAGTTCAATTACAATTGTTAACTGCCACTGTGAAACTCTTTCTTAAAAAGCCAACTGAAGGCCCTCAGCAGATGATTCAGGTTTTGCTTTTATTCCTGCATCATTATACTTATGTAACTTATGCTCTGGTTTACTTCTTCCTTCACTTTGACCTTGCATTGATCTTTGGAATGTAAACCCTCTGCTTGTCTCATCTTCTTAGATTATTATAGCATGTTGACATTTGGATTTTTGGACCTAATATTTTGGTTAAAGATTGACAGTTTTATACTTGGAAATTGAAGTCCATGTGACTAATGAATTCTTGCTTGGATACAACATATCTTTCGATGAAGTACTGCTGATTCAAATGAAAATAAATGATCCACAGTTTTCCTAAGTTTAATTTTCTAATTCTGGTCAAGGGAAAATAAATGAAAGGAAAGAAAGTCAGGCGTCTTGTAGCATAAGTTATAATATTGCTGGCATTTGTTGTCATATCTTGTCTTTTCTATTGAGCTTGTCTGCTGGAACTGCCACTACAAATTTACTTGTGAACTTCCGAGGGATGTTTGAACATGATAATTTGCTACTTTAGTGCACCACAAACTAACCTTGGAAAAAAGCCATGTGAAGCACTGTGCATAAACTCTTATCTGTGTAGATAACTTTGATAAACTTTTCAAAAGCAAATGCTTGAAGCAATAAGGGCATACATAAGTGATTAATGTGATAGATATAGTTACTATTAAGTGCTTGACCATTTTTCTGGTTTGGTTCTGTCCTCTCAATTTGTGATCTTTATTCTTTTGGAATTATCAAACATTCAAATTCAACTTACATGGATGAATTCTAGTAATATGTAGTATAATTTGCTAGGTTGGAATACTTGTATCTTGTGTGTCTAGAAGTTTATCAACCCCCCTGTAAAGAAACTATCATGAAGTTTCAGGTTTCTTGCTACATGTTATTTTGACTTCTTTTTTTTCCTGAATTTTATCACTGTTCTTGACATTAACGGCTGTTAACGTCAATGTAGATATATTTCTGGATGTCCATCTCACCACAGACATTCTATTTAACAGGTGGTTTTGAATAATGCAACTGTGGAGACGGACAATCCTGATTTACGTGATCGTGCATACATATATTGGCGACTGCTGTCCACAGATCCAGAGGTGTGGTTTTAACCTCAGTTTATATTTGCTCTGGCTTACATTTATTTTCATTCAGTTAATTTTTTTCTTTCTTTGGGCATTGAGTTGGTAGGGAGATAGATAGTTAGAATAGCTTCTCAGTAGAGAACTTATTTGTACATTGCAACTATTAGCACAATTCTGATACAGTTGGCTACATGCATCCTAATAAATTTGCCTGTATGAGCTACTTTGTTTGTTTGCCTATATAGTCTAGCCACTTCTATCTGTTACAATACTGGGCGAGTTTAATCCTATACATTACTTGATCTGAAAGGAAACTCAAATTCCTTTAGAATTCCACAATTATCATATTTGAAACACAAAAGTTTATGGGCATCATTTGAAATTATGTGTAAACACTTGTACAACTTTTTCATATCTAAAAATCACATTTTGGACTTGTATGTCTGATAGCTGCACTTCATTCTTTCAGGCTGCTAAGGATGTTGTGTTAGCCGAGAAGCCTGTGATTACTGATGATTCAAACCAACTTGATCCATCACTTCTTGATGAGCTTCTTGCGAACATTGCTACATTGTCCTCTGTGTATCACAAGCCTCCTGAAGCATTTGTAACCCGTGTAAAGACAGCAACACAGAGAACTGAAGATGATGACTATGGTGAAGGGAGTGAAGCAGGATATCCGGATTCATCTTCTCATCCTGCTGATGGTGGTGCTTCACCACCCACAAGTTCAAGTAATGTTCCATATGCTGGCACAAGGCAAGCAGGCCCAGCCTCACCTCCAGCTGCTGCCCCTATGCCAGACTTACTTGGTGATCTTATAGGCCTGGATAACAGTGCCATTGTTCCTGTAGACCAGCCACCTACTCCTGCTGGGTGAGTATGATAAGAAGGGTGAACTATTTGTAGGATTGGGGACTTGTGACCACTATTGAAACACTTCATTTAATATTTTGCAGAACTTCTTGTAATGTTATCGTGCATTCATCAAAACATGAACACCGTGCACATTTGCAACTCTTTACTGCATGCTAATTTGATGCTTATTAGCTCTTTTGCATTTCTTGCAGCCCTCCTTTGCCAGTTGTAGTTCCAGCATCAGCCGGTCATGGTTTACAAATTAGTGCACAGCTAACAAGAAGGGATGGCCAAATCTTTTATAGCTTGCTGTTTGAGAACAACTCTCAGGTTCCCCTTGATGGGTTCATGATTCAGTTTAACAAGAATACATTCGGCCTTGCTGCTGCTGGACCTTTGCAGGTTATTTTAATTTCATAGTTTTCTGAACCGGGATTCTGATCAATTTCAATCACTTTGAATATTATGTGTCATTTTATTGTCTGTTAGGTTCCACAATTACAACCAGGGACATCAGCAACAACATTGCTCCCTATGGTATTGTTCCAGAACATGTCTGCTGGTCCTCCAAACTCACTTTTGCAAGTTGCTGTAAAAAATAATCAACAGCCAGTAATTTACTACAATGATAAAATTTCATTGCATGTATTCTTCACTGAAGATGGGAGGATGGAGCGTGGAAGCTTCCTAGAGGTAATAATGGAGATTTTCTTTTTTCACTGGAGTGTGTGTAAAAATTGATGAAGCTAGAGTAATTCTTGGGGGTGTCATAGTGATAATAGTGCTATGATTTATTTTTTCTTTTTTTCTTTTTTTATTTGCATTTCCCTTTCCTTTATGTGATAAATCTCTCTGTATATGGGATAATTATATTACCATACAGTAATGGTGTCCTGATCTTCATTGGTCATTTGCATTTCACCATTCTAAATACTTCTTAGAGCTAAAGAAGACCAGGTGATTTAAGGCTTGTCCATACGAGCAGTATTTGCTGTGTATGAAACCTTGTTGGAAAAAATTTTTGAAGTGGCTTAAATAATGTATTTCCTTCAAGTGTCGAAATTGGTAGTGATTCAATCATCCATTGCTTTTGACTGTGTAGCACTTAAGGTTTGTTCTTTCTGTGGTCTGAAGAGACTGAGAAATTTACATGAGTAATTACATTTCTGTGAATTGAGAATATGTTGGGAACTTGGCAAAGTCTGGCCTGTGAAACTTCATCGCATGATACATATTGGCTATTGAGCAATCTTTTGTTTGCGACCAATATCGAGTTAGCTGTGTGAAAATGTCATTGACCACTAATATTTGTTAGTATACTTGGAAACTGATCTTGTACGATATGATATCCTTGCAGACATGGAGGTCGCTTCCTGATTCGAATGAAGTCTCAAAGGACTTTCCAGGTATTGTAGTGAATGGTGTAGAAGCAACCTTAGATCGGTTGGCTGCATCAAACATGTTCTTTATCGCAAAGCGGAAGCATGCAAACCAAGATGTTTTCTACTTCTCCGTTAAAATTTCTCAAGGTATTCCTTTTTTGATTGAGCTTACCACTGCTGTTGGAACCCCTGGGGTCAAATGTGCAATCAAGACTCCAAACCCTGACATGGCACCACTTTTCTTTGAAGCTCTTGAGACCCTCCTCAAGGGTTAATTACATTTTCTGTGTCATGCATAATTTTCTTTTTTTTTTTTCTTTTTTTTTCCGACAATTTTTGTTTTGTGCAAAATCTGCATTGGGTAGTGAGGTTTTGATAGATAATTCTGGCCTTAGTTTTTTCTTTATTCTCCATCTGTATTAATTAAAAGCATAGACATTTTTATGAACTCCTTAATACTGGTAGTTACTTGGGCACATGTATTTTTATTTTTGGCTTGGGCCAATTTTCTTTTTCTTGTGCAGCATTTATTGAAAGAATCAGATGGATTTTTCTGAGTAGAGTTTCAGGCGTAGCGAAATGCTGTTTTCTGCATTTTGGAATATTGAGAAACATTTCCCAGTTTTGATTTCACACAATTTATTCTTATTATTATTATTATTATTATTATTTTGGGTTGGGTTGGTCGCTCTATCTGAGATCTGAGGTAATGCATTAAGGTAATATTCGGTGTTCATGTCCGTATCAATGTAATAATAAAAAATTACTTTTTCCATTTCACTTTCCCTCTGTAACACAGAAAATTAAGGAAATTTTAGGATTCTTTGATTTTATAAAAAAGGCTATCCATTGATGGAATTACCCTTTTCTAATTCCAAGTACTCTATGTACCTTTTCTAATTCTAAGTAATCTATTGGTTTACGGGATTAAAATTTAATTTTATTACTATTATTATTAGTAGTAGTAGTCGTAGTAGTATTATATAATAAATTTGAATAAGCATGTAAATGTTTTTTTCTAAAAAAATTCTTAAAAAGAGGTTTAAAGTGGGACTAATGAAATACTATCTTTTGGTTTAATAGTGTGCGGTGTGCTGGTGGCTGCATGTATATGCATATTATTAGTACAAATGCATCATATTAGTACTCATGCATTATGATTAAAAATACTAACAATAACAATAAAATCTTAGCTTAATACATAAGGAAGCACCTTATTTTAATTTTATAATTTATTTGAACATTTAAATTTTATTTTTGATCTAATGAGTATTTATATTTGTCAATTTTACGAATACATAAATATAATTTTATAGTTATTTTGAAAAATTATTTTTTTATTACTTTTGATGGATTACTTGTTTTTTTATGTTGTAGAGTGTCATATCAATAGGTATACGTTTGAACATTCGTGCTTATTATTTTCAAAATTAACATAAGAGCACATAGGGGCAAAAAGAACATAAACATCTAACCCTGCTTGAAATTAGAAAAAACCATAAAAACAACAACCAAGTGAGGACTATGCTGGTATTTTGCTTGATCAGCATTATAGAAAATCATAGAAAAAAGTGTTTTATTTCTTTTTATTAAATGATACAAAATTGATTCCAGAATTAATTTTAGAATAAATCAGAAAAAAAGAGCAAATTCAGCCTTTAGGATGAGATGATTTAATGAAATGAAATGATATTAAGAGCAAACTACTACATGAAGTACTAAAAAGAATCACATGTTTATAGTTGTTGGTCGAATATAATTGATTCTCCACACTCTTCCCATTTATCTAACAAGTCCTTGTCTAATTTTTGATCCAATTGGATTTACTCAGATACAATCCGTCGCAATAAGATTCCACCTATTTACCCCATTGCAATAATTAAGACGGATAATGTATTACTTTATGAGCATGGCAAGAGTCCTCAAACGGCATGATCCATTAAAAATTGCCCAAATGTTAGAATTGATTAGGGCGAGAAATGGATTTGATAGTTTAATTATACAAGAGAACATGTGTAATATAGAATACAAATATGGTGCTTAGATTTGGTTTAAGATAGATGTAGGTAATAAAGGGGACAAGAAGTCTTGATGCATAATTTTATTTTCTAAAAAAGAAAACAATAGAAAGAAGCCACATGGTTTTCATCTATAAATGTGATATATTATGGGAGAGAGAAAATGGGAAGAAGCCTTTCATGTGACAAACAAAGCTATAGATTAGCTATACATAATTATAAGTGGTCCAAATTACTTATAAAGAGGACCATTACCCATTATCCATTTGTCCTTGGCTCTACAATGGCTCAAATCTTACTTTCTCTATTTCAAAATAGATGACGTTTAAAGAAAAAAATTTCGTTTCATAATACATGACATTTTGATATAATCAAGATACATTAATTAATTTTTATCAAATATATTCTTAATTGATTTTGGAAAAAGACAAAATTTTATTAGTAAATGCAATTAATATAGTAAGGGTAACAAAATCTTTTAATAGTGAATTAATTGTATTTCTTAATTATTGTGCATTTTTCTCAAACGTCATCTATTTTGAAATAGATGAAGTATTTATTTATCAATCTATATATTTATGTTGTTGTTGATGTTGTGAATCATGATGAAAGTTAAGGACGTTTACCATAATAATTTTGGAAAAATTGCACAATTTGGTTATCAACTTCTTGTGCTTATTCTACTAAATTTTTATTTTTTATTTGTTGAGTTTTCAAATAATTATTTTTCTGTTAAATATCTAAAATGACAACCGTCAATAATTTTTCATATTGTACTTTTGTAATTTTGACTGTTATATTTATATTTAGAGACATACTATATTTATTCCATATTGATAGACACACTTTCTTTTTTTATCTGTCACAAATTATAGATCACCTATTTTTTATAATATAATTAAATATTTAATTATCTAATTTATCCCTTATTTAGATAGCATTTATTAAATCAATTTAGATAAAGAGTTTCAAAATAAGCTTGGAATATTTTTCAGATCAAAATATATAATAGTAAAAATAAAACTGAAAAATATTACAAAATTTTTTTAAATTGGTTGCTAAATTTTTTATGATGAATTAAAAATATATTTTTTTTCAATTTTTTAATTGTTTCTTATCTGAAAAAATACAGGAATGCATATCTTGATTTTTTAAGATATAGGTGGTTAAACAATCACGTGATTTTTTCTGTGGGATCCTTTTTTTTTAAGAAATGCTTGGAAAAGTCGAAAAGGTTTAAATAATTTTTTTTACCCAAAAATAAAAATAAGTCCTTCAACAATAGTCTCTCTATCACCCTGTTAGAATTTGATATTTTATTTTATTTTATTTCATTAACAAAGGGCATATAAGTAAAATACATTTTAAAATATAATTATTTTCTTTAATTAATATTTTATTCAAGGTAATCAAACAATGAAAAATACACTAAAGTAAATTTCTTTTCCTTTATTTCCATTTCATTAAAATAAATTAATTTTTCTACTGATTTTCATCCAAACAGAGAGTAGGAGAAAAGTTGATAATAAATTAAGGGTAAAACATCCACCGCCCTACAGAGAAATTATTGAAATTAAAAGGGAGATAGATGAAATTAAGATAGCATGATTAGAAAAGGTCAAAATCATAAGTGAATTTGTTGACTTATGGGTTTAATCAGTAGCATTGACAACTTCACATTTCAATCCAAAGTGTAAAAATTCACTTGCAAATCGATTGAATCATTGATTTTAGACTTTAACTTTCAATAATAATAATAATAATAAGTACAAATATTTGATATATAAAACCACTAAAATTTAATTAGATGACTAACATTCTGTAAAAATTATAGAAGGTTTCAAACTTTAATTCTTTGTTATTATATGTGTCGATGAGTTATATATATATATATATATATATATATATATATATATATATATATATATTAAGAGAGTGAAACAAAATATTTTGTGTCAAATAAGAAATGAACTTTAAAATATTAGTATTAAACATAATTATTATTAGATAATGAAAAGATTCAATCAGTTCGAGTCTCTCTCTTTTTTAATATAAAAATAAAAAAAAATTCACGCTTTCCACAAAATTAATTTTTCCTTAAATAAAAATTATTGTGCTATTGAATTGAAACATGTCATGGGGCATAAGTCCACAAGAAATGTATATGAAATAAAAAAAAATTAATTTACAGCTTAACTTGATTAATAAATAAAACAATACTAATAATGTCCATGACCATGAGATATTTAGTTCCATTATTTTCAATGATTTATAAATGAACTTTTCTAATTAACATTGAATTATCGATCTTTACAAACTGAAATAGTTTCAAAAAACCCTAAGTATATTATTATGAATTTTTATTTGAATATAAAATTGTGAAAAAAATTAAAAAGGGAATAATAAATAAAAATGTGGTTTTGAATGTTTAAAAAATGTGGGTGAATGGGTTTTGAAGTTTGTGCATTGACCATATGATTGGTAGGCAAGTAGTACTTGTTTTGCTTATTGTCCAATTCTCTTCAAAATCAATAAAAAATAGTATCTTAGGTATGGAATATTACTTGTCAATCATCAAGGCTTCTATTTAGATAAATTGTCAAATTTACAGGCCACTCACACGTTGATTCTTTCTTACTTCAAATAATAATAATAATAATAATTTATAATTCAATCCATTTACATATTTATATATATTTTAAAATTGAGGTATGCTTGCCATACAATTGAATTGTGATTGTCTACTACTGCAAATCTCTCTTCTTTTTTTTTTTTTTTAATCTGAAATACATCCTCCGATCTTTTTAGCTTTAATATTTTTTATATTTGATTTCTGTATTTTAAAAAGTTTATATTTGATTCTTTTACTTTTTAAATTATTCAAATTACATTGAATTTAATCAAAATTGATGAAATTTAAATGTACGGTTTATTAGTATCTTGTAATTTCAACTTAAAATGACTGTAAAATCCATTAAAATATAAAAAAAAAAAGAAAAAGAAAAAGAAAAAGCCAACTCATTACTTTTGCATGATGAAATAATTATATATTTTTCAAATATTTTATATTTTTATACGTACCACTGTCAATTTAAATTAATGTTATACGAGATTAACGGGCCGTATATATAGGTACCACTATCATTTTAAATTAATGTTATACGAGATTAACGAGCCGTATATTTTAATTTCTCAAATTTATTTAAATCAAATTTAATATGAATATCTTGAAAAGTACAAGTATCTAATGTTATTTTTTTGAGATATAGAAATTTAATATAAAAAAAATAGTTGAGAAATTTATAATGCATTTTTGTTTTAGTACATATCCAATTGTTCAGAGTTTGATCTATTTCTTGTACTTTTTATTCTTAAACCGGTCCGTACATTTATCATCTTTTTATTCGGTAACTCGTTACCCAATTAATTTCACTTAATTGTTATAGGTAACAAGAAACCTATGTAAAGTTAAAATGGATTTACTAGTCTATGGTTCATTTTAAGTTGGAGACTACTCTGTTGCTTCCTCTCACTTTTATCCTAATTTATTTACTTACTAATAATCACGAAAAAAATATTTTTTAAGGTCCAATCAGTTGGCCCAATTATATTGACAGGGTCCAAAATTCACTAGCAAAAAAGACAAAAAGTGAGTTGAAAGATAAGATAGAAGGACACGGCGTCTGATCGGACTGATGAGATGTTGTGTCTTATCAGTCAACTGATACAAGCTAGCGCTCATACTTTCTACCTACTCCCTGTCACATCGCCGTTCACCTGCTCCAACTGCCAGTCATCACGGTCCAAGATACTCGAGTACCTCTCATTTATCTCCTATAAATAGCCAAAAGCATAATGACTCCAGGTATTGAACATCTGAAACTTTTTCTCTAAACATTCTCTCCCCATAAAGCTGCTAACTTAAGTTTCGAAGTACTAACCTCTGATCCGACCGGGTACTCCTTGCAGGATCAAGTCATCTGATTGGGATCACTTAGCTACCATCTCTTATTCTTACAGATAAAGACTTTTCATATTTTATCATTTGGTACTTTCGTTGAGAGACATGACAGATTCAAGATCTAACGAGCACGCAGCCTCCGAAGAATATGATCGCAATAGTAACAGTCGGAGTAGATCTAGGTCTGCAGAGAGAAGAAAGAGATCTCTTAGATCACCTACAGGGGTAACCTTCTTCTGGAGTTGATGATGTGGTAATGCGATAGCTAGAAGACACCCCTGTTACTCTTAAGGACATGCACGTTATTCTTAATGACTTCACTAAAAGCATAGTTCAAACGATTAGAAAGGGCAAGATGTCCAAAACTTCTGAAAGAGACCACCAAATAGACTTTGTGGCTGAAGACTTCATAAGAAGAAGAAATAAAGGAATCTCCATAAACGAGCCACGAGCTCACGACGGTGGAAGGATGGGGGTCAGAACCCCAGGCAAATACGATAAAGGGAAAGGAATAAGGTCCTCGAGCAGAGATGTCCCCTACATCTCCAGTAGATCATCTACCTCTTCTATTGGAGATGATTTATCCTTTATGTGCACACCCAATCGCAGTCGCTTTCGAAGAACTAAAAAAGAGTTTACCTCCGCGGTGATGAACAGGGAGGACAAATGGTTTAAATAAAAACTCAAACAGTTTGGCTTGACATAGCCCAAAAAATGGGTGTTTGAGGGGAACACTTGCAACAATACTGCCTCCCCATTCTGCAGGGAGATAACAAAATTTGAACTGCCTTTCAGGTGGAGAGATGTGGTGATGGATAAGTATACAGGTAAAACTGATCTTATTACTCACCTTGCCGAATATTTGACTAAAGTGCAGGTTTACACCTACAATGAAAGGATTACATGCAGATTTTTTCCCACCTCCCTAGGAGGAGACGCTTTGAATTGGTTTCACGAGCTTCATCGGGAATCAATCACATTTTTCAGGCAACTCAAGAAGCTATTCACTATGTGAGTCATTGTGCAGATACATGCGCCAAAGTTAGTGAATGACTTGTGCAACATTTACCAGAGAACCGATAAAAATATCAGAAACTACATCGATCGATTCCAGGCCACAATGTTAGAAGTAAATAATGTAAGCATGGAAATGGCATCGAATGCCTTGGCATGAGGCATCATTGATCGTCCACTATTTGAATCTTTAACAACGAGGCCACCGATTAGCTTTTCCAACTTGATGGAAATAGCCAGACAATACATCCAGTTAGATGATGCTCTCAGATCCAATAGAGCAAGGAAGACAAGTGTCATAGACAGATTACAGTACCCAGACGATTGGGCATTCAGCAGAACCCTCTTATTCGATCGGATAATGAGAAGTCCGGATAGGTCCATTATTTCAATGAATCTGGACAAGTGAAAGGAGATCGGATGGGGTACATTCGATCGGTACAATAATCAGTCAGCTCGGACTTTCACCCCACTCAATGCCAGCCCTGTCCAGGTGTTGATGTGGATCAAAGAAAAGCATATAAAAGTTAACTGGCCTAGGGCATCCGAACAGATAAAAAACAACGAAGATTACAGCAGATATTATGAATTTCACAGAGTTATCGGGCATTCAACTGACGAATATTATTTCCTAAAGAAGGAGATCGAATGGCTCCTACAGATAGGCTCCTTTAAGAGATTTATCGATTAGATTAGAGGGAAAAGTTCCTGTAAGCAGTCTAATAATAGAAGAGATGCTTTCGATTTAGATAACGATGACAAATATGAGAAACCGGACCCATGCAGGCCGTTTGTTGGGGTCATCAAATAATGGAAAAATCGGGTGTAATTATTATAATATGGATTTTCCATGAATTTATTGTATCAAATTTAATTCCCTCTTAGTCTCCTATAATAAGCACTAGACTACCAATCTATTTTGATGTTATCTGTTTAAAATTAAAGAGTTATCTTTAAGTTTTCAAGGCTACAACAATAAAGAAACTATGGTCTAGCAACACACGATAAATCAATAGAAGTTTTAACACTCTGATATCCTCTTACAATACGAGTATCTCCTCGAAACAAGGACTGGCCTAAAGATAGGTATGTGTCCAAAACTTACGAATCTATTATTCATCGTTAATAAAATTTTTTGGCTCCCACTTTACTAACCATCGAAAACTTGAGATGAGGGCCCTAGTGCCTGTAGACCTCATTCCCGATCGATCAATATCATTCAATCGCATCAGCATGAAATAGATCCATCTACTATCGAGAATGCGAGACGAGGGCCCCAGTGCCCGAAGACCTCCTACTCGACCGGTCTTAAAGCAATCATATACACACCACCACTCAAACACAAATCGATTTTCTTAAATTTCGATCAATAAAAATTCTGATTTAAGTAATTAATTTCGATCGATGAAAATCCCGATCAATGATCCCTATTCCAGTCGATAAAAATCCAGAGCGGATACGATCTTTGCAAAGCCACTGTTGGCCAAAATATCTCATGAGCGGACAATCTCCGCAAAGCCACTGTTGGCCAAAATATCTCTTGAGCGGATAATCTCCACAAAGTTACTGTTGGCATTGACTGATCAGTTGGCATTATTTAAATCGCCAAAGTACGGACTGGATATCTTGATTTTCAATCAACGTTCCATCTCGATTAGTGTATCTATTCCAGTCACTCTAAGACTGAGGGTTTAATTTCAATTGATGTCACATCCCAATCAATGAATTGATATGGTATAACTTATCTGCTAAGCTCAACACAGCTAAAAATTTGAAAGTTGGAATCCATTCATTTGCAGGTTAAGTTTTTCTGTTAGGCTCGATGTCCATTCCAAGCCCAAGATGCGAGGCACATTCATCTCCACCGACTCATTTGCTAGGGATATGCAGCTATCACGTGTTGGAATGCATACTTGGTGCGAAGTTGCTAGCCAATAGCCACAGTCAATGCAAGTCTGAAAGGTCATTAGACATCTTATCGGATTTCATCAAATTCATAGCTCTCGCCTGACTGGCTGAATATGTTTATCAGATCAGATAAGTCTATCATTCATTTTAAGGGCTATGGACTACAAAGCTTGAAAATCATTTTCAAATTCAGGAAGTACGATATTTGATTAAGTATTATAAGAAACATGCTCAGAATGAAAACTACTTCATGAAAAGCAACAAGTCATGGCTAGAAAAGAAGTTCATTGTATTCATTTGATAAATTTTGTACAAAGTTACAATTTTTGCTAACGCACAAAAAGAAGAAAATATTACAAAGAAAATCTATGTTTATATATCTACAATTTCTACAGCAAAGACCTCAATCAGAATAGTAGCATGTCCTACAGTTTGCTCAGAAGCAGGCCCTACATCTGCCTCAGTAGGAGGTTGGGAAGACTTCACAGGTGCCTCAGAAATATGCTTTGTCAGCAAGAAGGTTGCAGCTTCAGATTCGATCTTTGTGCCGATGTTAGGCCGAGATGATGCGGTGTCCTGATGAGCCTCCTTTTCATCATCAGTAGATGGAGGATCGGGTAAAATACCCGGGTTATTCATCCAGTTGAGATTAGCCTCAGGAAAATGCCTACCGGCCTCATAAATCAACCTAATCAACAGCTTCCCTTGAATCTCTCCTAAGTGATCCAAAACTTTCTTTTTTTGGGTGGAGAGTTCATCTTCGAGCTTTTTCCCCCACGTCATCCCTTTTTCTGCTAAGGTGGTCTGTAGTGAGTCCCGCTCGCCCCGTAGAAGGTCATGCTCTGACAAAGACTTGTCCCTGTCCATGGTGGCTTTGTATCTGTTCGTGTTGGCTCTCAGACACTCAGACAAATATGTGTATTCGCCCCTTAATCTGGCTACCTTCTTTTTGAATTTTCTCCATAAGGCATTATCGACAGTCTGATGAGCTACATTTCTTTTAAGGTGGTAGACCTCATTTTGCAAAACTTTCAGGTCTTGTGAAAGATGGATGACCTTTTTTTCAGCTTTCCCACCTTTGATTGGGCGAGGAGGGACTCATTCTTAGCTGCATCATATTTAGCTTTCGCTTTTTTCCTCCCCCGATCGGCATCTTTCCATTTTTTTCAAGAGAAAGCAGCCATGCCATGCAAGCGTAAATCCCTTTTTATTAGCTAAAAACAACAAAAAGAGAAGAAGAGGGGTCATTCAGTCAAAGAGATAGAAGATAAAAGGAAGCACAAGGCGAGTTCATTAAAATGAAAAGAGGAAATCTCAAGCATTACCTCTAGGCTTTGCTGCTAAAAAAGGCTATACTCTCGGACGATCCCGACACACATATCTAGATACCATCTTATTATTAACAAACCAATTATCGCCAAATCGATCTTTCAAGATTTCTCCAAGCGACGTAGCCTGTCTCTCAAAAATTCTTGTAGCAGCACGTCGAGCGGACTCGTCCTGGATAGGTTTTTTGCCTCTTATGGCAACTCTAGCATCTGTTACAGCTACTATATCGGCAGCCTTCTTTCGAGCTGCCTTTTCAACTCTTCTTTGCGTAGCTTTATCTATTGAAGCCGTGCTTGTTTGAGCTGCTCCCCTCCGATATAAAGATGGTTGCTCTTCCTTTGAGTCGGATTCATCCCTCAGTTACAACCGCTTGAGAGGACGCTGATCCTCTGCCAAGGGACGAGGAATGATAGGTCCTAAAAGGGATAGAGGAGGATGAGAAGTAGGAACCATCGAGGCACCAGGAACAGAGACAAGAGCACTCGCAGAGGGATTGAAAGCCTAAACTTTTGAAAAAAGACGAGCTTCCTCTTTTTTATTTTCCTTTCCTCTTTGGCAGCCCATTCGGCTTTCCTTTTTGCCTTAGCCCGATCGGCTAGTTGTTTGAAAATGTCACCTCCCTTGGCCATTGCACCTACAACTGCATCACAGAGATAAAATAATATAAGTATCCTCCCCAGTTGATACATATTTCATGAACATGCAATGCATGATTGCCAATATGCGCTTCTCCCACACTCCAATTACAATGCTCACATTCTGCATCATTACCAGCATCGGAGTTTGAAGATCCAAACAGTGTACTTAGGAGATAATTAAAGTCATAGGATTTCCCGTGCCTTTCCACGACATTCAATAGCTTTTTAATATCGATTTCATATATGGACCGATCGGAAGCTTGGTCTTTTAGAGCGACAGCTACATCTGACCGAATTAGTGACACTTCAAATCTACCAGCTATCCCCACCAAAAAGAATATTTTTTAAAAAACTTTCATGGATGACGGTACAACGAATAGCTTTCTCTGCAGTCGGCTTATAAAAAAATACTCTGTTCCATCACTCCGGCCTGAGATATAAAAAAATACGTGAACAGATCCAGAGTTGGCGTCACTCCCTCTATCTTACAGAGGATCTTGAAGTAGGCCATTGTTCTCCATCCGTTCAGATATAGTTGATTGGGGGCAATTCTATATCCTTTAAGAATTACTATCTCAAAGGCACCGAAAGAAAGCCTCAATCCTGCGTCCAAGCTCCACATATGGCAAATAACCCACTCATTATTCTCATGCTCAAAAGGTCTCTCAATCATCACTATGAAATTTGGACAGACCATCACAGAGACCTCTGCGGGAAGATCGTATTGTGAAGAAATTTTAGTCACTTTCTCTTCCGTCAGTTTTAAAGGACGAACCACGATCTCATGGTCCTTATAAACTTCAAGAAAACTCTTGTCTATCGATTGGCTGCTGCTAGAAGCCATCTAATTTAAAGGTGGAGAAGTGAAGAATATAATGAACAAGATGAAAATAAAAGGCAAGCAAACAAGAGATATTCACTTGGGTAATTTCGTAGGAGGTCTAGAAAATCTCTAGAATAAGAAAGCAAAGAATCGTCGAAATTCCAAGGGGAAAAAGTTTACAAGAAAATTTGGCAGAATTTTGGTATGGATTGCTGAAAAATGAGAAAAATTCGCACTAAATTCACCTATTTATAGGCAAAAATTTTCTAGAATACTCAAAGCGCCTTTTCATCGGATGACTGCCATGTGTCACCAATCCGTTATTATATTTCAGAGAACAAAGCGCTACCATCGGCATGTGCACAGGCATTAAATACAAAATAACTATCTGAAATGAATGGATACGACTCTTCAGATAGGCGTCTCATAAAAATTTAAAAATTTCGCCCAAAGATTTAATTCGCCCGATCGGACCCTTTAGAGGGGAGACAAGTGATAACCACGAAAAAAATATTTTTCAATGCCCAATCAGTCGGCCCAATTGCACTGGCAAGGCCCGAGGTCCACTAGCAAAAAGGACAAAGCGTGAGCTGGAAGATAAGACAGAAGGGCACTATGTCCGATCGAACTTATGGGATATCATGTCTTATCAGTTCGCTGATACAAGCTAACGTCTATACTTTTCACCTGTTTCCTGATACAACACTGCTCACCTGCTCTAATTGCCAATCATCACGGCCCAAGGCACTTGAATATCTCTCATTTATGTCCTATAAATAAACAAAAGCATAATGGCTCCAGATATTGAATATTTGAGTCTCTCTCTCTAAACACTCTCTCCCTAAAAAGCTGCTAACTTAAGTTTTGGGTGCTAACACCTGATCCGACCGGATACTCCTTCTTGCAGGATCAAGTCATCCAATCGGGATCACTCAGCTGCCAACTCTTCTTCTTACAGATAAAGATTTTTTGTACTTTATCAGTTACCATTTTTTAAATAAAAAATTTTAAAATAAAACTGAAATATTTTGAATCAAAATATAAAATAATTAAGATAAAAATAAAAAAATATTCCAAAACTTTTTAATTATTTGTTAATTTTTTTTAAATAATCAAGATAAAATTAATTATTTGTTAATTTTTTTTTCAATTTTTTAGTTGTTTCTAATTTAACAAAATATAAGGATGTATATTTTAGTCTTATGTCAAGATATGTATATTTTAATTTTTTAAGATATAAATAGTTAAACAATCACGTAATTTTTTTTATAGTCTATTTTCTTTTAACAAATATATTTGAAAAATTCGAAAATATTGAAATATTTTTTTTACATTACAACTTCTTTTTAAATTAACAAACGGTATTTTAAACATATACATAAAGCAAAAATATATATGCTAATTCCATGTCAAGCTACTTCAGCATAGAAATATGCTGAATGGAATACAGGTGAACGTTATGGAGAAAACAACAAATAAAAAAACAAAGAGGAGTTACACGTGTTAAGCTATTTTTTTATATGAAATATAAAATATAATTGAAATAATTATTGGATAAAAAAATAAAAAAAATATAGCCGTAATTTATATAAAAAGAGAGTGAAGTGAGAGTGATATGTGAATGGAAATGAAAAGGGTAGTTGGCAGGTCACATGAACATCATAGCATACTCATATTCCTTCCAGCAAAGTCCTTCCCACCATTTTCTTGTCTTTTTATTTTTTTATTTTTTCCCTAAATTCACAGGCAGATGCACCAAACTTTTATTTTATCTTCTTATATCTTAAACAATTAAATCTTAATTAATTAATTGATTAACCTTCATCAAGCTTATTGGACATTATACTTTTATCTTTTTTTCCTTCCTTAATATAACCGGCACAAAGGAATTGACTCCTGTGCCCCCACTGCATTCACCGCAATTATAGCATTTCCAATTCAAATGACACTCCTGCCCTTAAATTAGGGGCATTTTGATAACTGCGGTTTCAACGTTATTTATAAAAAGATTAAGGTGATTTTTTATTTTTGAATTCTTCTAAATAAAATAATTTTGCATTTAGAGTTTGACCTTTTTGCCCCTTAGAGTCAATTAAACA
This sequence comes from Excoecaria agallocha, assembly GCA_037975025.1. NCBI lineage: Eukaryota > Viridiplantae > Streptophyta > Magnoliopsida > Malpighiales > Euphorbiaceae > Excoecaria > Excoecaria agallocha. The sequence continues at coordinate 35,698,813 of CM075822.1, read as the reverse complement.
ATATAATCATATTTCATTTTTTGGATAAAAAATACATGTGACAAACTGCACTAATAGTATCCAATATAATTATATAATAAGTAAATCCATATTTAACTTCTCAATTTGTTTACAAAATTTATTTTAGCATTTAAACTCAGATACCGATTAAATAAACACCTCAATTTGTTTTTTTTTTATTTCAGTAATAAATACAAATTCATATATAGTGGAAAGAAATTGTAGAAGCACATAAGTTATAAATGCGCTGACTTGACAAATAAACCAATAATATGATGACAGAAATTGCTTTTTTAATTTTACCGACGGAAAATCTGTCTGTTTTCCGTCGGTAAATTTTATTAATGAATTTTTTTAATATCTCATGTTAACCTTGAGTTGCCAAAAACATATTAAAGCAAACAACAATAAATTCAAAAAATATCAGCAAGGAAATTAGCAGCATAAGCCATCAGCAAGGAAATCAAGATTCCTTTCATTTGTTCTATTATTTCAGTTTTGGCTTTTTATCAAATATTTAAAAGCCAGAAAATTCACTAGTTAAAACATAAAATGCATATTTTGCATTGAAATAAATTACAACTGAGAACATAGCTTATAAAACAGAGATTACAAAATAATTACAAAGAATTTCAAATAAATTGTAAAATACAACCAAGAACACAGAGAATTTCAGAAGCACAATGGAAATTGGTAAGAAATTGTTATGTTCTCAATTTATTATCCTATTCTAAATTATAAAATATACTTTTAGAACTCAAGCTTGAAGGAGCAAATCTTCAGGATCTGTAGACCCCAAATCAAAATTAAGCTAAATCAAAAACCAAAGCAAGATATGAGATAAAATTTTAACTAAAAGAGATTTAAATTATATAAAACTAAAAATAAAAAATCAAAGCAAAATAAAAATCAGATGAGACAAATGACAAAACAACCACGCATATTATGGAACAAACTATACTAATAAGTTTAGTAAATCAAATTTTTTAACCAAGATTTTCAAGAAAAGAAAATGAATTTTTGTCAGATTTAACAAACCATTTAAATAACATTGGAAGGAATTCTTTTGTGCATAGTTATCCATTGAAAAGCTCATATACCCAACACATTTCTAGTAGTGATTCCAATCTAAATGGAGATTTCTGATAGAATCATAAAGAACAGCATAAGCTGAGTCACTAGAAAACATACTGGAGGAAGAAGTGATAACTATGGCAAATACATTCTTAAAGGCCCAACCAAGGCGGCCCAACAACATTCGACAGAGTCCAAATCCAATAGCAAAAAAGGCAAAGCGTGATCTGAAAGACAACTCATGGAACTTTCCTGTCAAGTTGCCGCTCACCTATTCTGACTGTCAGTTATCACGCCCCAAGGTACTCAAGCATCCATGCAAAGAACTCTTATAAATAGCCTAAAGCACAATGACTCCAGGTATTGAACATCTGAGACTCTCTCTCTCTAAATATTCCCTCTCGAAAGCTACTAACTTAAGTTTCGGAGTGCTAACGCCCGGGTTCAATTGGACACTCCTTTTACAAGTCCAGCCATTCGACCGACCCTTCAACTGTCAGCTCTCCCCTTTACAGACAAACCATTTTGTGTTTTATTATTTTGGTGATTCCGTTGAGAGCCATGGAAGATTCAAGATCTGACAGGAATGCAACTCTTGGAGACAACAATCTCACCAGTCAGGGCAGATCCGGGCCCTCAGGGAGAAGAGAGAGATCTCCCAAATCACTTTTTAGGGGTAGCCTTCCCCCAGATTCCAACGCCGCAGTCATGAAACAACCGAAAGATACCCCTATCACCATCAGGGACATGCACGCTATTCTTAGTGACTTCACTAAAAGCATAGTCCAAACTTTGAAAAAAGAAAATATGCCCAGAGCTTATCAAAAAGGCCATGAAACGGATTACATGGCCGAAGATTTCAGAAAAAGAAGAAATAAGGGGATTTCCATCAATGAGCCAAGAGCTCATGATAGTAGGGGAATGAGTGCCAGAACCCCATGCAAGTATGACAAGGGGAAGGGCACGATGTCCTCAAGTAAGGATTCCCCGTACACCCCCAGTAGATCCTCCACCTCGTCCATTAGGGATGATTTATCTTTTATGTGTACGCTAAATCGCAGTCGCATCAAGGGACGGCGAGATGAATTTACCGCGGCTGCCTTAAGCAGGAAAGACAAATGGTTCAAACAGAAACTCAAGCAGTTTGGCTGACAGGCTCCAAAAAAGGAGTGTTTGAGGACAACACCTGTGGCAACACTACCTCACCGTTCTGTAGGAAAATCACGGAGTCAGAGCTACCTTTCAGATGGCGAGATGTCATAATGGACAGATATACAAGTAAAACTGATCATGCTACTCATCTTGTTGAATATCTAACAAAAGTGCAGATATACACCTACGATGAAAGGATTGCCTGTAGGATATTCCCTACCACACTGGGAGGAGATGCTCTCACATGGTTCCATGAGCTCCCGCAGGGTTAATCACCTCTTTTCGACAACTAAAGGAGCTATTCATTACACGGTTCATTGTACAGACACGAGCGCCAAAGTCTATGAGCGATCTGTGCAACCTCTACCAGAGGACTGATGAAAGTCTTTGAGACAACATCGACAGATTCCAAGCTACAATGTCAGAGGTAAGGAATGTAAGCATGGAAATGACATCCACCGCCTTAGCCAATGGCACCATCGATAGGCCTTTATTTGAATCATTCACAACAAGGCCGCCCCGTTAGCTTTGTCGATTTAATGGAAAGAGCAAGGCAGCACATTCAGCTGGATGACACCCTGAGGTCCTCCAACCGAGGCCAAAGGAGCAGCATTATGGATAGGTTGCAGCACCCAGACGAACGATCATTCGATCGAGCTCCACCATCCGAGCGGGTTATAAGGAGCCCGGAGAGAGCTTCCACTTCAAGAAATTTGGAAAAAAGAAAGGAGGCAGAATGATCAAAGTTTGATCGGAATGCTGGTTCGCAGGCTCGGACTTTCACCCCACTTAACACCAATCCCACGCATGTATTGATGTGGATCAATAAGAATAATCAAAAGGTTAACTGGCCGAGAAAGATGGACGAGAAAAGTAGAAGGACCAGGAATCACAATAAATATTGCAAATTCCACAGGAATATTGGCCATACAACCGACGAATGTCACCAGCTGAAAGAAGAAATTAAGCGACTCCTGTAAAGAGGGCATCTCAAAAGGTTCGTAGGTTTAACTCGAGGGGCCAAACAATCGGACCATAAGAAAGATGATGACGATGATGACGAGCGAAGAAGGCCAAAGAATGCGGATCCATGTCGACCATAAGTCGATGTTATAAATATGATCACTAGCGGATCATCTTACGGAGAGGATCTCTCCAGAAAAAGAAAGGGCGAAGGTGTCTATATCGCCCAAGCATCCGAGCGGCCAGCCCCAGTCACCATATCCAATGAGGATACACGAGATGTATTGTTCCCTCATGAGGATTCCCTTATCGTCAGGGCACGAATCAACAACTTTAATGTGAGGAGGATATTGGTGGATGATGAAAATGCAGTAAATGTACTTACCTTTCAAGCTTATAAAGCCACGAGTCTCCCGATCGAAGAAATTAAACCAAACGCCACACCACTGATAGGACTTGGCAACGCTACCATTTCAGTAGCAGGATCGGTCGGCCAGGAGGCTCTAGTCTACACCTGTAAGGTAACTTTTATGGTTATTGATATGACTTTTGCCTATAATACTATTTTTGGCAGGTCTCTACTTTGTCAAACTGGAGCCATCACCAGCATTCGATACATGGTGATAAAGATCCCGATTAGAGGATGAGTCGTTGTCCTTAAGGGTGATCAAAAGGCATCTAGGGAAGCATATGTCGCCACAATAAAACACAAAAAAGAGGTCATGATGGTAGGACGATTCGTACCAACGCAGGGACAAAAAAAGGCCATGATGGTAAGACGGTCCGTACAGCACATTTGGCATGAGTAAGGGGGTCGAGAAGGCTTCCATTCAAGTTTTTGTAGAAGTCGTGCTCCCGATCAGAATATCTTGGCAGAATTTCCTCTGTATCACCGTGGACCACTTCTCCAAATGGATCGAGATAAAACCTCCAACAAAAATGAAGTATGAAGGAACATTATTTATAGAGCAGTGGGACGAGCTAGGCCTCCAATCAAATACTCTTGGAAAGCTTAGAGAAACGACTGACCTGCCTCCTATCCCGAATGGATATAGGCACAGGAGACGCCAAACTAGGAATGCCCCTTATGAAGTATCGAATGTCCTCAGCTCCAATACCTATAGACCCAAGATCCTTGAAGGCTCGAACATCTCCGGAAGCCAGGATATCGCATTGCTAAAGAAGTATTGAGTATAATCATGTATAACTTAACATTCAATAAAGAAAGTATTCTCCATTTCCTCTTCATTTTTGGAAAAACAATGTACGTTTTCATTTATTTGTTTTTAGATTTTGTTTTTTGTTTGTCATTTGCAGGTAGTTTGTCTTACTCCAATCAACAGACTTTGGCCGATCGGTCCCTGTTACTAGGCCTGACATAGCTGAAAACGCGAAAAGCTTTACTCCAATTTGAATTCCTTTATTTGGTTCGATATTGCTCCAAACCAAAAATGCAAGACGTTTTTCATTTGATCTCCACCAATATTTTCGCTAGGTTCGATGTCTATCCCAAACCAAAAATGTGAAACTCTGCAAGTAAATACAAAAAGCCACTGATTGGCTAAAATATCCTTTAGTGGATAATCTCCATAAAGCCACTGATTGGCCAAAATATCCTTTAGTGGATAATCTCCATAAAGCCACTAACTGGCCAAAATATCCTTTAGTGGATAATCTCCATAAAGCCACTGATTGGCCAAAATATCTTTTAGTGGATAATCTTCATAAAACTACTGATTGGCCAAATTATCATGTAGTGGATAATCTCCACAAAGAAATGGATTTTCGCGAAGCCCGAACGGACCTCTCACTATGGAGTATGAGGGACAAGGGCCCCAATGCCCAAATACTTCCAACTCGATCGATGAGGGAGAGATCTGTCATAAAACTAAAGACTAAAATTTTGATCGATGATGCATCCCGATCGATGAATCAATATGGTGCAACTTATCTGTTAGGCTTAACAAGGCCATAAATGGTAAAGTTGAAGTCCATTCATTCAGAATAAAGTCCCCGTGATAGGCTCGATGTTCATGCAGAGCCCAAGACAATGAAAAATTCATTCGTCACGCATGATTTTCTGACTAATATCCAATCGGATAGAACTTCAATTAAGTTAAAGACTGAAAAAGTTGTCTATTGTGCTTAAGACGATAAATTTGAGTCCGGTCGGACTAATCAAATGCCGATCCCAAAATGGTCGTGCATTACAATGCTTGAAAAACACTTTAAAATTCAGAAAGTATTCTCGATTAGTCAATTTTACACATTCTCCATGTTTAAATTCCTGAAATTTTCATGGTCGATAAATGTTTTATTCTCCATTTGATAATTTCATGATAGATTTTGCCTGAATTGATATTGAATTATGAAGACAATTGAAAGAAAAATGCTTTGACACATCGAAATTTTCAGATATGAAAAAAAAACATAACAAAACAAAAAACACTATTATTACAAGAAAGAAAATCTAAACCTCTATATCTACAATCTCTACAACTGTAGGAGGCATATCCGCATCGGCTAAAGGTTGTGAAGGCTCTAGGACATTCGCAGGAGCAGGATCTATTGGTACTGAAACAGTCGCACTTGGCCCGATTGGTTTCGCAGGGGTGATCAGAGATGACTAGGGATTATGGAGAGCCTCCTCTTCATCATCGCTGGAATGAGGGTTGGGCAAGATCCCTGCGTCCTCCATCCAGCTAAGGTTAGCCTCAGAAAAGTGTTACTCGGTTGCATAAATCAACCGAGTCAATAACCGTCCTTGGGCCTCCCCCACCTGGTCCATTAGCTTTTCTCTTTGGGCAGCAAGTTCGTTCATAAGCTTCTTACCCCACGCCATTTCTCTTTCGGTCAAGGAGGTTTTAATGATTCCCGCTCGCCCTGCAGAAGGTCACGCTCCTCCTTCACTTTTGAGCAATCGGTAGAAAGACATCTACACTCCTCCCTTAACCCTGTTGGCTCCTCTTCAAATTTATGCACTAAGACGTTCTCGACAGTCAGACGGGCCACGTACCCTTTAAGATGATCAATCTCTCTCCGTCGAGCTCTCAGGTCTTGAGAAACACGAGCGGCCTCCTTCTTTAATTTTTTAATCTCTGACTGGGCACGAAGGGATTCTCTCCTAGCAGCTTCACACTTATCTTCTGCTTTTCTTCTCGCCCGATCAAAATCTTTCCATTTCTTTTGCCAAAGATTAGCCACGCCATGTAAGCGCAAACCCCTTTTTATTAACTAAAAGACAAAGGGGGAGATAAAAGGGTCAGTTAGTCGAAGAAATAAGGGTCAGACGAAGCAAAAATTTCAGGAATTTTGTAGAATAAAAGTTTGGCTATCGTACCTCCAGACTTTACTGCTGAAAAAGGCCGCATTCTTGAGATAATATATTGGGATCCTCCATCGCCTTGAAATTGCTGTCCTGAAGCATACCTCGGCATAAATAATTTGATACGACCTTATTGTCAATAGACCAGCCGTCACCAAATTAATTTTTCAAAACCTCTCCTAGTGATGAGGCTCGTCTTTCGATAATTCTTGTGGTTACATTTTGAATCAGCTCCTTGTTTCTAGTAGCAATCCTTACGTCCACCATAGCTACCAGGTCGACAACTTTCTTCTTGACCTCCTCCTCGATCCTCTTTTGGTTACCTTCACCCTTTACGAACGTGTTTGTCTGGACTGATCTCCTATGATGTTCAGCTGTTCGCTCCTCCTCATAATCAGTTTCATCCCTTGAAAGCAAATGCCTATGGGAACGCTGACCCTCAGATAATGGTCGGTCGAAAGAGGATCCCGGAGGGGTCTAAAAAGGGCAGACAATAGGAGTTGTGATATCACTAGAAGCAGTAGCGGGAGTGGTTGCAGAGGGATTGAAAGTCTGAGCATCCGAAGAAGGCACGAGCTTTCTCCTTTTAGATCTCCTCTCCTCCTTAGCAGCACAATCTACCTCAATTCTTGCCTTGGCACGATCGGCTAATTGTTTGGCGACATCATCCCCCTTAGCCATCACGTCCGCAGCTGCGTCACAAAAATAAAAGATAAGTATTTTACCAGCTGATATACTTTTCATAAACATGCAATGCATAATTATCTATATGTATGCTTCTCCCACACTCCAATTATAATGCTCACGTTCCACGTCAATGGCAGCGTTGGGTTTCAGGTTCCCGATCGAATTGCCCAAAAGACTGACCGGCTATTCGATTTTTCAGACCTTTCAGAGATAACGGTGTATTGAACAACTTTCTCTATGGTCGGCAAAAAAAAAAATTCCAGGGTTGGTGTCACCCCTTCTATCTCATAGAGGATCCTGAAGCAGGACATTGTTCTCCATTAGTTCGAATGAAGCTGATTAGGGGTAACTTCGTAATCTTTGAGAATTGCAATCTCATAAGCACCAAAGAAAAGCCTCAACCCAACATTCAAGCTCCATAAATGGCAAATGAGCTACTCTTTATTCTCACGACCAAAAGGCCCCCCTGTCATCGACATAGGGCTTGAGCAAGCCATCACAAAGGCTTCTGGAAAGATTGTATTGAGAAGAAATCTCAGCCATTTCTCTCTATGTGAGTTTTAAAGGATGGGCCATAGTCTCACAATCTGTGCAAGCTTCAAGAAAACTCATATCTATAGACTGGCTGCTACTCAAAGTCATCTTTAGTGGAGGGAGAGAAGTAAAAAACGAAGATATGAATAAAGAAGAGAAATCAAAAGCAATGATTGTTTACTTACTTAGGTATTCTTGCAAAAAGTCTGAAGTCACTAAAATAGCGAAGTTCACACAGAAAATTTGGCAGAGTCTCGCTAAAAATCACTGAAAAATAAGAAAAAATCACCACAAGAGTGCCTATTTATAAGCAAAATATTTATACAATACTCCAAACGCTTATCCATTGGATGATCGCCACATGTCTCCAACTCACTGATGGCGGTTACGGAGAATGAAGCGTCGCCCTTGACACGCGTACCAGCAATAAATACATAGAGACTGCCCAAAATAGATAGACGCGACTTATCGAATTCGAATCAATTCAAAAATTCCCGCCAAAATGATAAAATAATACATCGCCATCGCTCGATCGAACCCGTTGGAGGAGGGACAAGTGATAACTATGGCAAATACATTCCTAAAGGCCTAACCAAGGCGGCCCAACAACGTTCGGCAGGGCCCAAGCCCAATAGCAAAAAAGACAAAGCGTGATCTGGAAGATAGCCCATGGAACCGTGATGTCTGATCGGACTGATGGGACAGTACGTCCTGTCAGCCCACTGACAAAAGCCAACGCCCATACTCTTCACCTACTTTCTGTCATGTCGCCGTTCACCTACTCTGACTGTCGGTTATCACTCTCCAAGGTACTCAAGTACCCCTCTAAAGAACTCCTATAAATAACCTAAAGCACAATGACTCCAGGTATATAACATCTGAGACTTTTTCTCTCTAAATATTTCCTCTCAAAAGCTACTAACTTAAGCTTCGGAGTGCTAATGCCCGGGTCTGATCGGGCACTCGTTTTGCAGGTCCAGCCATCCGATCGGCCCTTTAACTGCCAGCTTTTCCCTTTACAAATAAACCATTTTGTGTTTTATCAAGAAGGAAGCCAGATTGGGTAATCAAAAATTAAATCAATAGCAGAGATTATAGAAATATCGCCAAAAAACTTTACCTCAAGGGAAACAAGATAGGCAAAGGTAGCTAAATCCCGACCAGTATCCTCATCTTACATGATAATCCATGAATTTTTAGAAAGAGAGTAGTCGTGTGCATGAGAAGTAGAAGGGTGCCGTCTGATATGCACGTGGTTGGGAGGCAAAAGTGGTCGGACACGTCAGGACGAGAATCTTGCAAAAGAAAGCTAGTCCAGTCGGACCGGGCTTGAACTCTTCGATGATTAAGTCAGTTTTAAATTTTTTAAAAAGAGAATGTATTGAGATAAGTTATCTTTTTAGTGTTTTAAAAATGAATATGATATTTATAAGAGTAAAAAATTCACTTAAAAGGCCTATTCTTGTGTTAGAATAGGTAAGAGAAGATGTCATTTTTGACAAGTGGCGGTAGCATGCGTCAGAAGCCTTTAACAGGTTAAGGCCATCTAAGTTGATCGGACTAATCACATTAGATGAATTTTTGACATCCCTTTGGCAGTATGTCCGAGACAGATATGACGCGGGGCCATTCAATCTGGTGGGCTTTGCTTCCTATTGGTTCGATTTATTTATGAAATATTGGGTATTATTATTTATTTCTCTTATAATGCTCTAATTGACAGATTAAGCTTATCAAAAATCTTTTATTTTATTTATGCGGCCTTTCGCGAAATAGTTGTATATTTGTGAAAACCTATTTTAAAGATATTTTTGGTTAATACTTGGTCAGACGCTCTTTTTATCTGTCCATTCGAGTTTTTGGCATATGGATGAGCTATTTTGAGAGAGATATCTTAGGCATTTTGCTTCGTTTTGATCCTATTTATAGCCTTTGGATTTACGAGCTCATATTGAACTCCGCATTGCGGATTTTTTTCCTTTTTTCATTATAATAATTAATTAATTTATACATTAAAATACCCTTATTTAATATTTTTAGCAAGTGTTAGTTAGATATTTATACTTCTTTACATGTACTTTTCTTTTAATAGATGCCAAGGTAAAGTAACAATAATATATTTATATATAACTGTACTTTCAAAAAAAATTGTATATAATCGTATAGTTCTAATTCTAATATTATGACTCTCTCAAACCAAGAAATCAATATTAGAATATGTTTGAAATAAATAAATTTCATAAAATTTTATAAAATTTATTTGTAATTCTATTTTTTTTATGCTGAAAATGTAAAAAAATATTAAAAATTAAATTTTATGAATTAAATTTCATAAATTTTATTATATTTTCACTAAATTTTATCAAAATAGATGAAATTTACAAATAAATTTTTTTTTTATTTTTAAGAAATCAATTTTTAAAACACTATAATACATTTGTTGTAGTATATATACTAAATTGTTATTTTCAAATTTTATTACAGTATACTACTCAAATATATATATATATATATTTGAAAATGACAATTCAATATTTATTTGTTAAAATTAATTTTTGTTGATTTTTAAAGATATACTTTTTTTTTTAATTTTATTTATTTAAATAATAATTATTAACATGATTATAATAAATATCATTATCCATATTTTTTTTATTGTTATTGTTATATTATTATTATTATTATTTAATTTAATAAATATTAAACAAAGGAATCCTGAATAATAGCAACAACAATAAGAACAACTTATTATTAATTTTTTATTATAAAAATCTACAATTTAATTTTTTAATAAACATGAATATTTTAATTAATTTTATTAGAATTATGAATAAATTTATTTAATTGAAATGCTTTAAAAATATTAGAAATCTAATATTACTATATTTTAAATCAATAAATTTTTAATTCTAAATTAACTTAAATATCAATAAAAATATTATTTTATTATTATAAGTCACTTGTATATTATAAATTTGATTTAATACTAAAAATGACATGTGAATTTTGTCTAAATTTTTTTTTGTTTATCGAAAGTTATTATCCAAAAATACATCAAATTAGTATTGAGGATATTTTAAAAAATAAAATAGAAATATATTTATTTATTTTAAATATAAAAACAAAAAATTTATTTTTAATTTATATTTTAATTATTTTATTTTAAATATAAAAAAATATTTATAAATTAATTTTATATATAATTTATTTATAAATAAATCTCGTAATTTGAATTCTTTTATTATAAACGACTCTTAAGTCTTAACGACAATTTTCTTCCCTATCAAATAGAAAATTCCTATTTTCTGTTTGTCGGAGATAGTAGGAATACGGCTTTTTCATATAATTACATAAAAATTGAGGGGTAAAAACGTAATTGTATCCAGTAATTATTACTTGCATTGGGTGACAGTGGTGGAGCCTTCTATACAGACACAATAAACTGACCATCAGTGGGTCCCACAGTGGAGCCCACATCTACGTTCATACCGAGAGTTACGATCTTCGGCTCTTGCTATCCGGTCCACGTGGAGCCAGAAGTTTCAGCCGTCTCTACAAAAGAAAGCTGAAAGGGCAATACAGTCATTTACGCAAGGTCCTTAACGTCACAAAATTAAAGATTTTCAAAAATCAAATTTTCAAAATATGATTAACACAGCCAAATCAAACAAACATCCACACCGTTCAAACATTCCATCTAACGGCATCCAACGGACAAAAATAAAAAAGGAGGGAAATAACATTAGCCGTTCGATCTCACTGCCTTGCCCTATCTTTCCCTTATATAACCCTCCATTCTCTCCCAAAAGTATCCGCATCGCGTCTCAGTACCGCTCCCTAATACTCTTACTTGATCGAGCCTCACTCGGACCTGATCACCGAAATAGTCTGAACTCCACCGCCGGTCGTCCGTTACAATCGGTACGTTTTGCATTCTTAGATCTGATATCTGTTTATAGTTTGAATTGTGTTTGGATGCTAAGAAAACAGAGGAAATGAACTAAGATTTCTAGTGTTTTGAGTGCGTGTTTAGTAACTATGCTGAGTATCACTCGTGGTTTCTGTTTTATGAGTTGAAGTTTGTTTTCCATTTTCTAGGCAGCCAAGGCTAGATCCGCTATTGATTGTTTCATACTTGAAGCTTTATTGATTGAAATCTTTTACTCGTCATTGCCATATTTTTCTTCTTCGACTCTGTTAGAAGTGTAGTTCAAGAATTGCTTAGTAGTTCAGTGATCTTTTCTCCGGTTTCATTACTTTTCCTTTCTGAAATTCTGCAATTAAGTTAGAATTTTGTTCACAATTATTACATTTTTCTTCTTTTTATGCGTTTGGCTGCAATTTAAACAGCCTAATTAGAGAAATGAAGTTCTGACAACACTTTGAATGTAATGTTTGCTTTCAGAGAAACAAAAATGAGAGAAATCCTTCACATTCAAGGTGGACAATGCGGAAACCAGATCGGATCTAAGTTCTGGGAGGTAGTTTGCGACGAGCATGGCATTGATCCCACCGGACGTTACGTTGGATCCTCTGAGCTGCAATTGGAGCGCGTGAACGTCTACTACAATGAGGCCTCCTGTGGACGATTTGTCCCTCGTGCTGTGCTCATGGATCTTGAGCCTGGTACCATGGACAGTGTGAGGACAGGTCCCTATGGTCAGATCTTCAGGCCTGATAATTTTGTGTTTGGTCAGTCTGGTGCGGGAAATAACTGGGCCAAAGGTCATTATACCGAGGGAGCTGAGCTTATTGATGCGGTTCTGGATGTTGTGAGGAAGGAGGCTGAGAACTGTGATTGTCTTCAAGGTAATATTGACAGTGTTTAATTTCATTAATAACCATACTAAATGCTCTAATTAAGAAATGCTTTGGTTAATAAACATCATAGGCATATTTCTTCAATTTCTGAATTTGAAGGAAATGAATGTGAAGTTTGTCATGGTAATTGAGCTTTGTTCGTTATTTGATTTGCATTTGTTTGGTATTTGTTTGTAGGTTTTCAAGTTTGCCACTCACTCGGTGGTGGAACTGGTTCTGGAATGGGAACTCTCCTGATTTCTAAGATCAGGGAGGAGTACCCCGACAGAATGATGCTTACTTTCTCTGTGTTCCCATCGCCCAAGGTTTCAGATACTGTTGTTGAGCCATACAATGCTACTCTTTCTGTCCATCAATTGGTTGAGAATGCTGATGAGTGCATGGTGCTGGACAATGAAGCCCTGTATGATATCTGTTTCAGGACTCTCAAGTTGACCACTCCGAGCTGTAAGTTTAGCTTAGAGTTATGTTGCATCCAAAAATTTGATTCTATTTACTTTATGCTGTTGACTAGTTATTCCAGTGGCATGATGTGTTGATACAAGGACCGTGATGACTTTTGTATTGAATTGATTCTTGATCCTGGTTTCCAGAATTGTTTAAGATATGCCTTAATTGCTATTGATGGAGCTTATGATGTTTCTCAAATGTGTATTTAAGAGCTAGAAATCTGTGCTTAATTTATGTTAAATTTGTTATCTGACCATTGATTTTGACAGTAGGTTGTAGTTTCTGATCAAGGTGACATGATCCTCCAATGTAACCACATTATGCTACCGGTTTAGTTTCTGAGATTGGTTAATTTTGTTTACTGTCAACAAGAATAGAGTAGGGTTTGTTTAGTTGTTTAGGGACATTGTTCATGTAACTCCTGTACAATTGCCTATTATGAGCATGCTATTTGTGTCTCAATTTGATATAAACTGTGCGATAATTGTATGTGAATTCGCCTCTATGTTGCTTCATATTTATAAATGTTTGTCATTTAGAAGATACTATATTGATTTTTTTTCTCGGTGATTTTGCAAAAGTTGGTGATCTGAACCATTTGATCTCTGCAACTATGAGTGGTGTGACTTGCTGCCTGAGGTTCCCCGGTCAGCTTAACTCTGACCTTAGGAAGCTTGCTGTGAATCTCATACCCTTCCCTCGGCTCCACTTCTTCATGGTTGGATTTGCTCCGTTAACATCACGTGGCTCCCAGCAGTACCGTGCACTCACAGTTCCAGAGCTTACACAGCAAATGTGGGATGCTAAGAACATGATGTGTGCTGCAGATCCCCGGCACGGACGATACCTGACAGCCTCAGCCATGTTCAGGGGTAAAATGAGCACAAAAGAAGTGGACGAACAGATGATCAATGTCCAAAACAAGAATTCCTCGTACTTTGTGGAATGGATCCCCAACAATGTGAAGTCGAGTGTGTGTGATATTCCTCCTAAAGGACTTTCTATGGCATCAACTTTCATCGGTAACTCAACCTCGATCCAGGAGATGTTCAGGCGTGTGAGCGAGCAATTCACAGCTATGTTCAGGAGAAAGGCTTTCTTGCATTGGTACACCGGTGAAGGAATGGATGAAATGGAGTTCACCGAGGCCGAGAGTAACATGAACGACCTTGTCTCCGAATATCAGCAATACCAGGATGCCACTGCTGAAGACGAGCTGGATTACGAGGAAGAAGAGGAAGGAATCGAGATGTAATGAAGTGTCTTTTGCAGCACATGATAGCAAAGAATATATATTGTGGTTAGAAGTTAAAATATGGTAAGTCGTTTGGGAGATGAAGAAAAAGTGTTATTGTATTTTTATTGGTGTTTTGATAATGACTGTGCTCTCATTTCCATTCTCCTTTCATAAACATATAATTGAAGTTTCTTAATGCCATTGCAGCCTGATAAGATTATGATTTTGGTGTAACAATATCATAGTAAACTCTGCTGCTGTCTGGTCCCTATCCAATTCTGAATGGTTAATTAGTTCATGTTTGGTTTGTGATGAATGCTAGAGTTATAATTCAAGAGCTTACATAAGCTGTAGTTATTAATGAAAAATAGATGTTGGGGACAAACCTCTGCTGTCTGAAAAGGACATTGAATCCTACAGTTTAGTACGAGACTGAATTTAACGTTGAAATGTGAACAAATAAAAAAAAATCTAAGATCTCAATTTCTTTTAATTAAAAGTTCAAATTAGCTGAAATGAAATAATTGAGAATTAATAAAAATTAAATTGGTTTGGTGGTTTGATGTTAACAGTTGTCATGCTCAGGCCAGCTGATATGAAAAAAGCAAAAAAGAAAGTGTCGGTTGATTTTCTATGAACGGTAGAAGCGAGTTCTTTGAATCTGATATATGGAAAACAGCTGGAAAAGGAAAAAATCATATATAAAAAAAGAAATCAAGTTTGTTGGGTGGTCAATTTTCGATATGTTGTCTCTTCATTTTGCAAAATGTATGAAGGCTATTGGTTAAGATTTTTTGGAAAAATAATATATTGTTATTTAATAATCTTTCTTTAATATATTATATGCATTTAATGTACCAAATTATTATTATTATTATTTTAAATAACAGATCACCTATTATTCCCAAGCAGAAAGGGAGAGGAATGACAATTCGTCCAATTTTTTTAAATACTTATTCGATTTAATGAAACGGATTTTGATAATTGTTTAAATGGATTGATATTATTATATATATTTATATATAAATTATTGGTTTATTTGATCTTATTTATAGATAACTGCTAATTTATTAAAAATGATATTTGTTCTTATATCGATACAAATTTATATTGTCCATGCGTCCTTCTACCTTATCCCATGCACAGGCATGCATGTCTACTCTGCCTCCTCATTTTCAAAACTGCATGGCCGCTTACAACTAACACTTATCTTCATGCATGGCCGCTTACAGCTTATTTCTTCGTCCCCGCCTCAAGGTGGAGACTGATGAAAATCCTTCAGTCCCAACTTGAAGAGCAAATCGTGAAAATGAGGAGCTAAGAGAAACTTAGTAAACAAATTAGCAAGTTGCTTAGAAGTATGAATGCACGAAGGCACAAGACACCCTTCTTTGTACTTATTTCGGACCAAATGACAATCTATTTCTACATGTTTAGTCCGTTCATGGAAGACGAGATTGGCAGCAATATGAATGGCAGCTTGATTATCACACCAAACCGGAATCGAAAGTTTAGCCTAGCAGTGCAAATCTCGAAGAACATAAGAAATCCATTGCAACTCACATGTGATGGTAGCCAAGCTACGGTACTTAGCTTTAGTAGAAGATCGAGAAACTGTGGTCTGTTTTTTGATCTTCCAAGAGATCAATGAATTATTAAGGAACACACAATAACCTGTAATTAATTGTCTAGTATCTTTACACGCAGCCTAATGAACATCACAATATTCTTGGACTTTCATTAATGCAGTAGTAGGAGTATATTGAAAAGGAAAAAACAATGCTTTTGCCGGAGAACCCTTTAAGTACTTAAGAATATGAAGAGCAGCATGCCAATGAGACTCACAAGGAGATTGGACAAATTGACTAAGTTGTTGTGTAGCATAAGTAATATCTGGTCTCGTAAAACCAAGATACAACAATCTATCAATGAGCCGTCTATACCGAGCAGGATCATTCAACGGCTTTCCAGCATCTGAAATTAAACGACAACCTTTGACCATAGGTGTAAGTGCTTGTTTAGCACCTAGTAAACCAACTTCATGAATTAAATCAAGTGTATACTTTCGTTGATTAATATACAAGCCCTGCTTAGATTGAGAAATCTCCAGACCAAGGAAGTATCTTGTTGGGCCTAAATCTTTTATGGTAAAAGCATCATGCAAAAAACACTTGAATTCATGAAGCGCTGGCTCCGAATTACTAGTGAGTAGGATATCATTGACATAAACTAATAAGGCCACAAAAACAGACTCTTCATTCTTAACAAATAAACAATGATCATGAGCACTTTTGAAGAAAATCAAACTGTTATAACTTAGCAGTAAGCTCAATATTCCATTGTCGTGAGGCCTGTTTCAAACCATACAAAGATCGTTTCAATTTGCAAACTTGTCCAGCAAGAGCTTTAGTGTAACCTTCTGGTGGTTGCATGTAGACATCCTAATTAAGATACCCATGTAAAAAGGCATTATT
Organism: Excoecaria agallocha; assembly: GCA_037975025.1. Lineage (NCBI taxonomy): Eukaryota > Viridiplantae > Streptophyta > Magnoliopsida > Malpighiales > Euphorbiaceae > Excoecaria > Excoecaria agallocha. Next base: position 35,682,096 of record CM075822.1, on the reverse strand, counting down.
AACATCAAGTTGATGTAAAAACCAACCTTTGGAAGCAGCAAGAACCATAAGAATTCGCACAGTCACAGTTTTTGCCACTAGAGAAAAACTATCAACATAATTCACACCTTCAACTTGATTATAACCTTTTGCGACTAACCTGACCTTATATCGATCAACAGTGCCATCAGCATGTACTTTGACTTTGTATACCCATCTACTACCAATGGGCTTCACTCTTTGAGGTAAATCAACAATCGCCCATGTATGATTATCCTTTAAAGCTTGAATCTCCTTCTGTATAGCCTGCATCCAAGCAACATCTATCTTTGCTTGATTATAGGACACTGGTTCTTGAACATTAGAAACATTAGTTAAAAAACACATGTATGCAGGATTGAAACATGAAGGTTTAATGAAAGGAAAAGCAGGTGGGATGTGTGGAGAAATACGGGTAGAATTAAGAAAATAATCAGTCATCCAAACAGGTTTTTTATGGTGTCTTTGGGTTCATCGAGGAAGAACCATCTCTTCTTGATTAGTAACGAGAAGACTCCCTGCTTCAAGATCAGATTCTGGTTGTTGAGGAACAGGGGCGGTAATCATAGGAGTAGGAGTATTATTGATCTCAACTGAGGGTACTTCATCTTTAGATATGGGTAAAGATACATATGTATGGTTAACTGTTATAGCATGATTCTTTTATGGCATAATAGATTCATGAAAAATCACATCCCTCGAAGTCATGCTGGTTTTGCTAGCCATATGATACAATTTATAAGCCTTCTGATTCATGGCATATCCAATAAAAATATAATTTTGTGCTATAGTATCAAATTTCAGTTTATGAGAAAAAACATTGGTAGCAAAACATAAAGATCCAAAGGTTCTTAGATGGTTATAGTCTGGAAGTTTATGAAAAAGCATTTCATAGGGAGTTTTCCAAGATAAAACTGATAAAGGTAACCGATTTATGAGGTATGTAGCTGTTAACAAAGCCTCCCTCCAAAAATTTTTTGGTAGACCAGACTGGAAAAGTAAAGCATGAGCTTGTTGCATTAGATGCCTATGTTTGCTCTCAACGACTCCATTTTGCTGAAGAGTATAAACACACCTTCTCTAGTGTATAATCTCATTTTCAACAAATAACTTTTGGCACTCTACACTTAAAAACTCAGATCCATTATCACTTCTAATCTTCTTAATACTGTTGTTAAACTGATTTCGGGTGAGAAGGATGAAGTTTCGAAGAATAAGTTTGGTTTTGGATTTATGGTTCATAAGATAAGTCCATGTGCATTCAGTAAAATCATCTACCAAAGTTAACATGTATTTGGTACCGGTAATAGTAGTGATACTATATGGTCCCCATATATCTACATGAATTAATTCAAAAGGTTGAAAAGTGGTAGTTGAGCTGGTTGGAAAAGTGAGTTTGGTTTGTTTAGCAATAGGACATACTTCGCAAAAAATAGTTTCATTGAAAAGGATAGGTACATGATTCATTACATTTTGGGAAGGATGAACTAGTCTCTTATGCCACAAAGAATAGTCACCGTGTTTGCCTTTTGTATTAACAGAGACATTATTACAAATGAAAAAGGGCACAATGCCTGTATTACAAACTGCTGCAATGACCTTTGGATCAAAAGAATCATTATCCAAGACATATAAACTTCCAATAATTTTTCCAACAGCAATCACTTTATTACTCAATATGTCCTGCAACTTGAATGAGTAGGATAAAAAGAGCAAGCCACATTTGCACACTTAGTAAGCCGATTTATCGATAACAAATTACATTTGAACATTGGAGTGTATAGCACTTTTGTATACTGAGTTGCTCATGTAGTTTAACTTCACCAAGGATAGTTACATTCTTGATTGATGAATCAGGCAAGTAGACTTTGCAAGGTGGATTTAAGGTTTTAATATGGCTAAAATGTTTCAAGTCTGCACACATATGTGATGAAGCACCCGAATATATAATCCAAGCACCAACATTCATACAATCAATTAAAGTGCAAGCATGTTGAAGGTGCATACCTGCAAAATTTGTAAAATCTGAGAAATGAGTGACTGTATTCACATGATGATCTACTTCAGCTAGATTGTTGTGTTTCATCAGCTTCATTAATTCTTGTTTTATAATCTCAGATAACGATTGTGCTTCAAAATTTTCCAGCACTGCTTCTTTCAGCACATCCATAGGTGAACCAATCATATTTGTATAACTTGATTGACTACTTTTTTTTCTGTTTCAGTTTCAACTCTTTAAACCACTCAGGATAACCATTCTTCTTGAAACATGTTTCCACCTAGTGTCCACTAGCATGACAGTAGGTACAAAACTTATCTGCCTTATCAAACTTCTTAAAAAAATCCTTCTTCTTCCTAACGTTATTTTGATTCCCATCCATTGCAAGACCTAATCCAGTAGAAACAAGAAAAATGAACTAAATTACCAATATCTATTGCTCTGATACCATGAAGAAAATAGCAATTACTATATGCTCTGTAACTTGAGCTCAAAACAGAAGAAAAACAGAAGAAGAAAAATTGTAAAGGAAAATAAATACTTCATATAAATAATGTCAGATACATTCATCTATTTATAGACTAGCAAAAAATAAAAAAAAACTAAAAACTAACAACTCTAGCTTATCCATGCACAGGTGCGCAAAGGAGAGAAAAGAAAAATGTACAGCTGCGCAAGGGAGAGCAGTGCCTATGCACAGCCGTACGTCCTTCTACCTTATCCCATGCACGGGCGTGCATGTCTACTCTGCCTCCTCATTTTCAAAATTGCACGGCCGCTTACAACCAACACTTATCCTCATGCACGGCTGCTTACAGCTTATTTCTTCAAATACACAGAAAAGAAGAAAAGGTAAAAGAATGTTCCAGAGTAACAAAATGGAAAAAGAAATAGATGAAAGTAGCTTGGTTAAGCTTAAAAACACTTTCCAACTTATTTTGTTGCTGATTTCGAGCCTTCAACTGAAATTTTGGTGGCAAAGAGGGTTACGAACAGGCAATGCGAAGTTTCGTATGTGCAAGAACCAGTGCTTTGTTGAGGAGCTTAACAGGGTCCAAAATTGTAAAGACGAGATAGAATTGGTTTTGGTTGATTTCAAGAATTTTCAGAGCAAGTGCAATGGAGATTACTCCACCATAAGTAAATGCTTCTCTTCTAAACCTTACATCAACAATCAAACCATCTCAGCACATCACTTTATTTTTAATCTGTAACTTTTAACATTGTGCTTACCACTGGTTCAAACAAGTTCAACGACATTTTCTTTTTTCTTTTTTTTAACTTTTATTTCCTTTCAAAATGTTACTCAAAACTGAACTAACCACTCATTTCATCTTGCTGTAGCCAGCTTTTCTATAGTTAATTTCAATGCAAATTGATTGGTCATACCTAATCATAGTCTTAATTTGGAGATTCTTTTAATAATTTAATTAACAACTGATTTCTTGCAATAAGAGATGGTCTAAATTTGTAGGATTTGTCTTTGATTTTGACTCAAAACATATTTTTAAAACTTACATTATTAATTGAAAAAAAGGCCTCTGAGGAAGGAGTTAAATGTTAAGAAATAAGGATGCATGTTATTATCACTTGTTGCAAACCCAACTTTGCAGCTATCGACACATGCCATACACACATTATAGTCTACTGAGGAAAAATGCTTCTTTTTGGGTTGAATTTATTTTTTTGATTAACCATTCGGTATTCGAACCTCACCGGACTGACTAAATTCGGATTCAAAATATCTTTGCAGGTTAAGGTTCCTTACCCCTCTCCATAAGAGGTATCGGGAGTCAATCCTGATACCTCTCATTTCTAGGGGTTGAATTTATTTTTTTGATTAACCATTCGGTATCTGAACCTCATTGGACTAAATCTAGATTCGAGATATCGTTGCAGGTTAAGGTTCCTTATCCCTCTCCATAAGAGGTGTCGGCAGTCAATCCTGATACCTCTCATTCCTAGTTTAACCTGCATCACCACTAGACCACCACCCCATGGATTGAGTTGAATTTAGATATATAAAGTTTTTAAAAGAATGACTGCATAATGTAAGGCCTTATGTGGATTAGGTTGCTCATAATATGCTATAGCATGCATGGTATTAGTAACTACACTAACAAATATATTTGAAGGGACTAACCAACTAATTTTATTATTAAAATTTAACATGTGATTTTAAATTTCATCTGTAAATTAATATTTTCACTACTTTCATAACTCATAACTTGATGATCCTACCTCTTAATTTTTTTAAAAGACTTTTCTCAACTTATTTTAGCACTTAAAATTACTAAATTTATATTCGTTCTAATTTCATTCATGTTGCAATATTATGGAATTCATTTTTATATTTCTAAAATTTAATATTTTTCTATATTAAATTATTATACTTTTGAAAACTCACATTAAATTTTTGTACTTTTTGAATCACTAATATAAAATTAAATTTAAATAAAATTAGTGAAATTGAAATGTATAATTTATTAATATTGAGTAAAATTAATTTAAAATGATCATAAAACCAATCAAAAATATAAAAATATAAAGAAAAAAGTCAACCATAATTATTATGGGAATGGTCATTGACACAGAAAAATGTTAAAATTTGATATATCTGTAGTGGATTTTTCCCCTCTCTCTCTCTCTCTAGATATATATGTCATACTTAAAGTAGCATTCCCATGCCCTTTATTACTCAGAATATATACGAAGAAGAAAAGCAAAGAAAATCAAGTTCTGAGTTGAAAGAAAGCAGAAAGAATGAAACAGAGAAAACAGTGTCCAATGTTTATCCCTTTCAGTTTCAGTAGTCTTGTTGTTGTTGTTGCTGTGATTGGTGTTTCAGGAAGATCTGTGGAAGCATACAAGAACTACACAGTGGGAGATTCATTGGGTTGGTATGATAATACTGAAAAACCTAATCTCAATTATCAGAAATGGGCTGATTCCAAAAACTTCTCCTTGGGTGATTTTCTCTGTAAGTTCTCTTCTTCTTTCATGGACTTCTTATAATTTCATCCTTCCTTTATTATTATTTTTGATTTTTTATTCATCATTTTCCATTAAATCTTCTAAATTATATGCATGTTTTGATCTAAATAATATTGAATTGGTTTTCAATTTATTATTATAATCAAATGAATAATTCAAACATATAATAATTAAAGCTCCTCCACATATTTTTGATCTCTTATTATTATTATTATTATTATTATTATTATTATTATTATTATTATTATTATTATTATTATTATTATTATTATTATCTTTTGAATGAATTGAATTTCTGGATAATTAATGAAGAAGTGATGGAGTTCACACATATAAGATGCTTTATCTACTTTTTCTTTAACCCACTTTTTTCTTTTTATCTTCAAGAAAATAGGATAAGTTATTTTTATTTTCCTTCTTATAGAATTTATTTAACCAATTTCCAGCAATTGGCTGATTAAAATGGGAATACACAAGTTTGCATATTATTGAAAATTAGGGAAAATGTTTATATATATTAAGAGTGATTAAAATTGTAATTATGTAAGTCTGTTGATCTGAATATTTTAACTCATTTGAGGCTGGGAAATTAATTATTTTATCTGTTTATAGTTTGGCACCGAAAATGAAAGCTAATTACAATACAAGTCATAATGTTTGACATATTAAAGTGAAATATTATTATTAAATTATATATTTATATTACTAAAATCGTTTATTTATTAATTTTGGGATGCTAAAACAAAGCAAAGAGGGTCGGAAACACGTGAAGTGATGAGAGTCGGTGTCCTCACATGGGACTTCAGCTTAGAGATAACATACCATGTGCTACAGGGTGCAAAAATTCTATTTTCTATATATATTTTTTTAATTATTTAGAATGTGGAAAATGACGGTGCAGATTCAATATTTGACGGTGTGTACTGTTGCATGCATGACTATAACTCAGTTTAACGGCGAGCAAATTTCGGTTTAATTCGAACAATCGAATTAAATTAGTCAATTTTTTAATTTGATTCTATTTTTCAGTTTTGAATTTTCAATTTTAGAAAATTTTGAATTTTTGATTTGGTTCGGATTTTAAAGAAAAAATCAGCAAAAATTTCAATCGAATCAAAATTTTATATAATTATATATTTTTTATTTTTTAATTGAATAATTATTTTATAAATATAAATTATTTTATTTTAAATTGTAAATTATATTAGTATATTTATTAATTATTAATATTTATTTTTTAAATGATAATTTAAAATTTTAAAAATTAAATTGAAAATCGATCAAATTAAAAAATTTATTTAACGATTTTATTATATTATTTATTATATATTTTGAGATTATATTTTTAATTTGAAATTTTATTTTATATAGTTTAGATGTTTTTATTTTTGCATATTACAATTTATAATTTTTAGATACAAATTTATTTATTTTTATAAAAAATAATTTAATTTTTATTTTTTAATTAATTAAATTAAATTGATCAAAAATTTTAATTTAATTTAAATTTAATTATTTTATAAATTTAATTTAATTAATAAAAATATTAAAAATTTAATTTTTGATCATTTCGATTTGATTGAATATTGAATGGAATCTATTGTTGATCAGGACTAGCTCAGTCGATGAAAACCGTAGGTTTCATTGTCGATTAAAATAGTGCGGCTAAACTGAGGGAAACTCTATAATAGTTCAGTCGCTTTAAGACAACATTGTACCAACTACTCTCTTTCTACCTGTCATATTATTATTGGTTTTGTCGGTTTAAAGGATAAGAAAATACAAAATTTCGTACATAATTTAATATTTAATAATAATTCATAGTTTCTCCTTCATTTTTGTACGCAACTGACTTGTTGGGATATTCTTTTATCTAATTCTCATGGATTTTTCTGCCATTGTTTTCCCATATGCTACTCAGTTCACTTGTCTCCATGTGATCTTTCTCTCTCTCTCTCTCTAATGGGAATTTTGTGCATAGGCTTTTGAAATTCACTTGCATCATAACATTGTATTTACGATTTTCTTTTTTATTTTTATTTTAGTGTTATATTTTATTTATTTAATAATTTGTGTTAATGCAGTATTTAACACCAATAACAACCACTCAGTGGTACAAACCTACAATCTTACGGTATACCAGCTGTGTGACTACGATAGTGCCGAAGGAAATGATACAGTACAATGGTCAAATTTAGATCCTTCAAACACAGCTACACAAGTTGTCACAGTTGCTGTTCCTCTGTTAAAAGAAGGGACTACATATTTTTTCTCCAGTGATTATGATGGCGACCAATGCAAAAATGGCCAACATTTCAAGATCAATGTCACCCACGGCCAAGGTTTGCCCGAAAGCTTGAAAAGTCCGGACGAGCAGGCTCCGGCACCAAATGCTCCTGACGTCTCCGGCGATGATGTGGTGCCGGAAACTATTGTGCCAGCCTCTTTTGATCATCCAAAGGATGTAAGCGATGATGATAAAGAAGATTCAGGGTCTATTTCATTATACTTGAACTCCTTAGGGAAAAAATTTAATGGGATTTTGGTTTTGTTTGGGATTATTTGTTTGTATTTTTGAGTTGTTGATGTAGTTGGGGGGTGATATTTATATTCTTTTATTTATATTTTCTTGTAATATCTTTGTATTTTTAGAAATTAACATTTTTGTTTGCACTGCTGGGTCTATACAATTTATACATGTATGCTATCTTTGGTTACATACTAGATACGGAGATTATTTTCTTTTCCTATCTATCTATCTATCTATCTATCTATCTATCTATCTATCTATCTATCTATCTATCTATCTATCTATGTGTGATACAATGTGTAGATGCATATGGTGCACAAGTGCACACATGTATTTATACCGTCTGATCGAATGCATATGGCTAGATGTGCGCACACCACATGCTTGTGCGCACCGGACTACTGCTGATATATATATACACACACAGTAAAGCAGGAGGCCAAATGGAGAAGATAAAAGTATGAGGGACCAAACAATAAAGAAAGCAAAATACTAGGGCCAAAAAATAAATTTTGACATCTAACTGTTTTATTCCATGGAATTTTGGAAAGACTTCAAATTGAGATCCAGTTATATTGCCATGAAAGCAAGTTACTAGCCTATAACACTTTTAAGCATCTTCCACTAGCAAAATAAACTCAAATTTATTTATTTATTTTTAGAATAAAGTGGAATTTCATTAAGCACAAACCTAAGAACACAGTGGGAAACAAACAGTCAAAGTAGCATAATGCAGAGCAGCCCTGGCCAAATCATGGGCCTCTCCATTTGCAAGCCTACAAATCCATTTAATAGAAATGTTATTTCGATGACTAATAATTTCTTTGCAATCAGAAATCAGCCTTCCAAATCCTTAGTTGTCCTTCTTGGTTCCATGAATGGCATTAACAACCACTTGTGAGTCCATGAAATAGTGCCTTCCCCTGCTAATAAACTCAAATTTATTCCTAGTACAGCCCAATTTTGATTTTTCCCAGCGTTCCCCATAAGTTTGGTGTAACATACAGGCTGCTCCCAGGAAATCTTAATACCATATGATTACAGTGAATTGAATTTTTCACCTTAAATATGAGGCTCCACTAGATCAGAAATTTCTCATCAAATTCAATGTTAATGTAATGATCTCTGCAACCATAAATTTTAAGGAGGAAAAAAAGAATAGAAACAAGCAATCCCATTATTTTATCTTTATTTATTATTATTTTTTTTACAAAAAATGAAAAATCAGAAACAAGAAAATGCTGCTGATCATATTGCATATAATATACACATAGTGCTTCTATAGTTCTATTCACAGACCAAATATAGAGGAGTATATGGGAAACAATTACCGGGTGGACTTTCAACAGAGTTTCTAATATTAAGCGCAAGTTTGTCATCAGATGATCAGAGCTCATTCTGGATGTTGTCTTCACCTTGATATGAGTTGGCAACTACACTTTCTAATGGAATAGCACCACATAAAGCCTACTTGCTTGATCATTGCGGACAACTGCATAAATAAATAGTAGAAACAGTCTGATCATTAGAACATATTTGGAATCAGGTGGTCTAATGATAAGAAAAATCTCAAACTTAGTGTGCATCCGTTTTTTTTTTCCAAATAATATCCTATTATCTTTTATAGAACACTTAAAAATCCACAAAATAATTGTCATGGGAAAGAGATATACTGTGTCCCAATCCTAACACAATCTCTAGCAAACTAAGATACCTTCAAAGCTTAATATAGAACATGCAAACAAAGATCGCATGCATCATCAAACTTTGAACCTAAATCACAATAAATCAGGTATTAGATAATTTTAATAATTACTTCTCGCGAGTGTTGAACACTTTAATTATTTATCAGTAGTTACACTCTGCAGAACCAAACATATTTAGTTAGGCACCTGATATTTTCAATTTGAATTCCATCAGTTAATGTTATAATAACATAAAAAATGGCACCAAAAAGGATCAAAGGGTAATGTCAGAAGATATCACCAGCAAGGTAATGAATCCCTAGGCTAATTAAAATTATGACCAAGAAAAGTAGATGGTTCTAGTGAAATACCAGCAGCAGTAGGAAACATTTCGCAGTACAATATGAGCATTCATCCTCCCTTAGTTAAGGTTAAGTGATGGGCCAATAGCTCAGCCCTTGACCAACTGGGGAAAAAATAGAAAAAATACAGCGATTGAGGAATGATATGTATAAATCTCTCCTTCCAATAGCTGTCAAGAGACTTAGGTTGATAACCTTACACCAAAATCACAAGGGAGGAATGCAAACCACCATTCTCAGCAGCTAGGTAGATTTAGCTTGTAGAATCGTTAAGCTGGTGATCTCCAGAGGAATATGAAAACTAAGCTCTTCATTATCTACGTTTCCGTTTAAAATCATTTGGACCAGCCAAATTTGGAATAGATTCATTCATCTCTTTCAAAAGGGTCATAGCTAGGTCCACCATTCCCATTTTTTTGGATCTATTGATTAGTGATCTGTATATGTAAATTGATGGACGTATCTGATTTTCTTTCATCTCATTGAAAAGTCTCAATGATACCTCAATGTTCCCTGTTTTCCCAAAGTTCTGAATTAGAGCAGTATATGTAAGCAAGTCCGGTTTAATTCCATTTTCGCCCATTTCCTTCATGTATACCAAACACAAGTCCAACCTCCCAGCCTTCTGCAACTGGTTTAATAATGTATTATAAGAAATGAAATCAGGGATAATTCCTGCTGCTTTCATGGATGAAAACTCACAGAGCATTTCATCAACCCAACCCGCTCGACCTAAAAGATCCAAAACTGTATTGTAGGTGAATAAATCAGTCTTCAAATTCAAATCCTTCATGTGATCAAACATTAGAAGGGCTTTGTCAAACTGCCTACATTCACCAAAGGCAAGGATGATTCTATTCATGACTATTGTACTTCTTGGAAATGTCAGCTCTGAAACTTCTTTCACAAGTCTCAGTAGCAGAACATGATCATTTGTGTTCATAAAACCCTTGGCAAGATTAAGATAAGAACTTGAAGGCAAAGAATCACAAGACATTATTAAATCCTTGAAAACCTGAGACACAATTTCAACCTTATTTACTTCACCTGCTGTTGCCATAACAAGGTTATAAGCATTATGGCCAGGAAAGATGCTTTTATCCCGTAATGATTGCAGCAATCTAGCAGCAACAGAATGATTCCCCAAATTACAAAGTTTATCAAGATAAAAAGCACAGATTTCTTCACTGGACCTTGGAGCATTTTCAATGGCAGCAAGAATCTTATTCAAGTTCTCTTCTGCAGCCTCATCTTCATCTTGAGATGCCTGGGTAGCAATTAATTTATAATTGATAATAACTTCTGTTAAGCCCTGGACAAATGGTGACATCCAAGAGGAACCAACTGGGATGGATATTATACAATTCTGTATTAGAGGCATAATCATCAATCATTTTCTATTAAAGAAAAAAAAACAACAAACACAATCTTGGTTTTCTCGAGTCCCAAATTAAAACAAATCCAAAAAATAAAGAATAAAACAAAAGGGTAAAAGTAATCACCTTACTGGGAAAAACTCGAACTCTCTGAGGAGAAAAATGAAGCTTAGAGAAAAATAAGGTTCTCCCAAGGATGCCAACAAAAATCCTCATTTTTATTGTAGCAACCTAGCAAGATGATATCATTATGATCTCATATTTACAACTTAGAGAAAAATAAGGTTCTCCCAAGGATGCCAACCAAAATCCTCATTTTTATTGTAGCAACCTAGCAAGATGATATCATTATGATCTCATATTTACAATTTACGGTTTAAGAATCTAGAATAATAGAGGAAAAATAAGAAACAAACTGTCAACAACAACCCCCCCCCCCCCCCCCCCCCCCCCCCCCCCCACACACACTCACACATACAAAAAAAAGGAATTCAATTAACATTTTCAAGCATAGCTATAATCAAATAAGCAGCACTAATAGCACAAAATTGGTTTTTAGGTTTTTTCTTTTAACAAAAAAAGAAAAAAAAATGCACAACTCTTTCAATAAATACATGTAAAAAAGAAAATACAACCAGTATAACAGCAACTTTAACCTGATCATAAGACCTCTTTCAGTAAGTAAAGGAAAACAAGAAATATGTAACCAGGCAGTAGTATTCCACTAACATTTTCAAGCATAACCATAATCCAAGAACTCCATTAACATTTACAAGCATAACCATAATCAAACAAGTCATAAGCAGCTCTAATAGCAATAAATTTGTTACTGGGTTTTTCTTTTGCTAGAAGAAAAAAAAATGCACAATCTCATTCAATAAGCACATTCAAAAGAAAAATATAAGTGTTACAGCTCTATCATAATAAGTAGCAGAACCAGCTAAACTAAATAATGTATTATGAAGCTCGGTTAAATGGTGGAAAGACAGGGATTAATTTTATGTACCTTGACTTCGATTCAGTTGACGGAGCTTCACTTCGCCGGAACCGTCAATACTCCGGCTCAAAGCTGATGATACTGGACACGCAAATGAGGATGGGAACGAGAGTAGTGAGAGGGCAGAGAAAAATTAGCAATCCCTCAAACGCTTGAACCCGAATAGGTATTGTTTGGTTTGATGTTAGAATCCATATAGTAAATGGGTCAAGTTCCATGTAAAATATGGGCCCTTACTCCTCCATTCTCGGTTTTGGGCTGATAAGAGTGTAAGTTAGAACCACGTCCTAAAATCAGAGCTGTCTTTCTCTTTCTTCTCAGTTTCTCCGTATACAGAGATCTTTCATCATTCTGTCAAAGGGTAGTAGATGGCTGCGGTGGATTCAAACCCTGCAATTTGGGAAGAAATTGAACGTTCTGAGAGGTAATTCTCCTATTGCATCTTATGTAGCGATGAATTATATATAGAAATTGGATAATTTGTTGAAAGGTTAAATTTTTCGAGCGGAGTACCATTTCTACGAAACTCAGATCATTGCTGAAAGGGGAAATTTGAGAATAAATGGATGTTTTATAGTATTCATTACATTGAGACCAATCTGATTTCAGTCTGCTTGATTATCCTTTCAGTTACCTTGTTGCCTCAATGTATGAGGAGGCTGCAACATTAGCTTCCTCAGTTTTAAAGAGAATATGCCATGCTAATGTGGCCAGTCAAAGCACAGAGGACTTTGAGTTGAATGATTTGAAGGTATCAGCTGGTATGGTGTTGGTTCAGTCCTTGGACCAACTTGGCAGGTATAACATTTCTATAATTTCTTGTTGTTATGTCAATTATTATAAAATTTGTGTGAGGCCAACATTGAAAATCAAATCTTTGGCTCGTGACAATTAAAGGGGCATGTTCGTGTCTTTCATGATTCTCCTGCATAGGACCTTCCCCTTCCTTTTTTTTTTCGGTTGGCCAATTAACAGTTTATATTATCCTCAGGTGTTAAGTATGAGAATTGATTATTTTTGTTGCAATTGGGAATATAATTAATTGGAATCTTGGGTGTTCCTTTCTACAAGTCTAACTTATGTAGTTAAGAATTGTTGTCCACTTATCCTTAATAACAATTTCAATCACCTTTTGATGTTTATCTCAATTTTGCTTGCAATCATTGGTTTTTCACTGACTTAATTGATCCATGGAATATAAGCAATATATGTCTGCTTCCCTAATGTGTTGCTTCTCTTTTATATAACTCCCTTAATTTCCGTAGAATGGCCTCAGACGTTCATCTTAGGTCTTGGCTGAGATTGTGATGGAGTCTCACAATTATCACACAACCAAACACAAAATAAATGAGTAGCTCAAATGGAAAAGGATTGGATTAATAAAAATATAAAAAACATAGTTGATGTTCTATGTCTCAAATGGTGTTTACAATCCCAGCAAAAGAAGAAGTCAACCTCTGTTTTGATATGACAAGCCAAGAAAAGAAATAAGAAGAAACATAACAATAACAAATCTATGAGCAAATGCCCAAGAGCAGGGTGGTGCACCTACACTCCCTCTCTCCCCTAATCAGCCCTTGCTGATCCAAATACAAATAATCCCAAAATGCCCCTCTACTCTTAGCTACTGCTCTATTGAAACCCTCCCCCTTAACTAACTTTTGCCAGCTCATTCCTTTCTTGTGCCATCATTCATTTCTTTTGCATTTCTCTTTGATTTCCTAGCATTAGTTCTCCATATGGTGGGCCTCTGGGCTTGGAACTCTAGGTTGGTAGCATTTTCTTCATCATTGCCACTGGGTGGGGAAGCAGTCTTGTCCTCAAGACTGAAGTGGAGATGCAGGGAATGCCCGCTTCAATATTCCTTCTCCAATCCTTCAACATTGCCTGATAAACTATCAAGCTACCCGATACAAAGCTTATATCGCCAACTCCAAGTGAATCCCTGACAGATTTTTGGTTCAAACATTGCTCCATGTTTGAGAAGTCATAGCAGAGGCTCCCCTCACATTTCTTTCTAATATCATAGTAATTTATATTGCCAGCACGTGCCAAGATGCTGCTGAAGATAGTGTTGCATGCAAAATAAGATGCCATGCAAGATATGGTACCATCAATGCCACAAGGTTTTATTGCCATTTCACATGCTGTAAGCACTTTGTTGATACGATTATAATCAGATTTTTTACTCACCCCCATATCCAGTGTGTAGTCTATGTACGCCTTATACTGGATTGCAGGATCAGTAAACCCATTGCTAATTGCAAATCCCTTAAGGTTTATATGAGTTCCTTCTTTAGCTTTTTTTCTTCTGTGAACTCGAGCAACAAAAGCAGGACTGTAGTGTCCAGCATAATCCTTAAGGACTCTATCAAATTTATCAAAATCCTCATATTCAAGTGCCTTGGCAAGCATAACCATGTGAGCTGCATGGAAATTGAATGTGACAACAACATCACCATCCACAATTGGGCCCACAGGCTTCCCGCTCTCATCAACAATGGCGAAAGGAGAAAAATATTGGTCATTGGCTTTGGGAAATTCTCTTAGTTTCTGCACAGCCTCAACAACATTTCTAAACTTGTGGAGAGCTTCACCATGAACTTGAGCATCCCATCCTCGCTTCACAACATTCCAATCATTCTCATAGCGATCCATTGTAACATGCATAAAACCTCCACCAGATGTAATTTGAGCATCAACACCCTTCTTGCGTAACTTTTCTAGGTCTTCCTCAAAAGTCTCTACAAATCCAACACTTGTACCATCTATATCATCATGTCCATAAGTAAGAACATGAATATGAGCCCTAATCAACCTCCCCTTCTTAGGAGCAGTCTTTTTGAAGGGATCCATGGTGAGTGTTTCAACAACATGAATACAATTATACTGATCGGGTTTAACCTCACCCCACCCATCTAAAACTGCCATTGCAATAGTCTTCTCATGGGGCAGCGTTGGATGATCCTCCAACTTCTATGAGAATTCACCTGAGCTACCCATCTCTCTCGTTACCTTTGAAAATTGATCGCAGCAAACAAACAAGAAATCAAAATCAAGGTAGTAAAAATCAAGCGGACAATGGAAATAATAAAAGAAAAATCCTTTTTTCGTCTCTCTTTCCACTCAATCTTGGTGAGGTGCCGAGCTCCCTGCCTTGTGTTTCCCCATCGATTTGATTCTAATGAGACAGATAGGGATGTGGGGTGGCCGTTTGTAGTAGGGACTGGATTCTTGTTTGGGCTTGACCCAAAAGTAGGATTGGGTTGTAACTGAGATGACCCAATTCTCTTAGAAGCCCCCCTAGGTCCAGTGGTGGAGATCGGCATGAAGATCGGCTCCTTCTCCTTCAATTAGCTTTGCACCCTCAATGACACCATCCCCTGCGGGCCGGTTTGCAGAGATGCTTCGATGGAACACGTAAATCCCATAGCTTCCACCCTGTTCGCCGACTTGTGAACCGTTACCCCATCCTTCACCGCTTCCTTTGATCCACTAATTATGTTTCCCACATGCTGCTGTTCAGGAAAACCTGGAGCGATAGCAACCACCGTCTCGAAGGCTTTGGTGAATCCTTCGATGCTTCCCCCTTGTTTCGAGTTTGTTGGATCTTCGAATGGGTCAGCAAACTGGTTTGTGTGGACATGGTAGATCATTTGCAGATTTGATACCCGTCCCCGATGGATCTCACTTTTGTCCAACATTGTTTCCCCAGCAGAACTATGCTCCTCTTCCAAGGATGGTTGCTTTTCCATTCTCTTCATCCAACCCAGAACAAATCTCCGGAATTTCTCCTCTCTTTTTCCCTAATTTTGATAGCTTTGCTGAGACAAAGTCCAACTAGATCACATTTCGGTAACCGATTTGGTTATTTCCCTGACTTTTACAGGCAATTCCCTCACTTGGTTTTTCGTTTCATCGATTCGTAGGGACAAAGCTTGATGTTTCGTTTCCATTACTTCCGGGCAGTTTTGGATTCGGCAGGTCGGACCAATGATGGAGTCTCACAATTATCACACCACCAAACAGAAAATAAATGAGTAGCTCAAATGGAAAAGGATTGGATTAATGAAAATATCAAAAACATAGTTGATGTTCTATGTCTCAAATGGCGTTTACAATCCCAGTAAAAGAAGAAGTCAACCTTTGTTTTGCTATGATAAGCCAAGAAAAGAAATAAGAAGAAACATAACAATAACAAATCTATGAGCAAATGCCCAAGAGCAGGGTGGTGCACCTACACTCCCTCTCTCCCCTAATCAGCCCCTGCTGATCCAAATACAAATAATCCCAAAATCCCCCTCTACTCTCAGCTACTGCTCTATTGATACCCTCTCCCTTAACTAACTTTTGCTAGCTCATTCCTTCCTTGTGCCATCATTCATTCCTTTTGCATTTTTCTTTGATTTCCTAGCATAAGTTCTCCATATGGTGGGCCTCTGGGCTTGGAACTCTGGGTTGGTAGCATTTTCTTCATCAGATTGCAAGTTTGGAACCACTACAAAATTATTGTCTTGTATGAGATGTTGGTAACATCTACTAATGTTCATCCCTTGCTTACACATATGTGACCTTTTGTCACCTTCTCTCCAGAAACATCCCTTTTTATTTGCAAATAAAAAGCAAAAAAAGTTTTGCTTTGTAAATCCTGCTTAAGTTTGACATGCTTCTTATTTGTGCTCATGATATACATGTGCAATAGAGCAAACGTGATTGATTATGATTGTGTTGATTGAGATACAATTTAAAAGAAGGCACTTATAAGTGAACAATTTTTGGTGACCAAAATAATCTCATTCTGTTAGAATTGGTCTGGAACCCATTTTTTTCTGCAAGATACTATTTCACAATTTTCTTCTTGCAACGTCATAAATGTTGGACTTTGACGTTGTGCAGAAACAAGTCCATGCTGAATGCTAAATGGTTCTCTTAAATTGTGATAACTTGTCATAATATTTTGGTTTTCTGCAGGGCATCAGACATTCTTAAGGAGCTCAAAGTACTGTTTATTTCTGCTGCTGCTGTCCCAGTTCAAGTTCTTCGTACTGGGTATGTTACCTGTTCAAAAATATGTGAACTAAATCTCTATCTGTGTTCTTATGCCTGATAGTGACTTGTGAACAATTTTGCAAATATTAACCATCTCAAATTTTTGTTTCAAGGTGCCTATATTTAGGTAACCTTGATGCATTTTAGTGTAAAAGAATGCATATATTGGCCCCATTAAACTGTCACTGGCTGATTATGTTGATAATCAAATCAAGACTAAACAAGGTGGAATGGAACCTTCAGGATATATTAGTTTTTTGGCTAAAGATGTTTGCTTGTTCTTCTTGTTGAGGCCACAATTTTCTTTTTTTATACTTCTTCCTCAGTTGTGGTGCTCTAAATCTCTTTTATATGTTTCTGACCTTTGTATTTGAAGAGCTTTCTTATATGAAGAAGTATCTTTTTTTTTATGAGGGATTCATTTTGCTTTGTGGTCTCATAATCTTATTGTACAGTCTTTTGTTGTTAATACCAAATTGACAAATTGATTAGTTTAGTAGAGCAGCTGTGTTAGAAGTCTTAATTGCAAACGCTAGTGAAGAGGTGCTTGCTAGACATGTGCTGATTGTAAACACATGTAATTAGCTTTTTTTAGATGATTGATTCTAAATCATTAGTGGTATATGTCATGCAAATATCTCAGAAAACAGATATATACGTAACAATGTGAGTGTAAATTTGGGATCACACTTGTCAGGGCATGCTTTCAGATATCAGAAGGTTCACCTTTAGGTGTTAGAGAGTTTCTTGAGGAGTTCCTAAATGAGTGGCATTTTGTGGAGGAGAAATACTGTGTTCGTATTGGTGGGCAAGTTAATGGCAATATTCAACAAAGATGTGAAGATGGGAAATGTTTGGGAATTGATGAGTATATGGAGGTTGTTGAAATCTATTCTTTGACACTTCTTGGGTCTGCTTTGAAAGATTTGGACCTTGCAATTGCTTGGGTTGAGAAAGCTGTGTTACCTGAGGAAAGACGACAGGTAAATATGGCACCTTGTATATTATTTGGTGTCATCAACTTTTTCACTGTTTTATTTTTTATTTTTTATTTTTTTTGAGTGAGTCTGCACATGAACATAGTGTCCTTGAGTGCTTTTCATACGCAAGCACACTTGTACTAACATGTACCATATATTTTTATGCCTTCTACTAGGAGCTTTTGAGAAAATTACACTCCTTGTACTCTGTCAAAGCCTCCAATTCGTCAGAATGTCGTTTCTCAGGCCAGCAAGGAAATAACCATGAACTTCATGGTTTATCATCAAAAGAACCTGATGTTTCCCAGGGGTTATCAAAAGCTCTAAAAACCAATTTTCTGCCTAATGGGGAAAATCATACGAAACAGGCAATATTGAAACTGTCCAAATGCACAGAGCCATGTCTTTGGTGGTTCCGTTCTATTAATTTGAAGTTTGGTAATGCGCGATTGGTAATAACCAATGGGAAGATTTTGCTTGGATGCTTGATATTTCTTATCTACTATGTCCTCCGAAGGAAACAAGCTTCTTTAAAAGGGTAAGACGTCTTCTTTCTGCTCCTTGTATCATGCTTCCTTTTCTTTTCTTTTCTTTTTTGAGAAATTTCAACACACACAACGCACACACACGGCACAGAGACACCACACGCCATCTAACAAAACAATGGCAATTTTGTTAGACGCGGAGCGGTATATATGCCACACACGCACATACGCTATATGCTTGCGATGTGGGATCATGCTTCCTTTTCTAGTTGATTTGGAATTGTCATAAAATGTTGGGAGCTGATATGTTCAGTTTTATTCAGGGTTTAATTGAAATTTAGGTGATAGGTTAGAGATATATTTGTCTGTCAAAGCAAATTTGTTTAATCATGGATTGATTGTTTTTTAAATGAATGTCATATATTTTCAGGATTATCAGGAGACAAGCTTTGTCCATAAAGAAAGCATTGGTAGATTTTTGGCAGCTCTCATTTTCATACCAAGTGAACCCTCTTGCTGCTGTCCAACCTATTTCCACTGCAACACCAGGAGGCCGGTGACCGTTTATGGGCATAAAATGAGTGGTTTAGCATTTTATTATACTTATCCTTTCATGGATACCTTCCTTTACTGCACTTTTTCACTGTCACTATTTTTAAAATGCTGTAATTTAATTCGTTATTCGACATGTGAATTTTCTATTTTTAAAAAATAAATTACATAATAAAATTGAATTGAAGAGTAAAATCGCACTATAAAATTAAATTTAAAAACAGTTAAAAATTTACGAAAAAAATCACTCATTTTCATGGTTCACATTTTATCCCAAAAAAATGGAATAAAATCCCCCTTTTTTTTATAATTCATAGACGAAATTACACTTTTGCCCAAAAAAATATTACTTCTAATTCAAAAACATTTTACAAATTCAAAATTCCACTCTAACCGTTAATATCTTTTCCTTGAGCAACGTGAAAAGGGTTTGTGATTGAATTTCATGGTTGCTGAAAATGATTTTGAGGAGGGCCTACAGACCTGATAATTTATTGGTGATGATTTTGAGGAGGGATTATAATCTTTTTCATACCCTGTTAGCTACTCAGGTCATGAATTATAATCAGAGGGTGCTTTTCATTTGGATTGCATGAGCAGTTCGGGCTATGACCCAAAAGGTTATGGTCAGATAATCTGACTTTCAATTCTTTGTCGAGTGATTTTGTAACTTTTGAATATAAATTTTTATTAAGTATCACAAAGAGAATTAAGTGTCAAGAAGAGATGTATAATAATTTGTTAGAGCTTTTTCATCAAATGAAGACCGGGAAAAAACCAAGAAATTGAAGATGTACCTGCAGATGTGGTAGCATTCATAAGTGATAAGGGGTGGAAACTTTTTTGTCTCTATGGCAACAGATGGACTTATCAACCTGATGTTGTGAGCTAAGCTATGAGATTTAATGAAGAGCAAAGGTGTTTGACCGAGTATTTACAGATAGAACAACCTTGTTAAGTTGTCTCTTACAAAATGGCAAGGTCAGGGATGCATGAAAGCTATTTGGAGAGATGGAGCTTCATTGCACTGAACTCAGATTAATATGAATACACAATTTGCCGTGACGGTCTGTGCAAGAATGGTTGTGTTTCAGAAGCAATGCATGTGTGAAGGTTCATTTCTGGATACAAGCTATCGAAGTTATCAGAGAAAAGAAATATCATGTTATTGCTTTCTTAACTTGGGAAAATTGTGTATTTTTCTGTGCATCATACATAGACTTGTGTGATTAAAAGTAAACAGCCAGTACTTTTCTCTGCATTTTTTCTTTTGAGATTATCGCTACGTCCAACTCTTCTGTAATATGATTTCTCCATTGAATAAATTCCTGCTTCTGGATGTTGAGTTTTATGTTCTGTAAAGCAAAAGATCCCCCAATTATCCCTTTTGGCCATTAATAGAGCTGTTGAAAATATCTGATTAAAATTTAAATCGAAGCAAGCATTAGTGAAATGTTTGTCCTTTATTTCTCTTCAACAATCTCATGACCCAAACCTGCATCATGAGAGCTGATAGGCAGCTTAATGCTATTGCAGCTTTTCCGAGATGGTAACAGCTTATATCTGTCACAATCCTTATCATAAGTTAAAGAAAAAAAGATTTTTTGATATTCTTGATCTTTGCCTCTGTCACTCAAGTTAAAGAAATTGTTCTGTTCACATTTTTTTATCTACTGCCAGTTTTTTCGGTTCCTTTCTCAGCCTGGTTTTTGCTTGTGTTGTTTTCAAATGTTTTGTGCTGTATTTGCATTTCAATTGTTTTGCTTCCATTAGTAGGTTGCTGTTGATGCCACTGGAAAGCATATCGTGTCAGGTAAGCTCTATTATCGTGTTATATTATTCTGCTGCTTTTTGACATTTCCATGAGTCCGATGGAAAATAAAAATCAGTTTTCTCATTTTATCTCCGTCACTGTCAACCTTTAAATTTTGGCATCAAAATTACGTAATTTTACTAATAATTTGATCTATTCAATTTAGCTGTTTATAAATATTGAAAACCAAATCGATATAATCAAATTTCTGTTTCAAAATCAAGCCTAATATATCAATTTATTTTCAGTTTAGTTTGATTCAATTTTCAATTCGATTTAATATGGTTAGGATGGGTTCAATTTTTGATTTGAAGTTTTAGTGCTAATTGTGACCCAAGACCTGATTCAAACTGCCTGAAAAATAAGTGAATCAACTGAAAAATGAATACAAGAAATCAGAAATTGAAAAGAACTGATCTAATTTTGCCCGACTTGATCTATTTGCTAGGTCTATAGACAATGCATATGATAATCATAATGTAAAAAAGGAAGGCAAAAAAAGTTTGAAATAAATAAAAATGAAAATACAGACAAATATAATAGGAAGCAAGTTAGGTGTGAGAAAAAAGTAATAATTTTGATTAATTACAAAATCAGCTCGAAATTGAGCTGATTTTTTTCTTTTTTTGGTCTGATGTTTAACATTTTAAATTTGTGTATTGATTTCAGTTTTCGAGTACTGATTAACAGCTAACCAGTTAATATTTATATTATTTTTATTTTTATATCTTAATTTTTTCTTATTCTCTTTAAACGTAAATATATCAATACTTTAAAATATATTTAATTATATTTTTATTTTTATACATTTATTTTATTTTTATTTTTTTTAAATTTATATAAGATTTTAAATTAATATATTTAAATTACGATATTATCTTTAATTATATATAGTAATACTTATTTGCAGTGATTGATTAACTTTTTTATACTTACTTGATAACATTTAATTACATTTTTTTTATATTTTAACATTCATTTTGTTCAATATTTTTTTAACCTATGATTAATCATGCTAATTACTATTCCTTCCATCTCATATCAATTGCCTCTTTTTTTCATGCATACAAATATAATTATTTTTTTTTCAATTTATTAAAAATTGTTTCTAAAAAACTATAATATCCTTTTTATATTTAATGAACATAAATAAAATGTGTAAAAAAGATAAAGGTTGATGAAGATATTAATATAGTGTTGCTACCAATAAGAGGGTAAAATTGAAATATATGAAATAAATGCGGTCTTAATTTTATAAAGTGACATTTTAGATGGAACAAATTTTTTCTTTTTTCAAAAAAGCAACCATTGATGTAGAGGATAACAAATATCGAATTCATTTTATAATATTAACTATTAATTTAGTAAAACAATTAACAATAAGAAGTAGAGAATGGTGAAATTAAAATATAAATTTTGGCTGATATTATATTTGTTTTGTAATTTTTATTTTAAATTATTTTTAACATTTGAAATATAATTAAATTTTATTTATTTTTTTATTATTGCATGTTAAAAATTTGGCAGTTAATTCAAAAATATTGATTAACTAAATACAAAAATTGAAACTAATTCATTTATTAATCAAATTTAATGTACTGATTAATAAATAATAATTTTAAAAAGTTGATATTAATGTATTGGTTAAAAAAAATTGTTAATACACCATTTAGGCGGTAAATGCATTGCTCACAAGTCACATGGATAAAGAATACAAATTTTTGTAAAAACGATAAAAAAAAACTTTCTTATAGGGATAAATGCATTTTTATCCAAATAGTTTTATTTCTAGTTGAAAAATACTTTTAATATATTTATAATTAGTTAAAAATCCTTAAAATATTAAAATGGTAAATTTTTCTATTAAAAAAATTAAAATAGTAAGTTTTTGCATTTAATATATTAACATAGTCAGTTTTTACTATTGATTCAACATTATTGAATATACCAAAATGATAATTTTATTATTAAAAATATTAAAATAGTTAATTTTTATTTTTTTAAAACCAAAATCCTAAGTAGCTAAGTAAATAAACTGCTACTAATAAGTGATAAATAAATATTTATATAGATTAAATAATAAATATATAGTATATATTAAAATTTTTTCTAATTTATTCTTTTAAATACGATAAGTACTGATTTGTTACATATTTACTTAATTACTGAATATTGTATATTTCACTAGTGGAATTTTTATTTTAAAAACTAAAAAATGGATCGCTTTAATATTTTTAGTTATAATAAAAAAAGACTAAAAAATAAAAATTGAACAAAAAATAAAAAAAAGAAATATATTAAAGTTATTTTCTAAGGGCGAAAATTTGCCCTACCCTTCTCTTTATAAACAGCTCTTAAATCGAGTCGACTGCCCTTACGAGGGTTTTCTCTTAGTTTTCAATGGTCACATACTGCTGCATAACAACGAATCTTGAAACCCAAGCTACTTCTCTGAGATCTGTTTCCCTTGCTGCTTCGTTCATTTCTTCAACTACCGTTACTGTTAAAGGTATGCTTTCTACTCTGTTTATGAACATATATTCTTACCCTACTTCTAATTCAAAAATGCCTTACTTATTCAAAATCCTATTCCGTCCATTTAAAAATGCTGCTTTTGTTCACGCTTAGCATTTTCAACATTTAGAATTGCTTGATTAATTTGAGGAAGTCTATCAGTGATAGCTGGATCTACATCTCCCTTTGCTTTGCCAAACGGAGAAAACAGCTTCTATTTACAGACGTTGGAAGCCCTTTTCGTTTTTTCCTTCTTATCCTCTTTTTAATTCAAAAATGTCTTGCTTATCCAAAACCTTTTGAAAAAATTAATTATTCAGCAATATTTCTCTAGTTCAAACCATTCACTTCTTTAATCATATGATTCACATACCAGCTCCCTCCTCCAACCTCTCTAATCTCACAATTTAAAAGGGTGTCTGATGGTTTTGGGAAGATTTTTTGAGGAATTATAGGTTCAGTATTTTGTGAGTGAATTTTGTAGGTTGAGTGATGCTTGCTGTATTCTGGTTATAAAATTTGATTGCAAGAAGAGATGGTTAATGAGAAATATGTGATAAAATACTTATTAATTATATTATAGATTTTATAATAAAAATTGAAGGAGCTTTTTCATCAAGTGAGGAGTTATGGATAAGTTGGATAGCGCTGTTGTATGGTCTTTGTAGTGTGGGTGAATGGAAAAATTTGTGGTGTGGATGAATGGGAAAAGCCCAAGTAATTGCTTATTCAGATGTTGGATGTATCTCACGATGCGATAACATTCGATATTTTCATAATTGCCCTTTGCAACCTGATGTTGTGAGCTACAATATATTGATAAGGTTAGGGATGCACAAAAGCTATTTGGAGAGATGGGGCTTCATGGCATGAACTCAGATAAATATGCTTATACTATTTATCTGGATGTCATGTTCAAGCAAGGTTGTGTTTCAGAAGCAATGGAGGTCTTTCATAGTGTAAACTTCAAATTTGTATTATGCTTTTGAACCTTCAACTGGCTCGTATGCGTTTTCTTGAATATACTTGATGATGGCACTGCAGTATGTGAAGGTTGAGTTGTGGATACAAGCTATCAAAGTGGTTAGAAAAAAGAAATATCGTGTTATTGCTTTATTAACTTAGGAAAATTGTGTAAATATTTTATTTTTCCGGTAGATTAAATGCAGACTTGTTATGGTTAAACTAAACAGTTAGGTACTTTTTTCTGCCATTTCTTTTGAGGTCAGCAATACTATGGCTACCTCCAACTTTTGTAATATAGTTTCTTCATTGAATAAATTTCTGCCGTTGGATGCTGACTGTTGTGTGTTATAATGCAGAAGATCCCGAATTTTCTCTTTTGGCCATTAATACAACTGTTGAAAATATGTGACTTAAATTTAAATCCAAGCAAGTAGTGAAATATTATTTTCTGAGGATAGGAAGTTCAACCCACATGATGAATCCAAACCTGTACAGGAGCTGATAGCCTGCCTAATGCTATTGCAGTTTTTCCTAGTTGGTAAAAGCCCCTATCAGTCGAGATTTTTATCATAATTTATAGACAGAGATTCTGCTCCCCTTGATCTTTGCTCTATTATTCAAGTTAGACAAGATGTTCTGTTCGTGTCTTTTTACTACTGCCGGGTTTTGCAGTTCCTTTCTTAGCCTGGTGCCTGCTTGTGTTGTTTTCACATGTTTTGTGCTCTATTTGCATTTCAATTGTTTTGCTTTCATTAGTAGGTTGGTGTTGATTCCACCGGAAAGCTTGTCATGTCAGGTAAGCCTGTTAATGTGTTAGATTATTCTGCCCTTTTTGACCTTTCTATGATTTGATGTGATTTTGAAATTCCTATCCAGGATATTTTGCTTAGTATACATGTTCCTTTTGACTGCAATTCTTTCTCTTGTAACATTAACAACTGGAATGAATCTCCATAACCATGTAGATATGGGGCCTATTGGAGATTTGGACATGAAACCATTGATGAGTTATCCAATGAGCTTTTTGGTTTTCAAGCTGATGATATTTCTGAAAGGATTCTGCATAAATTTTTTTCTGAATAATTATGTTTTTCACTGCCATGTGGTTGCTTATTCTATATTTTGTTATATGATCAATCATATTGTAGTAAGATTGGTCAAGCATTTTTTTTTTTTTTTAAATTTTAAGCATTTGGAGAAATGACTGCTTGCAAATGAGATTTTTCTACTTGAAGTTCAGACTTATACACACCCATAAATATAAGAAAAATGTGTTCCCATTCATATTTGTACTCTTCATAGGTATTTCAAGATAACTTAGCGTGTATTCTAGTGCTACAGCTTAAAGGTGAGGCACTCCAATTTATTTAGCAGCTTTTGTAAACACAGCTCTTCCTCTATATGGTTGATGTGATGGAAAATCATAAAATGGGAAGAATAGCTAAAGCTCAAAAGTCAGGTTTTCACTGGCATATTAAATTTTTATTTGATGAAGGGGTAGTGGTAGTTGATTTCATGAGTTGGTTTGAATTAATATGGCAGCAGGTTAAATGCACTTAAAAAATATAGAATTATACTGTTGAAATTTGTCCAAGAAATTATGGGATAAATGTCACTAGTTTGTTCTATACAAAGAATTAGTTGTAGCAACAGTTGACACTAATTCTTAGCTTTGGACTTTTTGCTGGCTTTCCAACAGTTATTGGCCGGGAGAGGGAGACAGGGGATACCATGTGCTCTGATTGAAGTTCATATTGTGGTCTCATGACATCTTCAACCTAAAACTAACAGTTACCAGGGAATGTAAAATCATCCATCCAAACAAACTGAGTGAATGGGGGCATTTCTTTCACTGCATGGTTTTTCCAAAGTTTGGCCATCTTCAGGTTGTTATGCTTACTATTTTGATTGATATAGCTATTTGATTTCATTTTCTTATATTATCCTCAGCTTATTTGGTTGTTGCATTCATTTACTATTTTGATTGATATAGTTGGCATGTCTCTCTCAAAGAGATTGTAAGATAGGTTCAACGACTGCAAAAAGGATAAATTCTCAAAATATTTTGGAATTTGGCCATCCAACATAATAGGATAAAGATGCAATGTTGTAATGCTCTATAGAGAACTTAAAGATTGTACCGTTCAAAGAATTTTTACTCAAATCCATGTTTTCCAGGGTTTCAAATTGGTTTACAGAGACAAATTTCTTTAAGTTGGCTCCTTCAAGGGGAGAGGGCCTGTGAGACGATTGTCCAACAAGCCTAAAGAAATTGATGGGGTTATTTTGCTTTGCAAGTTATTGAATCCCAAATCAATCCAGGTTTACTCTAATTATAAATTATCTGAATTATAATCTTTTTGTTGTTATTAGTTCTGTACATAGATACATGGATCTGATGTGTTCTTTTTAATAGCAAAACATGGTCTGGGAGTTCGACTTCAAATTAATTACCAGGTGCTATCCTTCCAAGTTTTCCTAAAATATGTGAACCTTTAACTTGCAATTTTTTTTTCTTAACTAGCCAAAAGCAGAAGGAAAAATGAACAAAAATCAGAGGAAATTATTCATAGCATGATAATATTACCCTTAATTATTTTATTAGATTCTCTGAATTGTTATAGATGCTTAATAATGGTAAGAGCATAGAGGTAGCAAAATTAGCCCCCCCCCCCCCCCCCCCCCACAAGGAATTTGACCCAAACCTGTTATTGCTTAACAATGGATATGATAACACATCCATACGTATGAAATATCAAAGAAATATGTAGCAAACAGACACATATTATAGAAATATAATATTCAAAAAATAAAACATAATTCATTTTGTTTTTGATTATTACTTCCCACCAATTCTGATATTAAAATAAAAGGGAAAATGGAATGGTTTTCAGATACAACGCCATTGTTTTATCTAGGCAGAGAAAAGGTCTAATCGAGAAATGAGGCTTAAGTATAATCCTTAGTAGATAGAAGAACAGAAGAACAGGCTACCAAATTTCATGGATCTTGATTCCTGTTTTGTTGCATACATTCAGCTTTGACAAGTTCTTTGATTGAGCACAATGCTCTTGCTGCATCACTTATGTCAATCCGGTCCTTGGGTGATACAACAGAGCATGCTAGTCCAATTTCAAAGATTGAAATCAGCCATTCTTGCATCTTATTTCTCATTGTTTGAGAATGGGTTGCATTTCTGTTATTATCTTCATTATCCTTGCATATTATGCATGGATCTGCAATTTGAAGTACTTGCTCGGGCAATGCCATCTTAGTGAAAGTGTGAAGGTTCATACCATCCTTAAATTCATCATTGGTTGGTCTTTTGCCGGTAAACATCTCCAGAAGTAGCATACCAAAGCTATACGTATCCCCTCTTTTGCTTGCCTCACTTCCCATGGCATATTCTACAATTGCACACATCAACTTCAAATATTAGATTTCAATAATTACAGATCATAATAGGTGAATGCAACTATCACAAGTCAAACCACATAAATATCAGAATTTAGCTTGATATCTAGAATTTGATAAAAAAAATTCATAGATAAGAAATTGCCCCTCCATATTGGCATGCAAAATGTGCATTATCAAAATTTTGGGTTAGGCTTCAAATCAAATAAAGTAATGCACCAAGAAGAAACAACAAATAGAATACAAAGATTTACCAGGAGCAGCATAACCAATT
This sequence comes from Excoecaria agallocha, assembly GCA_037975025.1. Lineage (NCBI taxonomy): Eukaryota > Viridiplantae > Streptophyta > Magnoliopsida > Malpighiales > Euphorbiaceae > Excoecaria > Excoecaria agallocha. The sequence goes on along the minus strand of CM075822.1, from coordinate 35,654,088 downwards.
GTCCCTTTCAATCCAAGGGAGCTTGTTTGATTTGCTGTAACACTTTCTCTTCCTTCTGGGAAAATTCTTGCTAATCCAAAATCTCCAAGGTGGGCAACCATGTCATTGTCAAGAAGCACATTGCTGGGTTTCACATCACAGTGAATTATAGGCACTTGGGAGTGGTGATGGAGATAATCAAGAGCAGAAGCCACATCAAAGGCAATATTCAATCTTTGAGTAAAGCTTAATCCCTTCGGTTTTGTTCTTAACTCATTTTCTTTTGGCAACATGTGCAGCCATTTGTCCAAGCTCCCATTCGACATAAAATCATATATAATTGCTTTAAAGGAATTACCTTGAAAATCAATGGAAGAGCATGCAGATATGACCTTCACAAGATTACGATGCCTAATGTTCCTTAAGGCTTCGCACTCTGCTATAAAGCTTTTGGAAGCTCCTCTGTAATTTAGATTGATAACCTTCACGGCAACAACATTTCCAGTTTCTTCTTCTTGATTCTCAAGAACTCCTTTGTAAACGCGCCCGAAACTTCCTTCTCCAAGCAAATTGGTTGAAGAAAAGCCATTAGTTGCTTTGAGAAGTTGTTGATAGGAAAGTTGCAAAGATGAAATTGGATGGAATGATGCTAATGATGGCTCTTTCTTTCCCTTTTTCTTGAACCAGCAAAATAGAACAAATAATAGCAGAATAAACCCAAGAAGAGCACAGGATGTTAGGACTATTTTGAGAGATGAATTAAATTTGGAGTGGTTGGATCCTTTTAGCTGGCATGGGGGAAAATGAAATTCGGCTAAACCTCCACAAAGCTCAACATTCCCGATTAGTGAAATTGCTGTCGTCTTGTTGAATATGCCACCCATTGGAATCTCCCCCTCTAAGTGATTGTAAGACAGGTTCAAGGACCGCAAAAGTGTGAAATTCTCAAAATATTTTGGAATTTTTCCAGACAGCCTGTTGTGAGAAAGATCCAACATTCCAATGCTTTTTAGAGAATTTAGAGACTCTGGTATGCTTCCATTAAAGGAATTCCCACTAAAATTCAAGTACTCCAGGGATACACAACCACCAAGAGTGGCTGGAATCTTCCCATTGAATTGGTTTCTGGAAAGATTCAATAGCACAAGAGTCCTCAAGTTGCCCACTTCGAGAGGAAATGGGCCTGTGAGGTGGTTGTCGGACAAGTCTAAAGCAATCGACAGTGTTACTATGTTCAGAATTTGGGGGGGCACAACTCCACTTAGTTTATTTTGGGAAAGATCCAAGCTTATCAAAGTTTGACAGCTTTCGAGAGATGGTGGTATGCTACCTTGCAAGTTATTGGAATTCAAATATAACGTACTTAGTTTAGTTAGATTTCCAATAGAATTAGGAATTGGACCTGAAAAGTTATTTCTAGCTAGGGACAAGAGCTGTAATTTTGTAAGTTCTCCAATGGATTGAGGAATAGGGCCAGTTAATTGGTTATACGTCAAAGAAAGCCAATCAAGATTGACAAGATTTGCTATCCCTTGGGGTAAGGTGCCTGATATTAGATTTGCTTCAAAGTCAACTACTTGTAGTGTTGTCGAGAAGTTGGCTAGAGAACTGGGGAGCACCCCTGCAAATTGATTAAGAAATAAAAAAAGTGTGTCTAGTTTGGTACAGTTAGCTAGAGAATTTAGAAAATGCAGGTCATCATGTAACCCGGATCCCAAACTATTGCCTCCAATGCTTAGCCACCAGAGATTCTTGAGGCTACTGAAATCAAGAGACACTTTTCCTGTAAAATAATTATAGGATATATCAATTTCCACAAGATTTGTAGCATTTGGTATTGAATATGGGATAGGACCTGAAAAGCTATTGTCTGCAACTCTGAGAAATTCCAGGTTTGGAAGAGTGAAGGCCAAGTTTTGTGGGAGAGCTCCATGGAGTTGGTTTTGTGATACATGAAACATCTGAAGGGAAGAAAGGTTATAAATTGCAGGTGGAATTGTACCGGAAAAACTATTGTCAGCCAGTATTAGAGTCCTCAGGTTTCTTAGTTGGCCAAGAGTTTCAGGAATTCTCCCATGTAACTTGTTTCCTCCCATAGAGATTCGAACAAGACGCTAAAGGTTTCCAATGGAATCAGGGAGTTGTCCTGTTAGAGAGTTGTAAGGAACGTATAGCATCTCGAGCTTCGACAAGTAACCAAGCTGCTCAGGTATTTTCCCAACAAGCTTGTTCATACCGAGACCAAATCGAATCAAGTTGTAGCAGTTGGAAAGATTGAGTGGTATAATGCCCGTGAAGGTATTATTCATGAGATCAAGAGTACGTAGCCTGAATAACTTTCCAATTTCAGTCGGAATTTCACCGCCGATATTGTTTCCAAAAACGTTAATTACCCTTAGGAAACTCAGATTTCCTATGGAGGGTGACAAGGAACCTCCCAATTGTTGGAAACGTAGATTGAGCTGAGTGACCCTTTGATGCCTAGGACCACATTTCACACCATTCCACTTGCATATAGAAACAGAATCGTTCCATGAGTTTGTGATGCCCGTGGGATCATTAAGCTGCGACTTTACGGCTAGTAAAGAGATACGGTCTCTTTCATAACCAGTCACTGTAATGGACTCGGCCATGGAAAAAGGCAGTAAGAAGGTGATGCAGAAGAGAAGAATGACATTGTTGCTGTTTGAGTAAAGATTGTCCATGCCTGAATTGTTATGTTTTTAAACGCTTAACCGTGACACTATATAAAAAACCGCCCATCAATGATAAGAAAAGTTGGCACATAAGGACATTATAATTAAATTCGACCGTGTCATAGGGGAGACGTGGTTGGGAGAAGACTGGAGAAATATGCATTAAATAACTTTACGATTCCCTTGTTATAGTCAATTGGACCAGCAACGCCCCTATACATACATACATATATATGTATAGACACTAAATGGTGAGTATATTTATGGCCAACGCAAGCTAATATAGACTACCGGAGTGGAAAATAATATTTTTTTGTTCATGTAATAATTTGGATTTGTGAGGTACAATACCTTCAACGTACTGAATTATCACTCTAAAACGCCGGCAACCGACGGACTTAGAAAAATTCCACAAAATATAACTATTAGTTGGGAGTATGTTAAATACATCCCACTATCGCTCACTTTTGCCAATTGTAGGTTCCACTCTTAGTTGGGAGTATGTTAAATATTGACTGAATTGCTTAATAATGTTTGAGTTGTTGACTACATAATCAGTTAATTTGATATGGGCTTTGCCTTACTATTGTCCTTGTGAATTTTTATTCCTTTTAAGTATAGAATCTAGGAGGAAGATATGATTGTAGAATTCTGCTTTCATGGTTTATGGAGAATTTGAAGGAAGCATGAGGTTTGGATAGTTATAGGGGAAATTTACAACTTAAAATATTAGTTTTTGAAGATTGCATATTATTTCAATACAAAAAATAAGAATCGAATTTTTGTTATGTAAATCAGAAGCTGAAAAATGGAGGAATAGAGAGTGAGAGAATGATGGGGTTGGAGACAAGAAGATTTCTTGTAATTCTATTTATTTTGTTATGGCGCCTATGATATTGTGATTATCAATGTTGTTGTCTCCTGACATCTACAAACTAAAGCTAACAATTAAAAAGGGAATGCTGAAATCATCCATCCAAACAAACTGAGGCATTCCTTTCACTGCATGTGCTTTTCAAAACTTGGCTATCTTCAAGTTCTGATGCTTACTCTTTTGATTGATATTGTTATTAATTTCATTTTCATATGTTATCCTCAACTTCTGATTTGGTTACTAGTGAAAATGCACTAGATTCATGGATCGCAAAAATGATAAATTCTCGAAATAATTTTGTATTCGGCCAGCCAACACTCCATCAAAAGAATTTTCACTCAAATCCAAATTTCAAAGGTTTCAACCACCCATGGAAATTGGTTTCCGGGTACATTTACTAAGACAAGTTTCTTTAAGTTGCCCACTTCAAGGGGAAAGGGCATGTGAGATGACTGTCCTACAATCCTAAAGAAATTGATTGTGTTAATATGCTTAGAATTTGTTCAAACTCATGAAAGAGTTTCCACTGACAAGATTTCCTATTCCAGGGTGTATATTGCTTGATATGAATATGGAGTGCAGTGAATGTTGCTTTCAGCAGCCTTGACAAGTGGCTAATTAATCTGCATAAGTTATATTTCTGCCGAGATTGTTGTGACTAAGATCTAGGTAATGAGGTCCCTTCAGTAGGAAAGATTGACCGGTATAGCTTATGAGATAAGATCATAAGAGTATGTAGCCTGGATCCAATTTCATTGCTGAGTTTATTTCCGTGAGGTTAATTAACCTGAGGAAACTGAGATTTCCTGTTGGGGATAATAAGGGACCTCCCAATTTTTGGAAACCTGGACTAAGCTCGGTGACCGTTTGATGCCAATAATACATTTGACACCTTTCCATTAACACATGGAAGCATAATAGTTCCTTGAGGCTGTGTTTCCCATGGCCAGTAATACACAAGAGAAGAATGGCATGGCTTCTGCTGTGTTGAAGATTCTCCACGAGCACCAATGCTTATAAATGCTTAAAAATGTCAATGTTTCAATTAAAATAAAATTAGTTACTAATTTTAACTAATAACAGTAGCAAAATGAGGCGTTTCCAAAACACAAGCTGGAAATTTTTTCTTTGGCCGATCCCAAAGGCTATCCCTTAGCAGATAGAAGCACAAGCTGCCAAATTTCATCGATGGTTTTTCCTGTTTTGTTGCATAGGTTCAACTTTGAGAAGTTCATCCTTGATTGAGCACAATACTCTTGCTGCATCACTTATGTCGATCCAGTCCTTGGGTGGTTCAACAGAGCATGCTACTCCAATTTCAAAGATTGAAATCAACCATTCTTGCATTTTATTTCTCATCATTTGAGAATGGGTTGGATTTCTGTTATTATCATCTTATTAGCCCTGTATATTATGGATGGATCTGCAATTTGAAGTACTTGCTCTGGTAATGCCATCTTGGTGAAAGTATGAAGGTTTGTATCTTCCTTAAATGCATCATTGGTGGGTCTTTTGCCTGTAAACATCTCTAGGAGTAGTATACCAAAGCTATATGTATCTCCTCTGGTGCTTGCCTCACTTCCCATGGCATATTTTGCACATGCATAGGGCAAATTCAAATATTAGATTTCATAAATTACAAAGCATAATTGCTGAATGCAACTATTAAAAGTCAAACCACAAATATCAGGATTTGGCATGGTAGTTAGAACTCCATAAAAACTGTAGGTCTCAATTTCAATTTGTAGCTAAGACTATATGCTCCTGCTTTTTTTTTTTTTAGCATGCAACATAGCATTATCAAAACTTTGGAAATCTGCTTTAGGTCAGGCCAAAGGAATATGGGAAGTGCAAGAAAAAAAACAGAGAATAGGAGGATTTACCGGGAGCGACATAACCAATTGTCCCTTTCAATCCAATGGAGCTTATTTGATTTGCTATAACATTTTCTCTTCCTTCGGGGAAAATTCTTGCCAATCCAAAATCTCCGAGATGAGCAACTATGTCGTTGTCAAGAAGAACATTGCTCGGTTTGACATCATAATGAGCAATAGGCTCTTGGGCCTGGTGATGGAGATAATCAAGAGCAAAAGCCACATCAAGGACAATATTTAATCTTTGTGGAAAGCTTAATCCCTTTGGTTCTGTGCTTCCCTCATCTTCTCTTGGCAACATGTGCAGCCATTCGTCAAAGCTCCCATTTGACATAAAATCATATATAATTGCTTTGAAGGAATTAACTTGAAAATCAATGGAAGAGCATGCAGATATGACCTTCACAAAATTACGATGCCTAATGTTCATCAAGGCTTCACACTCTGCTATAAAGCTTTTGGAGGCTCCTTTGTACTTTAGATTGATAACCTTCATGCTCAACTCCACTTAGTTTATTTTGGGAAAGATCCAAGCTTATCAATGTTTGAGAGCTCTCGAGAGATGGTGGTATGCTACCTTACAAGTTATTGGAATTCAAATATAACTTACTTAGTGTAGTTAGATTTCCAATAGAATTAGGGATTGGACCTGAAAAGTTATTTCCAGCAAGGGACAAGTGCTGTAATTTTCTAAGACCTCAAATGGATTGAAGAATAGGCCCAGTTAACTGGTTATACCTCAATGAAAGCCATTCTATATTTACAAGATTTGCTATCCCTTGGGGTAAGGTGCCTGATATTAGATTATCTCCAAAGGCAACTACTTTTAGTGTTGTCGAGATGTGGCTAGAGAACTGGGGAGCACCCCTGAAAATTGATTTTGTAGGTAAAGAAAGTTTGTGTAGTTTGGTACACTTAGCTAGAGAATTTAGAAAATGCAGGTCATCATGTAACCCGGATCCCAAACTATTGTCTCCAGTGTTTAGCCACCAGAGATTCTTGAGGCTACTGAAATCATTGTGCCCTTTTCCTGCAAAATAATTATAGGATATATCAATTTCCACAAGATTTGTAGCATTGGGTATTGAATATGCAATAGGACTTGAAAAGCTATTGTTTGCAACTCTGAGAACTTCCAGGTTTGGAAGCGTGAAGGCCAATTTTTGCGGGAGAGCTCCATGGAGTTGGTTTTCTGACACATGAAACAACTGAAGTGAAGAGAGTTTATAGATAGAAGGTGGAATTGTACCAGAAAAACTATTGCCAGCTAGTATTAGACGCCTCAAGTTTCTTAGTTGGCCAAGAGATTCAGGATTTTTCCTCCCAGAGTGATTTTATCAAGACGCGAAAGATTTTCGATGGAATCGGGGAGTCGTCCTGTTAGAGAGTTAGATGGAACGTTTAGCATCTCGAGCTTTGATAAGTAGCCAAGCTGCTCAGGTATTTTCTCAACAAGCTTGTTCATGCCGAGACCAAATCGAAGCAAGTTGTAGCAGTTGGAAAGATTGGGTTCTATAATGCCCGTGAAGGTATTATTCATGAGATCAAGAGTACGTAGCCTGAATAATTTTCCAATCTCAGTGGGAATTTCACCGCCGATATTGTTTCCAAAAACGTTAATTACCCTTAAGAAACTAAGATTTCCTATGGAGGGTGATCAGGAACCTCCAAGTTGTTGGAAACGTTGATTAAGCTAGTGACCCTTTGGTGCCTAGGACCACATTTCACACCATTCCACTTGCATATAGAAACAGAATCATTCCACTTGCATAAACAATTTGGGATAATGAAACTGCGACTTTATGGCCAGTAAAGAGATGCGGCCTCTTTCATATCCAGTCACTTTAATGGACTCAGCCATGGAAAAAGGTAGTAAGAAGGTGATGCACAAGAGAAGAATGGCATTGCTTATGTTTGAGTAAAGATTTTCCATGCCCAAATTGTTATGTTCTTCAACCGCTTGACTATGACACTACATACAAAGCTGGCCACAAACAACAAAAGAACATGGCATGGCTGCTAGAATGCTAAGAAACTCAGCACACAAGAACATGGTAATAAGACCTCATCCACTTTTCAAAGTGACGAAGGGCAGTTTTAGCATGCCATTTCTGGTCATTATCCAGGCCGGTATACCTCCTCTTTAGTTGAAGTATTGGCCATTTGCAAGGTGCTCTCTTAGGCCGTTGACAATCACTCCTCTTCAAGATGTATTTATACCGATCGATGCTCTCTCTATAGTTATTGCCATCAACAGTAATTGGGATGATTATTCTGAATTGGGAATGGTCATTCATGATTGCAATGATCTGATCTTATCTCATCTAAGATAGCTTTCATGTTTTTTGTTTACCAAATTGTATTTCTCGGATTCTTTCTTATTGAATCATTTCTTTCCTGAATCAAACTATTTATGATATGTCCATTTAAGATTTTTTAAAACCATTAAACAATGGCTTATTTAGATTATAATCTAATCTAATTCTTGTAGTGGCAATTTTATAGCTCAATCCTGGTAGGTATAGTTGGCCCTGAAAGAAACAATACAATAGTTCTACGAACACAATCAACAATATAGTGTGAAAACAACAATACTAGGAGTGTACACGGATCTGGATCTTTCTGTACCGAACTAAAGAATCGAAAAAAAAGATCTAGAACCGAACTGTACTGTTGACTTTTTGACTAGAACTTTACCGAATTGTACCGTTGACTTTATTTGGAATGGATCTGGATATTTAATCGAGAACCGGATCGAAAACCGTATTGAACTGTCCTAAATTATCTTGTACCGAATTGTACCGAAAGAACTGATATTTATTAATTATCATATATAATACTAGTAATTTATATATAAATATTACTTATAATTTTCATTCTATATGTACTGCATAAATTTAAGTTCATAATTATTTAAGTTATATATTTTAATACACAAAATTAAGATAATAATTAGTTAATAAATTAAAATAAATATTTTAATTATTAAGAACATAAATTTAATTATTATAATAATCATTCTATATATATGAATATGAATATATAACCAAAATGATTTGTATTTAATTTAATCTATCTTTAATATCACTCAACTACTATTTTATTTTCTTTATAAATTTTTATATAAATATTTAAGTTAATCAATTTATTATATAAGTATTTTATCAATTAATTTCATTTACTGTGAGTATCAATTAACTAATACTCATATATTTTTAGGACAATACCTTTGTAAATATCTAAATTAATAATGTAATTAAATATATTTATTATATATAATGAAATATTGCCAATTATTGTATTATATAAGTGTATAATTATTTCACCAATTAATTTCATTTATTTTTAGTGTCATTCATCTAGTATGTATATATTTTCGTACAATACCTATATTAATAATGAAGTTGTATATTAATAATGTGATTATATATAGTTATTGTATATACACATTTTATCAATTAATATAATTATTTAATTATGTAATTATCTTATCAATTAACTTTATTTATCTTTATATCATGAATGATTAAATGTACTTATATGAGTACATATACTTTCAGTATCACTTAATTAACGTTCATTAATTTTTTCACAATACCTATATGAGTAATTGAGTATTTAAATTAACAATATAATTATATACAATTATTATATTAATGAAATTTTACCAATTTGAGTAAAATTATTTACTTTACAAATTTAATCTCATAATTATTTACATTATATATTTTAATACACAAAATTAAGATAATAATTAGTTAATAAATTAAACTAAATATTTTAATTATTGAAAAAAGAAATTTAATTATTATAATAATTATTCTCTATATATGAATATGAATATATAATTAAAATAATTTGTATTTAATTTAATATATCTTTAATATCACTCAATAACTATTTTATTTTCTTTATAAATAATATTTATTAAATATCTATATAGATATATAAGTTAAGCAATTTATCACATAAATACTTTATCAATTAATTCCATTTACTTCGAGTATCAATTAACTAATACTCATTTATTTTAGAGAAATACCTATATGAATATCTAAATTCGTAATGTAATTAAATATATTTATTATATATAATGAAATATTACCAATTAATGTATTTTATATATGAGTGTATAATTATTTTATCAATTAATTTTATTTATTTTTAGTGTCATTTAATTAGTATGTATATATTTTCGTATAATACCTATATTAATAATGGAATTGTAAATCAATAATGTGATTATATATAGTTATTATATATAATAAATTTTATCTATTAATATAATTATATGACTATATGAATATGTAATTATTTTATCAATTAATTTTATTTACTTTTAAATCATGAATGATTGAATGTACTTATATGAGAGCATATACTCTCAATATCACTTAACCAACATTCATTTATTTTTGCACAATATCTAGATGAGTAATTGAGTATTTAAATTAACAATACAATTATATATAATTATTATATTAATGAAATTTTACCAAATAGTGTAATTATATATGTATATAATCACCTTAACAATTAATTTTATTTTCTTTTAGTATCACTCAACTAGTATTAATCTATTTTTGTATAATATCTATATGAGTAATTTAGTATGCAAATTAACAGTATAATTATATAAAATTATTATATTAATGAATTTTTTTACCAATTAGTGTAATTATATATGTATATAATCGCCTTACCAATTAATATAATTATATGAGTATATAATTACATTAGCTATTAATTTCATTTCCCTTCAGCATCGCTCAACTAACATTCATTTATTTTTGTACAATACCTATATAAGTAATTAAATATTTAAATTAATAATGTATTCAATTATTATACTAATAAAATTTTATCAATTAATTTAATTATATAAGTATATAATCACGTGAGCAATTAATTTTATTTTTTTCAGTATCACTCAACTAACATTTATCTATTTTGCACAATACTTGTATGAACATTTGGGTATATAAATTAATAATATAATTGTATACAATTATTTTATTAACGAAATTTAGTAATTAATTTAGCAATTAATGTAATTATATATGTATATAATCAACTTAACAACTAATTTCATTTTCTTTTAGTATCAACTAATATTTAATTATTTTTGCACAATATTTATATAAGTAATTAAATATTTAAATTAATAATATAATTGTATACAATTATTATATCAATAAAATTTTATCAATTGATTTAATTATATGAGTATATAATTACATTAATAATTCAACTGTGCCAATAGAATGATTAGAGTACCAATTTAAAATATTTGATAAACAACTTAAATATTAAGAAATATATATAAACAAAAACATAAAGATTTCTTTATTTTATAAATTATTTAATTAATAATATTAATTTAATAGTTATTTAAAAAATACTTTATATTTACTCTTTTTTTTTTAAAATAATGGTATATATAAATTATTTTTAATGGTAAAAACTTGAATTTAAAATTAAACATCAAATTTTAAATTTTTTAAGAGGAATTTTTTTTTATTTAGAAATTTTGGAGGGAGTAGAAAATTTAATTAAATTTAAGAGGAAAATTTTTTTTTCTAATGGTAAAAAACTATATATATATATAACAATAGTTAAGAAAAAAAAATGGGGGAAAAGGAGTAGGGAAGGGAGGAGGGAGGAAAAGAGGAAAGGGGGAGGAGGCTGACCACCGACGTCGATCATTGGCAGGCCCCTTGCTGCCACTTCGTGCTACCGCTGGCCATAGCAACGACGTCCCTTCATCGCCGTCATCAAGGGTGTGGCGAATTCCCCTCCGCTATTCCTCTTTCCCTTTTAAATCGAAGATTTCTTTCTCTTTCTGGTGAACTATGACAGCTAACAATAGCACCGGCGAGTCTTTATGGGCTAGGTGATCGTTTCAGTGGCCGTCGTCCCTTGCTACTAGCCGCCAGTAGGTAGATCAAAAGGAAAGGAAGTCAGCGGTTTTAATGCGAGATCTCGACCAAACAGCATGGTGGTTGGGCATGTGGTCATCGAAAATAATACCCTTAGCTTTTGGCCTTCGTCGCAGCAGCGTCAAAGCATCACTGGCGATGCTTCGGTGAGCCTCCGGCGAGCATACCAGTGGATCCAAATGAGAAAAAACGTGAAAATTTCATCCTGATAGGTATGTGACTACCAAATTCATCTCTATAATTTTTAGTAATTAAATTTCAAATAATTTAAATATTGATATCTCTATTATTCAACAATTTTCCAATATACCAAATATTGTAACACCTAAATCAAAAGTCTTAAAAGTGATGTAGAGTTTGCTACTATGAATAGTTTTCAGTTGAATGCAATAGTCTAATAAAGAGCAGACAGTATCACAAACTATTACAAAACAATAGAAAAATTAATTTAATCCAACTAGTAGAGACTTAACTATAGACCAAAAAAATTCTTACCTGTAGCACTTGTCACAAAAGAATTTATCCTCTACATTCAAAGTCTCTGTTGAACTAAAATTTTTCAAACAACTATTTATTCAACTATTCTATTCAATATGAAGGCTCAAGTTGAAAAATATTTCATCCCTTGCTGTGATGGGATCACATTGAAAAATGCCATTTAACAATATTAAAAATTGAGGTAAAAGAAGAAAAAAAAGCTAAAATTTATAATTGCATGATAATTTGTTGAATAATAGAGACATCAATAGTAAATTCTTGATTGGAATTTTCAAAGGGCAAGTTGAAAGCGGTAGACTTATTTTAGTGATTGTTGTATTAATCTTTAGTCTTCATCTCAGCTGTGTAAATCAAGTGTTTCTTGATGTGAATTAGCCTCTGCTGACTTTTATTATGACGATATTTTAGCATAAATGTGATATAATAATCCTAATAAATTCGAAAAATAACCATAACTCACTACCTAAGGTACTGTTTTGCTAACTTTTTTCTTTTTTATTATTAATTTTTATATGATATTTCAGGATTGAAAATATATTTTTGTCACACCCTTATCGGAATAGTAATTTTCGATGCGAAACTTAACCGAAAACGGTAAGTTTTTTTTTTTACACCGAACAGTTTTGATACACTTTAAATACCTTTACATCAAATTCCTAATCAATCGATAACCTTATAAATAATTAAAACATACACTTAATAAATTCATGCCAAAAATATACGCCCAACACTCATCCATCAATAATCATAAATACAATCAAAATACAATTCAATTTTTTACCTTAATGGTCTAAGTACATACATACCAAAATATAACTTGGTCTAGTACTAATTCTTTTCTTCCGATCTGGCTCCACCGTGTACTATGCTTTCGCAACATTTCATAACTTGCATGCAGTAAATACTACGTGCTGAGCACTAGATATGCCAAGTGGTGACTACTAATCCAAGAATTTTCCAAAGTAAAGCATAATTACATAGATTATGCTACTCTTATACTTATTTCATTAAACATTTTCTTTTACTTCGGTCAACATTAGTTTTATTATTAATTCATATTTTGGTAATCATTGTTCTTTGATTTTCAATCCTTTAACTTTACTTTACACTATCCTCTTAGGCGAATCGATATCAGATTTACTTTTACCTTTACGTTATTCTTTACTATAACTTTTACTTTTACCCTTACTTTCATCTTATCTTTTTAGCCACAACAATATAATTATTATTTTATTTAGCAATGTATGTTGGTACTCATGTCTTTAATGGTATCAATCTAAACTATTTTATTTCTTAATTTATTGTTCAATTATCCAATATGTATTCTAATTACACTTCTTGATATATATATTTTTATTTTTCTTTAACTTTTAACTAATTAATACATTATTATTAAAAGGCTTTTAAGCTTTAATTGCAAAGTGATACCGCTATTTTGGGACACTTTGCAGTCAAATCTCTATTTCCTTCTTTATATATTTACCTATGTTCAAATATTTGTTTAAAACTTATGTCTTTTACTTTTTTCTCATAGAACAATTATATGTTTTTTTTTTATCATTTTACTTTTCATTTGACTTTTCTCTCAGAAATACGTTATTTATGTATCAAATTTCACTAAATCTCATTGCCGTCACTTTTTAATTTAAAATAAGAAATTAATATTATTACCAAACTTGTCACTTTTCACAATAATAATTGGTATATGAAATACCAACTAATTTAATTTATCTTTTTCATGTAAAATAAAATATATTTTAAATCCTTTTTCATTATAACAGCTTGACTTAATCTTCATTTATTATTTTATTCCTATAAAACCTTTCTTTTTCTTATTAATCACACATTTCAAAAATTTTTACATATTTATTTCAACTTTGCATTTTCTTCCAAACGAAACATTTTTCGTTTATAACTTTTTATATTCAATTCATTTAAACAATACCGATTTATTTATTACAATGCGCCCCTAGTACAATATAATAAGATTTTCAAAAAGGATACTCGAGACTGGACCCAAAGGTCCCAGAGAGAGAAGTGATCCCCAAGTAACCATTTCTCGAAAAACATTTCACTTTCACTTTCACTGAAAACACTGAAGTCATGGAAATCAAATATCCTACCCATAACAAAGCAAGTTGCCATGACTTGCACCGCGGTACAAAGGTGTCCTTATGGCTAGCCAATTATATCCTAAACAAGAATATTATCACCTGCTTATCGCTAAGGGCAAAATAATCAATTATATTTGCAATAATTTTTTTTTAATATTTAAAAATTTTTAATTTCTTTTTTTTTTATTTCTTGATACACTAAATTTTTGATCAAACACACTCTTTTAGTGCTTTTGACTATTCAATAACTTTATGTCATTTCTTTTACTTTATCTTTTCAAGTCACTTTTGTGAATTATTCTTCGATAATTCACTCAGGTACTTGGGGCTTTTCAGTATTTTATACAAATTATGAATTATGGCATTATAATTCACAATTCTCTTTTATTCTTTTTGTGTAATTCTTTGCAAATTATTCTCTAATAATTCAATGATCAACTTTTTACGATTTTCCCTTTTCTTTTTATGTCCAAACTTTTTAATCATTCACTATGCCAACTTTTATTTCGGATGTTCTTTCGGATCCGAAAACCACTATTCACTATCGGAAAGTATTGTTCACGGCTGACCCAGTGTTGAGACCATTACAATTTTTGCATTAAAAAGTATTGTACGGATGTTTTTTTTCCTGAACACATCATTTCTCCTTTAACTCGGAGTGTCTTAAAATACTCGAGAAGAAACAATCCATCCCTTTTTATGCGCTTATCTAGCATAAAATATGTATTAATTGGACTAATAAATTTCAAATCATGAGTAGTTTGTATTAAAAAAACTACTATATTTTATGAGGTTATAAAATATAAATTCAAATTAATTGAATCAATAAATTTTTATGGAAAGTGAATAATATATCAAACTTAGTTACTATTCGAAATTTGCTTGATTATGATATCTAATAAAAATATTTAAGTTTTAGTAATTAAATTTTGAGTTTATATTTTAGATTTTGACTTTTCTGTGAAACTTTTTTGCCTCTAATTTCTGGGCTTTTGATTATTATACTTAAGAATGGTTTACAACTATCACTCGCTCATCACTTGTCTTGTTGGATTTTGACTTCTCTATGAAACTTTCTTGTTCATTGGGCTCTACTGGATATGGTTTACAACTATCATTTACGCATCACTTGTCTTGTGGGATTTCACAATATGCATGTTTTAACTTTTTTCGACAGTTCACTTAACTCTCACCTGGTGAAGTGAGAGTATGTTTAGTTTCATATTATTTGATTTTTTTAAATTAATAATTTAATCCTATTTTATTTTTAAACCAATATAATTCTGTTATTATTTGGAATACAGTCAGTCCAACATGATTATTTTTCAGAATCTGTTATTATTTTGGTAAGCAATTTCTTTTTTCTTTTATTTTGACCTTGTAATAATCTACTATTTTTTGCTTTTCTATATATATTTATACTGGTAGTTCATACTTGAAATCATAAAAATGATTTTACTACTATGAAATCTATACTGATTGTTAAATTTTTGCATTTTAAATAATGTAATTTTAATGTGCATGCAAAATTTTAAAAATATTGAATTATCTGAAATATTGGATTGTATTGTATTGTATTATTTTATACCGAAAGAACCGAAGAATCATACCGAATTTTTGTAGAGCCGTACCAAATTGTTCTGAATTTTCAAAATAGTTACAACACTTAATTTTTAAAATTTTCAAAATTTCAAGATAATATGGAGATTTGTAAATCTCCGAATTATACCGTACCGTGTATACCCCTAACAATAACTAAGCTTAACCCATTGATAATGCAATTAAGATCTTATTAAAATTGAAATTTGCCAAGAAGGTAACGGGATGGAATTTTATTGCTGTCACTTAATTATGATATCAATACATTGCTAAAAAATTTATCTCTTGATTTTAATATAATAGTCAACTACATAAAACAGTATTAATTATTTAAATACAATAAAATATTGTTTAAATAGAATAAGCTTTTTTCAAATGATTTCTAATCATCACGTACAAATAAGCACAATTCATATGTACAGTCCCCAATTTTGCTTGGTTCCTTGCTTATATGTGCTGATCTCATGTACGGTTATTAAATTTATGAACATTTAATACTCAAAATCACGAAAAAAAAAACTTTATAAATGACACAAGAAGATAAAAAAAATTCTTTTTTTTTTTAATTTTACGTGTCAATTTAAATGATAAAGTCTAATTGAATATATATTACCATGTGTAAATTTCTGTCCTATATATATTGCTGGGGTGACGTCTACATTTATTAAATTGTGGTGAAAAATAAATGTAAGTCCAATCATTTTACTGTTACAAAATTTTATTTTGTGATTTTAGCATTAATTAATTAATTTATCAAAAATTTAGTGACTGAGATGTAATCAACTCTGCCTCTCTCTGATCTATTAATTACACTGTTTTAGCACCTTGACTGGATTTGAAATCTTTAACATAAGATTCATTTTCCTCAAGAGCAACATCATTTATTACGATGAATGGTAAAATCATCTGGACTCAAGTCCTTGACAAGAGATTTCTTTTTCTGAGAAAGGACTGTTGGGCACAGCGGATAAAATAAATAAATAAATAAGCAGAGAAAGATAATGACACCAACAATTTAACGTGGTTCACCCAAAACGTTTGGGTTACGTTCACGGAACAAACTCCGAAAATATTTCTTCCACTAATAAAATTAATGGGTACAAGAGAGAGAGGTAATCTCACAATTTGAGATAAACCCAAAATAGTAGCACACAAGTGTTTCCCAAACTTACTATTTTGTCACTCCCCTTTTAGAAAAATATCCCAAATATTTTTCTATAATACTTCTCACTCTCTTACTCTTAATCTTTTTCTCTCAAAGATTAGATCTTATACATCTCTCTAATGTATAGCACAAAAATGAGAGATCTACATTTTTTCTCTCTATTCTCTCAATCCTTTATCTTAGGATTGCTCTCTCTATGTCTTGAATGCAAAATAACCATGCCTATTTATAGGCATTTTTGCATCCCAATCTTTTAATTTCAAAGATTACATTCACACTTCTTTTTCATTTTTTCAACAAACATGTTTAATTTTTCTTCATTCAAAACCTAACTAAAGTTGTGTGAATTCTACTATGTGGAACAAAACCTAACTAAAGTTGTGTGAATTCCACCATGTGGAGGGATAACTAACAAATCTCCCCCTCCCGATCACATGGGGGGTTCCATTAATCTTGTAATGAGCAGATAATACTCCTCCCCCGTCAGTGAGTAACACGCATACTTCACCATAAAGAGTATACCCACTTGGAATTAACACTAACTCCAAGAATTTCACCTTGGTTTTGTATCCCAAACCAAGGACCACACAACACGTGGCTTTTTCTCCTGCGATATTCCACTGATTCGTCAAATCACCTTGCACCGCCGCTATCAACCAACGGGACACGTCGCCTGGCCATCACAATATACCAGGAAGACTTTCGATACAAAGTACGAAACACGAATCTCCAATCGCGAGAACATACCGAGGACCTCCAACAGCTTATGTCCTCCCCTCGAGCGATAATCTATTTAATCCGTCAAATCATCTTGCACCGCCGTTCTCAACCAACGGGACACGCCGCCTGGCTACCACAATACCAGGAAGACTTTCGATACAAGACACCAAACACGGATCTCCAATCGCACGAACAAACTGAGGACCCTTCCACACAATGCTTTACATCCAAATACCCGCAGATGATCATAGGAAACATCTTTTCCTGACCATACTCTATCTGGAACATCCATCTTGAGAGGAGTACAGGGTGAAAGATTCAACACACGTGCAACTGTGAGAATAGCTTCACCCCAAAAACTTTTAGGCAACTTTGCATGTGAGAGTAGACATCTGACTCTTTCCATCAAAGTTCTGTTCATCCTCTCAGCTAAACCATTCAACTGCGGTGTCTTTGGAGGTGTCATCTGATGCCGAATACCATGCTCTTTACAATAAACATGAAATGGTCCAGTGTATTCTCCACCATTGTCTGTTCGGATGCATTTCAACTTCTTCCCAGTTTGTCTCTCAACTGAGGCATGAAATTCTTTGAAGACATCTAGAACCTGATCTTTTGTCTTCAGAAGATATACCCATGTCTTCCTTGAATGATCATCAATGAAAGTCACAAAATACTGAGCACCACCAAGTGACTTTGACATTGGTCCACACAAATCTGAGTGAATCAGATCTAACACATTCTTCATTCTGGAAGGAGGGGAACTTTTAAAAACAACTCTGTTTTGCTTTCCAACTAGACAATCATCACATTTGTCTAGGTGTACTTCATCCATACCGGGCAACATTTTCTTCTTGGCTAGGCTTTTCATTGCTTTTTCACCCATGTGGCCAAGTCTCCGATGCCACCGTTCAATTGCATTTTCTTTCTCCATCGCAGCTACTGTATTGGTGGAGAGCTTTGCTTCGATCACATATAGAGTTGCATGTTTTTCACCTCTAGCCACTATTAAGGAGCCTTTTGTAAGTTTCCATCTATCATAAATGAAGGAGCTGCAATATCCTTCATTTCCAAGTTTGCGTACAGAGATTAAATTCAGGCGCATGTCTGGAATATGCCTGACATCCTTCAGAATTAATCTGGTACCATTCTCTGTTTCCAAGCAAACATCTCCTCTGCCAACAACCTTTGACAGGCCTGCATTTTCCATTCTAACAACACCAAAATATCCAGGTGTGTATGATGAGAAGAATTCTCTACGGAATGTAGCATGAATGGTAGCACCACTATCAAGCACCCAACTGGACTCCTGGGATGCAAGATTAATAATATCTTCATCATAAACGATATTGAATTCGTCTATGATATTAGTTTGCTCATCATCACTGCTGTCGTCTTTCTTCACAGCTTTGCTTCGGTTCTCTTGCTCCTTTTTGAACTTTCTGCAAAACTTTTTAATGTGGCCTTTCTTCTTACAGTGATGGCATTCTACATTGGCATATTTGTTTGACTTCCCTCTGCTCTTGCCTCTAGGGTTTTGTTCCCTAGACTGTCTCCTTCCTCTAGATTCTACAGCTAGAACATCTGATTGTGATGAAGAAGATGAGGCTTGTGATCTCCTTCTCATCTCTTCATTCAGGATACTGCTTTTTACAATCTCCATGTTGACTACACCATTAGGTGCAGTGTTGGTGATAGAGATCTTCAAAGTCTCCCAAGACTGTGGCAGAGAGGCTAACACCAATAATGCAAATACTTCATCATCCAATTTGACTCCCATTCTGTTTAGCTGGTCCTGGATCCCTTCCATCTCATTTAAGTGATCTGGCAAGGAAGTTCCTTCTTTATATCTTACTTGAACCAATTTGGTCAAGTAAAATAATTTATTATTCCCCGTCTTTGAAGAATATAACGTCTCCAGCTTACTCCAAAGAGTTCGTGCATGTGTCTCATTGCAAATGTGATTGTACACATTATCTTCGACAAATTGTCGGATAAAACTGCACACCTGTTCATGGTCAAACTCCCACTCCTCATCAGTTTTACTTTCAGGTTTAACTGTGGTAAATACTGGCAAATGCATCTTCGTCACAACTAGAAGATCTTTCATCTTTTTACTCCATATGTGGTAGTTTGATCCATTTAGATAGATCATTCTGCTCATTTTTGCCTCCATGTTAAAAAAAAATTTCCGACAGTGAACAGTAACCGTAGGAAAAATCTTTTCTGATGTGGAAGATCAGACTATGCTGCAACCACAGAGCATACTAAGATAGAACCTTGTCTCTGATACCACTTGTTGGGCACAGCGGATAAAATAAATAAATAAATAAACAGAGAAAGATAATGACACCAACAATTTAACGTGGTTCACCCAAAACGTTTGGGTTACGTCCACGGGACAAACTCCGAAAATATTTCTTCCACTAATAAAATTAATGGGTACAAGAGAGAGAGGTAATCTCACAATTTGAGATAAACCCAAAATAGTAGCACACAAGTGTTTCCCAAACTTACTATTTTGTCACTCCCCTTTTAGAAAAATATCCCAAATATTTTTCTATAATACTTCTCACTCTCTTACTCTTAATCTTTTTCTCTCAAAGATTAGATCTTATACATCTCTCTAATGTATAGCACAAAAATGAGAGATCTACATTTTTTCTCTCTATTCTCTCAATCCTTTATCTTAGGATTGCTCTCTCTATGTCTTGAATGCAAAATAACCATGCCTATTTATAGGCATTTTTGCATCCCAATCTTTTAATTTCAAAGATTACATTCACACTTCTTTTTCATTTTTTCAACAAACATGTTTAATTTTTCTTCATTCAAAACCTAACTAAAGTTGTGTGAATTCTACTATGTGGAACAAAACCTAACTAAAGTTGTGTGAATTCCACCATGTGGAGGGATAACTAACAAGGACATCATCGGAGTGAATAGTAACGTTAAGCCTTGGCTCATAGTTCTGAACAAAAATATTTATCTTCCTAGAAAAGGATGTCATTATCGTAAATTGGAACATCATGCCTTGAAACCCTCAGCGAAGAATTTATCTCCACGGCATCACTATGGTAAATGGAATAACCGACTCAAACGTCAACAGCTAGCCACAGATAATATCAGATCTAACTAAAAACGATTTCTAACATCGAGGGAATAGGAATTGGTGGAATTTTAGAATACTAAAGCAATTAAAAGCAACTTCTGAAATGGAGAGATTGATGGAATTTGACTACAATACTAAAGCATTTATATCTTGATTTAGCGTAATAATCAAATACATGGAAGCAATATCTAAATACAATATGACTAAGCAAGAAGCTTTATTCTATGTACTTCCTAATTATCACATACACGCGCGCGTGTGTATATATATACATACATACATATGAATCCTTGCTTCCTTCTCAGCTATTATTTATACAATATTTCTCCTTTAAGAAGGATATCATTGTGACAAATGCTAGCATCTTACCTCGGCTCGAAGTCGCTAACAAATGATTTGTCTTCTTTAAGAAGGGCGTCATTATGGTAAATTGTAAGATCTACGTCTGACTGGAAATTTTTATCAAAGAATTTATCTTTTTTAAGAAGAGCATCATTATGGTAAATGCTAAGATCTAGGTCTGGCTCGAAATTTTTATCAAAGAAGTTATTTGTTTTAAGAAAGGCATCATTATGGTAATTGGTAGCATCTTGCCTCGGCTCAATATTCTTCTGTTCCTTGTGCTTAGAAGTTTCAGAAGTGTGACAATTAGGTTTCTTCTTGATGGCTTTTGAGGCTGCAACTTCTTCTGAGACATATTGATCTTTAAGGAATTCACCCATATCTTTTCTAGCATTAACGGGATATGCTACCTGCTAAGAGAAATGTAAACATAACCTCTAAAAGCAAATATATGTATTTTAATTTAAGTATCCAATGTGAGTAAATAAAAGTTTAAAATCTCAATAGCAAAAAAAAGAATATAAATTCAAATACCCGAGGTTGATTTTTGCCAATAATATTTGTACATATATACATACATATAATTAGATTTTACTTGTAATTAAATGCACGATGAACAGAAAATTCATACCAAAAGTAGTGAGAAGATGATGAGGAAAGCGCAGAAGGATGCCATTTTGCTCGTCCTTCACAAAATTAGCACAATTGATTAATGATTTGCGACTAAATCAGTATTTACTTGCCCTATATATAGAATCAAAGAAAAGGAGTTAAGCAACAAGAAGGATATATAGGAATATCTTTCAACTTTCCGTGTTTTGCCGTTTGAGTCCTTCAATTATTACTATATCCTATATATCAAGCCCTTAAACTTTATTTATTAATTTTGAGAAATTTATATTTTAAAAAAAAAAATAAAATGCTCCATCTAATCAGAATTGAATGTCCACTCTATAAAAAGTTTATTTACAATTAAGTATGAACTTTCCAAAAAAAAAAAGGTATATTTAAAGATTTTATTTCAATTGTGCCCTTTTTATAATAAGTACTTGTTTAGTTTTCAAATAATAATAATAATAATAATAATAATAATAATAATAATAATAATAATAATAATAATAATAAAACTTAAAGCATAAAATCAGTTAAAAAAACACTAGTAGTAGTTTCAAACAATTTTAAAAAAGTTGATGATAAAAATAACTTCAAATTTATTTAATTTAACGAAATGAAAAACATATGGGATCTGATGTGACAAAGGGAAAAGACAACATGTTAAATAATTTATTACTAAAACAAATAAACGGAAGGAATTAAGTGGCATACAAAGCAGTCCGTTGCATATTAATTGCTTAAAATAACATTTTTTTTCCAGATTATTCCACCTGATGGAAGTTCTCTTCTAATTATAACGTTTGGATTCTATATAATACACCAGGAAAATACATCTTTCTTTTCTTTTTGAGATTGATGTATTGGCATATGTTTGTTCCTTCTTGAAGAAACATGAACTGTCACCTTTTTAATTATGCAAAAAAGTTTGCATAATTGAATATTTGATCTTGTTTAGCTATTTGTTTGTTTGTGTTTCTTTCAAGGGTTCTCTTTCTACCAACCGAATTGAGTGGTAATCGTTCATGCAGCGTGGACAGTAGCAATTCTCTATTTATGACAAAAAAAAAATAATAATAATAAAACAAAAAAAATTGCATAATTGAATAGATCTCTTGCACAGCTATTTTCTTTTAATGACAAAAATAGAATCTGCATAATTGAATATTGGATATTGCACAGCTACTTTCCTTTCTTGTAAAAAAAAAAAAGTTTGCATATATAATTGAATATTGTATCTTGTGCATCTACTTTTGGTTTTAGGACAAAAACAAAATTTGCACAATAGTCAATTAGATCTTGCCCAGCTTGACGAAAAAAAGTTTGCATGACTGCCAATAGAGGATAAATAATCAATTCTATATACAAATCATACAGTTTATGACTTGATTTATATTTTGACATGTAAAATAATCCCATGCAATGCAATTTATTTATATTAAAAATAAATATTAAATTAACCGTAAAATATTAAAAATATTAAATATTTGTTTTGTACTGAATTTGTCCCTCAAGTATTAAAATGGTATATATTTACTGTTTAAATATATTTTTCAGCTAAAATTACTTTCGTTTCTACGCAATCAGCTCAAATTTGCTATTGAAACTAATGACACTTGTAAGTAAGCAAATAGAAAGATAGATGGTAGGCTGATTGAAGTCTATGCACGATAGATTCATACCTTGTTTTAATTTGAGAAAAAAATTAAAATTTTTTATCATCAGATAATTTCTATTTGTTTACCTGAAATCCATCCATTTTGACAAATTTAATATAAAAAATTTTAATTATTTTTTTGAGAATTAAAATACGTGTTAATTTATGCACATATGATAAGTTTATATAGTTTCAATTAGCTTTTTTATATATTTATTTATTATTTTTAATTAGTGGAAAATTTGATATTTTAAAAGCAAATTTGACCCTTTCCCATGTGATTTCTTCACATTTTATATGATATAAATATAAATAATAAAAAAAACAATTATATTTTTTTAGATTATCCATCCAATTTTTTCTTATATTTTAATTAAAAGTATAGAGATAAAGAAATAGCATCATAAAACTTCACTATTTGTGATTTTCTAACATATCTATCAATATTATTTGTAATTTTATATCCTCATATATATATATATATATATATATATATATATATATATATATATATATATATATATATATATATATATATATATATATATATATATATATATATATACTATTATAGATTTATAATTTTTTTAATTTTTAATGGAAATTTTTTTTAAAATAAATAAAATCATAATAGTCGAATTGTTTATATTCTGATCCATTTAATTATATATTTTTTTGATCAGCCAAATATTATTGATATCAGAGTTGGTTAGCCAAAACCAGCTAACTGACCACAAAAATACACCAAAACCCATGCAAAGAAAGAAACCAAGATTCAACCGGTTGCTGGCAAAACTGTAGAAATGAACATACCAATAAAACAAAGAAAAGGGAAACCCTGTTAAAAAAATGAATAGATAATTATAATCCTATTCATTTAATAATTATCTATTTAGGTCGTGGCCAAATCAATCTGATTTAACCCATTTATCACTTCACCAATCACGATTTGAATCGAACCTATGACCCATTTCTACCTATAATTATCCTATGTGAAAATCATTTATTTCCGAGCTTATCTTTTTAACTCTTTCCATAAACCAAAGAAAGGAAAAATACATAATCAAACCTTTGAATTTGCACCTTTTTTTCTCATTAAATCCATAAATTTTTATTTGGTCACATCACATTTTTAACCTTTTATTTCATCCATATTAAATCTAAATTTCTCAAATTTGAATAAAATGATAGTATATTTAAATTATTTTATTAAATTCCTATCGGAGCCAATGTGTATTTTAAAATAAAAATTCAAGAATTCAATTGCAAAAAATGCATGAGTTCAGGAATTCAAAAATGCATTTTTCCATAAAGAAAAGGTTTAATACATTAGCAAGCACCTCAACTTGTAAATTTTGTACATTTTTCACCTTAACTTTTTAAAAAACCACTTTTATCTTAAATAGTTAATTTCACTAATGGTCACTGAATTTATGCCTAAATATGTAAAAATAACTAAATAACCAGAAGATGTCAAACCAGTTGGATATAAATGGGTCTTTGAACGTAAGAAAAATGAGCTGAATGAAATTGTGAGATATAAAGCACGACTTGTTGCAGAAGGTTTCTCACAAAGACCTGGTATAGATTATGAAGAAACGTATTCTCCAGTCATGGATGGAATCACGTTTAGATTTTTGATTGGTTTGACTGCCTCTGAAGGGCTTGATATACATCTAATGGATGTGGTGAAAGCTTATTTATATGGATAGTTAGATAATGACATATATATGAAAATCCCTGAAGGATTTAAGATGCCTGAAGCATATAATTCAAAACCTCGAAAAATGTACTCGATCAAACTCCAAAGATCTTTGTATGGATTAAAGCAATCTGGACGCATGTGGTACAACCGTCTAAGTGATTACCTAGTGAAAAATGGGTATGAGAATAATTCAATTTGTCCATGCGTTTTTATCAAGAAGATAAATTTAGGATTTGCTATAGTTGCAGTTTATGTTTATGACTTAAACATAGTGAGAATTTCAGAAGAGATCTCTATTACTGGAGAATATTTGAAAAAGGAATTTGAAATGAAAGATCTTGGAAAAATAAAATTTTGTCTTGGGTTTCAAGTTGAATATTTGCCAAAAGGAATTCTTGTATATCAGTCACCTTATATAGAAAAAATCTTGAAACAATTTTATATGGATAAGTCTTATCTATTGAGCATTCCAATGGTTGTTCGCTCTCTTGATGTTAAGAAAAATCCTTTTCGTCCACAAGAAGATAACGAAGAGATTCTTGGTCCTGAAGTACCATATTTTAGTGCAATAGGTGCACTTTTATATCTTGCAAATATCACTAGACCAGATATAGTCTTTGTAGTTAATTTGCTAGCAAAATTTAGTTATGCACCAACTCATAGGCACTGAAATGGTGTAAAACATGTTCTATGTTATCTTCATGGTACATCTAACATGGGTTTGTTTTTTTCAAAAGGAATAAATTCAGAATTGACAGGGTATGCTAATGCTGGATATCTATCAAATCCTCATAAAGCTCGATCACAAACAAGTTATGTCTTCACATATGGTGACACTATTATTTCTTGGCGATCTGTTAAGCAAACAATCACTGCTACTTCCTCAAATTATTCAGAAATATTAGCCATCCATGAAGCAAATCACTAATATGTGTGGTTGAGAACTATGACTCAACATATTAAGGGAACAAGTGGGTTGGTAGGGGAGAAAGAGCCAACAAAATTGTATGAGAATAATGCAGCATATATTTCACAACTCAAAGGTGGCTATATCAAAGGAGATAGAACCAAACATATCTCACCAAAATTCTT
The DNA here is from genome assembly GCA_037975025.1 of Excoecaria agallocha. NCBI lineage: Eukaryota > Viridiplantae > Streptophyta > Magnoliopsida > Malpighiales > Euphorbiaceae > Excoecaria > Excoecaria agallocha. The sequence goes on along the minus strand of CM075822.1, from coordinate 35,628,110 downwards.
CTATATTCATGAACTTATGAAAGAAGAAAAGATCGATATTTGCAAAGTTCGCTCAAGTAATAATCCAACAGATTTGTTCACAAAGGTCCTACCAAGTTCAATTTTCAAGAAACATGTACACAATATTAAAATGTGACAATTAAAATATTTAGTTTGATTCATTTTATTTTTGAGAGGAAGTACATATGAATATTGTATTCTTTTTCCTTCGCTAAGTTTTTATCCCACTGGATTTTTCTTAGCAAGGTTTTAACGAGGCATATTCATAGTACATAGTCATCCAAAGGGAAGTGTTGTGATAATTATGAGATATTTGGATGACTATCAAACTCATCATTCTCCCTATTCTAGTAGAAGTCTACCTCTTCTATTTTGTGCCTATAAATACTCTATTATGGTTATTCAGTATACATAATTAATAAGAGAAAATGCTATATTCTACTATTTCTGTCTTTCTTTTAATTAGTTTACAACAGTATTTAAACTTTAATGATTTTACAAATTTAATTTTTACATTTTTAAAATTATTTATTGGATCCCATAAATTTTATATATTTACACATTAAATTTTTATATATTTTTAAAATTATATAATGGGTGCCGAATTTATTTATTAGAAACATTAAATCTGTTTAGATGGCAAAAATAAAAATATTCCGTTAAAATATACGTGACTTTAATCGAGCTTATACTATACTATCGTTTATGTTATCTATTTTGAATTTAATATATAATTTTTGAAAATTTTAAGAATTAAATGTATAATTTAAAAAGTATAATAATCTAACATTTAAAATAGTTAAATTACAGAAATAAAATATAAATTTTTCTTTTGAGAATGATACATCAACAAGCAATTTTCCTTTTTTGCTACCGAAAAGAAGCCTCACTGATTGAATATTGGAACAAAGTACAGGGACCCATAAAACGTGGATTTTTTATGGGCCCTTTCTAGAGTCCATGCAGCGGTAGCTACTTGATTGAGTAGCCATTAACTTCTTTTATTTATTTTTTTTTGAAAAAAAAAAAACAAAAAGGTTTGCATAATTGAATATTGGATCTTATACATATGCAGCTGTAACCACTCAATTCAGTAGCAATTTTCCTTTTTTGTGAAAAAAAAAACAAAAAGGTTTGCATGATTGAATATTGGATCTTATACATTAATTTCTTTTATGGGTCTTTTCTACAGTCTATGCAGCGGTAGCCACTCAATTCAGTAGCAATTATCTTTTTTTTTTTTTTTGAAAAAAACCAAAAAGGTTTGCATGATTGTATATTGGATCTTATATATTAATTTCTTTTATGGGTCCTTTCTACAGTCTATGCAGCGGTTGCCACTCAATTCAGTAGCAATTATCCTTTTTTTTAGTGAAAAAATCAAAAAACAAAAAGGTTTGAATGATTGAATATTGGACCTTATTTTAATTGAATGACATCTTTTATTTTTAAAAATAACTTTATTCTTTTTTTTATAAATTTTAAATTTATTTTATTTTCTTTTTTTTAATATTGATTATTTCCATCAAATTTGCCATTAAATTAAAATCCGCACCTTGATTTGAACACCACCCACAAACCATGTGACAAGTAACGCTTACAATATATTTATTAAACAATTAATTAATTAATTAATAACTTTATTTGTTTTATTTCAATATTAGCTGTTCACAATTTGGCCGCTAATACGTGTTTAATCCATACAAGTATGTGCATGCCTTTTCTAATTAAAAATTAAAAATTGCTAGACAACCCAAAACAGCTAGATTTGGCAAATTATTGGCATTCAAAAGTTAACTAAGTTTATACAATTATCATTTATAGTTTATAAACTTAAGAAATTCTTTTTTATTTAGTTTTCAGCCATCGTGCACGGAAAGGTTTAAAAGTGTATGAATTGAATTCTATACAATAATTAGTTGCTTTGCTCCGTAATTATGAGAACTGGAAAAAAAATTTCTGTGGGCAATAATTGAAAAAAAAACCAATTTTATTATTTTAGCCTTCTTTACGTCCGTGTTGGATGGCAATGGCAACCTCACCTTTATGTAGGTAATTCTCTAAAATTGTTACTAAGTCATATATATATAATCAAAAAATTAGAAATAATTTATATTTTAATTTTTTTATTGATATCAATATCACATTAATATCTTCATTAACATTTTTATTTATACTTTTTTATTTTTATTAAATAGAAGAAGTAATATTATTATTATTATTATTATTATTATTATTATTATTATTATTATTATTAAGTATATTTTAATAAATTAAAAAAAAAATTAATAATTATTTTAATATGCATAAAAGAATAAAAAAGCCACATAGCGAATATATTTTCTTGCTAAACTTTTTGGCGTGGCGAATATATTTTATTTGCCAAACGATACCAATCTCATTAATTAGTTAAAGATATTGTAGCAATGGTATACATTGCTTGATTCTAAGTAGGGTTTGGTTGAAAAATAAAACTTTTTAAGTCTTACTTGTTAAGTAGGCTTTTATCGGTTGAAAAATAAATTGAAACTTTGAACAATATATAAAACATATAGACTGCCTGAACCGATTAGATTATGGTTACATATGTTATAAATGAACATTTACTACTTTTGAGATATCAAAATCAATATATTAAAAAACCATAAATATACAAGAATAAATCATGATAAGTGAAAAAATGAAAATAAATCATTATAAGTAAGAACAATTTATGTCCAAAAAAAGAAATAAATAAGTCAAGTTAAAGGTATAAAAACGAATAAGAATATAATCTCAAATCACGGAAACTTTATTTTGAAGTTTTAAATATTGCAACAAAAGCATTTTTTTCAATAATAAAAAAGAAAATGAGATAAATAAAACTAATACGAAAACTGCCGGTTATTTTGCTTTATGATTAATGTTTTGATGATAAATATATTTTTAAACTATTTTTTTATTTTTTATATAGTTATATATATTTTCATAACATTTATAAAAAATTTTAAAAATAATATTATTTAAAAAAATCAAGTTGAATTCTATCAAACCGATCGAACTAAAAACCCTTGATCTCTCCACTTCTTTATCCTATTCGATTTTAATAACGTTGCCATAAACAATATAATGATATATATAAACTAAATTTATGTATTATAAAAGAGAATATATATATATATACTATATTTCAAGAAAGTGTCCGTATTGTTGAAAAGAAACGAAAAGAACGATGGGTGCTCTACAATCTGCATTGAAGATCTTCCTCCATCTTCTGCTTGTTCAGGTAATTAATTAATTAATCTCTCTACACTTCCTCCTTAATTATCTAATACTAACAATGATGAGAAATTGATGATTGCCAGTGCGCACATGGAACTGGAGAAGCAAGCAGAGAAATGATTTCTGCTGGAAACGGCAACGTATTGAGACTTCGAAGCAAAGATAATGGTGGAGTTCATAAAGATGATCATCACATGATGGATCACATAGACCCATCTATGATGGTATTTTTCAGAATGGATGATCTGAAAATAGGGGAAAAAATGCCCATATATTTTCCAACTGATGAAGATTCTTCATCTTCTCCTCCATTATTATCCAGAGAAGAAGCTAATTCAATTCCTTTCTCATACAAACACCTTCCTTATCTCCTTCAGTTCTTCTCCTTCTTACCCCAATCCCCACAAGCCCAAGCCATGGAACATACACTTAAGGAATGTGAAATTGAACCCATTGAAGGGGAAACTACAGCTTGCCTTACTTCTTTAGAATCCATGCTTGATTTTGCACATGAAATCTTTGGATTAAATACCCAATTCAAAGCTTTAAGGACTACCCATTTGAAAAAATCAAGTAAAATTTTAGATAATTATACTATATTGGATGAGCCTAAGGAGATAGCAGTTCCAAAAATGGTGGCTTGCCACAGGATGCCGTATCCTTATACAGTATTCTACTGCCACAGCCAGAAGAGTGAGAATAAGGTGTTTCTAGTATCATTAGGTGGTGATAATGGAGAAAGAGTTGAAGCTGTGGCTGTTTGCCATATGGATACATCTCATTGGAATAAAAACCATGCATCGTTTCTTGTTCTTAAGACTGAACCAGGTGCTTCACCTGTTTGCCATTTCTTCAGAGAAGATGCTCTTGTTTATGTTCCTTTATAAGTTTTCTTGTTTCCAACTTCTTATGCCTACTCATTTACCTGAACTAGTGCTAACGTTGTTTTTATTATCAATAAGCTTAGCTTAATGCTTTTGATCATCAGAATTGTGGAATCTTGAGTTGGAGCTCGAGTTTCTGTTCGACTCTTTATATCAAAATAAATAAATAAACAATACGGAAATATGGAAAAAATATATATACCTTAACGTTTATTATTTATTAACCTAGATTATAAAATTTAGGTAATTTAAAAACGGACAATGGTAATTTCCTCTAATTAATAATTAACAACTAAATTTTCACGAAATTCCGTTAACTAATATAATAGTATGGAGCTTTTCATTTGTTTAACTGTTTATTAAATTATGACAAAACCCACGATTTAGTTCTTAAATTTTAATAATTTTACATATTTAATTTCTATACTTTCAAAATTATACATTAGATCCCTCAAATTTTACATATTTATACATTAAATTGCTATACTTTTAAAATTACGCAATGAATTCCTGAACTTATTTATTAAAAAAAAATTAAGTCAAAACGAACGTTAAAAATAATAGTTTTAAGCTAAAATATATGTGACTTTAACTGAATGTGTGTTTTGTCATTGTAAAGTTTAGGAACTCAATGTACAGTTTTAAAAATATAGAGATTCAATATATAAAATCGTTAAAGCACAAGAACTAAAATATTATCTTTTCCTTAAATTATCAATGTCTAATGCACGCATTAGCATGCTCATAATAAGCATATCAGTTAGACCTACCTGTTCATATGAACTTGGATATCAGTTAGACTTAGGCCAATATTTCTGCATATATATAAGACGGTGGAAACTGAAATCAACAAAAGCCCACTCACTTTAGGATGGACTTGGGCTTTCCAACTAGAATGTGGGCCAAGTCAGGCCCAGTCCGACTTGCAGTAAATTTATTACATTACTTCTGTTAAATAGATATATATATTATGAGCTTTTTGCTCTAAAGTTTTATAACTTTAGATAGGGTAAATCCATCTCCAGTCTTTAAAATTTGTTCAATAAATTCATTTTGACATCTATAATATAAGAAAAGCTGAATAAACAGTCAAATGGTTGCTGAGATGATGTTGATTGGGTCCCTTAAAGAAACAGTAGTGTTCGAGTTCTCCACGGATTCAACCTTGCTTCCCATCTAATTGCCAACCCAAATGGGCTCATTTATGCTCAAAGAAGTACCCATAACAAATCTATGTGTTGTGTATATATACATTGATGCTGTAACAGAGCATTAGAAACCTGATATATAACTACACAAAGCAGAGTTTGAAGGCATCCGTTCTCATCTGCCAGTTATCTTACTTGTCTTCCACATTTGCTGGATGTTGTGTCTTTGTTTAATTTCTTATTTTTCCACATGCTTTGGGTTTTTTTAGTTACCGAGAAAATTAAAAGAGTTTGACTATATAAACAACTTAAAATAATTAATAGAGTTCGAATATATAAAGCCCAAAAAACGAAAATAAACTTGAATGTCGAATGAAAGAGCTTGTTTCTAAGCACTGGTATACTTGTTTATCTTCAGGTTTGGGATGGGTTTGAGCCAAATCAAACAGGTTTTGGAATTTTTTCCTTGTCCAAACCCATCCCAAGCCTACATAAATGAAAGGCAGGCCTAGCGTGGGCTTGGTACGGAAGAGGTTCAGTCTATGCTAGGCTTAACCACCAAGAATATTTAAATAAAAAAATTAATTTAATTTGTAAAAAGATATATTATATTATAAAAATATACTATAAAAAAGATATAATATGTTAATAAACATATAAATTTTGATATTTATTAGAAATTTTTCATCCTTTAACCAACACGTGTGCAGGCAATGGCAATCTATGCGCTACTGCCTGCTTATGGCAGTTTAATTTTATGCTTAAAATTATCGCAATTAGAGAGACTGATTGTTTATTCAATATTTTTTTTACCCTATTGGTGCTCGATTTTTTTTACAGTATAGGTGTCAAGATGAATTTATTGGACAAATTTGAAAGGTTACAGATAAATTTATCCTTTTAGATACGTATGAATATAATAAATATTTTAATATTTGTACTTTTAATAATTTAAATTTGCAGTATATGTATTATAAATTTATAATTTAAATTTTATTTGAAACTATTTAAAGTAACACGATACTTTTTTATCCGAATTTGGACTGGACATAATACTTTTTGTGGGTGTGGACTTTACCATTGGAAATTAGAGTCCTGCTAAATGTCTGAAATTAAGTAAATCAAAAGTAACTCTAAAAAAAATAGCTGGACTAAATAACCCCGAAGGCACTTAACCAAGCATATAAATGGAAGGTGACTTTTATTCTTGAACCCCTCAAATCATTTTTTACTCGGCTACTAAACTTTTTAATGTAGAAAAAATTACTCACCTATTAGAATTTCATTAGTTCAAATAAAAAAAAAATCATAGCAAACTTTTCATTAGTTGAAATAAATAAAAAAATCATAGCAAACTTTTTTTAGTAAGAAAGAAGAAAAACAAAAGTTTGAAACCTAAAATGTACAAAATACTAATTGAAATTTGCATATTTTACTAATCAAATTATTACAATTGAACAAAACAATATATATGCATAGAAAACAGAGTGTATTGATCACTCTTGGACCTAGATCTTACATTAAGGGAACCTAGACTTGCTGATCTTATTGATGAGAGTACCTCTAAACAAAAGAAGAAGATGAAAAAGTGGGAAATGTCTAATCGCATAAGTTTTATGGTCATTAAGCATGCCATTCCTGAAGCTTTTAAAGGCACGACATCCGATCAAGTGGAAACAGCTAAGGTTTTCCTTGAGGACCTTGAGAAAAGATTTGCTAAGAATAAATAGGTTGAAACAAGTACCAACTATTACGCTTGGCGTGCTAAGAAAGGTATGCTTTCTAACTTTGTTTATTTTGAAGTTAATTTGGCTTCAGTACTTAGATGCACTTGGTGGATTGATTCAAGTGCAACAACTTACAATAGTGAGTCCATGCAAGGCTGCCTGAATTGCCGAAAGCTTAATGATGGTGAGAGATACATTTATGTTAGTGATGGAAAATCGGTAGAAGTCAAAGCAATTGAAACTTTTAGATTATTATTAAGAACTGATTTTTATTTGGATTTGTTTGAAATTTTTAGTGTACAGTCTTTTAGGTCGAATTTGATTTATATTTTAGCATTGGATAAAATTGGATATTGTTGTTCAGTTAGAAATAGAAAATTTAGTCTTTTTCAAAATTCAAGTTTGGTTGGATCTGGTTCTTTTATCAAGTTATGATAATCTATATTTAATTGATACAATTTCTTCCTTTAATGAATCCTTGCATGTTCTTTCAATATGTAAAAAGCATAAATTAACTATTAAGAATTTAGCTTCGTTATGGCATAAGAGATTAGGTCATATCTCTAAAAGGAGAATTAAGAGACTTGTGTTTGATGGTATTCTCGATCCCTTTGACTTTTCAGATTTTGACATGTGTGTAAATTGTATTAAGGGAAAACAAACAAATGTCAGGAGATTTGATACCAATAAAAAAACAGATGTCTTAGAACTAATACATGCAGATATTTGTGGGTCATTCCCTATGGCTTCTTAGAATAGCCAAACATACTTCATAACGTTCCTAGATGATTTCAGTCGATATGGCTATCTTTATCTCATGCATAAGAAATCTCAGTTACTGGACATGTTCAAAAGTTTTAAAGCTGAAGTTAAAAATTAACTCAATAAAGGTATTAAAAGCGTTAGATCTGACCGTGGTAGTGAATACTATGGTAGATATGATAGTTCAAGTGAACAACATCCAGATCCATTTGCTAGATTCCTAGAGAAAACGGTATCGTTCCATAATACACCATGCCGGGTTCACCCAATATGAATAGTATTGCTAAAAGATAAAATATAACGCTTTTAGATATGGTAAGAAGTATGATCAGTCACTCTACCTTACCTGAGTCACTTTGGGGAGAGAAATTAAAGATTGTAGCTTATATACTCAATAGGGTACCAACAAAGGCAACTAGTAAAACCCCTTATGAACTTTGGACATGTAAAAAGCCTAGTTTAAAGCATCTTCATATTTAGGGATGTTTAGTTGAGGCAAGGCCTTATAGTCCAAATGAAAATAAAATAGACTCTAGAACTATTAGTTGTTATTTTATTGGATACTCTGAATGCTCTAGGGGTTATAAATTTTATGATCCCACAAGTAAATCTATTTTTGAGACAGGTAATGCTCGATTCTTTGAGGATGTTGAGTTTGCAGGGGTAGAAAGAGTTAAAGACTTTATCTTTGAAGAGGAATATGTTAATATTCCTTTAATTGCTATGAACAATAATCAAGAATATGTTATTATACCAACATTATTCATGATGCAATTTTAGAACAAGACAATGTCATTGATCCTCCCATTCAGTCTCAAGGAGATGTTCTTGAAGAACAAATTCTACAGCCTCAAGAACTATTGCCATTAAAGAGATCAACTAGAGAAAAAAGAAGTGTAATTTTGGATGACTATGTTGTGTTTCTCCAAGAACATGATGTTGACATTGGAGTGATGGAAAATGATCCAGTCAATTTTCATTAAGCAATGAAAAGTTCTAACTCTCAAAAGTGGATAGATGCCATGAATGAAGAGATTAAGTCTATGAAAGATAATGATGTATGGGATCTCATCTTATTTCCTAAAGGTGCAAAACCCATTGGTTGTAAATGGATTTTTTAAACCAAAATCAAAAGGCAATGTGGAGAGGTACAAAACATGTCTTATAGCTAAAGGCTTTACCCAGAAAGAAGGCATTAATTATAAAGAGACTTTCTCCCCAGTTTCATCAAAAGACTTTGTAAGGATCCAATCATGGTCCTAATTGGATTGTGCTTAATTAAGGAGGATTATGGTTAAATGAGATAAGAATTGATTTCTTTGTATTGATAAAGTTGTTTTCCATGAGGGGAATTATGGTAATTTCGGTATGTAGGTAAATGAGCATGGTTAAATTATAATTAAAGGAAGGGATGCAATCAAAGTAAGTTAGAAGTTTGGGGCAATTTTGAGAGAAATAGTAAGTTAGGGGTTTAAGTATGTATAAAGGCATTGTGGGAATTTTTCTTAGGGAGATATTTGCCCCACTCACCTATTTAGGGTTCCTGAAGACTGAGGAGATCGGCATAAGGAGGTCTCTCTCTCTATCTTTCTTTCTTTCTTCTCTCAGTTACGGGTTGAAGGGGATGAAGCTTAGGGTTGATGAGTTAGCATAAAAAGATAAGGTTTTTCCCTTTTGCAGTCTTTCTTCCTTCTTGGGTTCAATTTCTAGATTTAAAGGTTTAAGGATTATGATTGTTGTCTCTATGTCTAAGGAGAAGAAAGAAATATTGAGAAAAGGAGAATATATCAAGAGTAGGAAAGGAAGGAAAGGAACTAGAGGAGTTAAAGCATCAGTATCAGGAGCGGGAATTATGTTTACTCTACTGTTCATTGTTTACAGGAACTTTCCTTTCTTCTTCTTGTATATGAGTCATATTTGATGATGTTAAAGGCTAAATATAGCAATCTAGATGAGTTTAGAAAGATTCAAAGGTTTCATGAATATTGCCGTGAGCTACTATATTGAACTTGGTTGAAATCTGGAAATTAAATGCATAATCTGGGCCTAGGGCTAGCCGAGCTTCAGTGCACGGCCGTCATGCTTTTTCTTCTTGCTTTGCACGGCCACTTAAGCTTTTTGTTCTTCCCATGCACGACTACTTATGGCCTTTCTCCTCTCTTTGCACAGCCAAGTAAGACCTATGGTTATTGATGCGGCCAAGCATGTTCTTTTTCTCTCCACTGCATGGCCATATGTACTCCTTTTATTCATCTGAGCTAACTCTCACCCCAAGATTAAGCCATATATTTAAATATTGAACACAATATTATATGGTTCATAAGATTATTAAGAGAACAAGAGTTTGGGTGAATTGACTATAGTAAGTAAAACTAATGGTTATTAAGTGATGATTGTTACGCGGGTTGGTATTAATGGATTAATAGACTATGAAAGCCTCTCTCTCTTATGCTAAAGTCCATAAAGATATAGTTTAGAAAGGCATGAACATAAGATGAAGTGTTATAGAAATTTAAAAGACATAAATGTTATTATAAGAGGAAGAAGATTGAATTAAGCTGTAAGTTACCCAATGTCACTTGTAAGGTGAATAAAACATTATCACTTAATTGGAGAAACCTCTATATATATATATATATATACACACACACATAGTAGAGTGAAAAGCTTTAGGACAATAAACCTATAAAGATGTAATTTGGAGTCCACTTGAACTCGAAATTAGAGGGACTTACACATGGTAATGCTAAATTAATTAAGTTGCTAAAATGTGTTTTAGTGCCTAATAGCCCAAAACTAAAAAGAGTAAGAAATATGGTAATCACAAGATTTTATGTTATTTAATATGCCCTATATAGTATGGTATCAGGTATGTACTATGCCAAAGCAAATTTTTTTACCTCAATGTTGTACATTGGTAATTATTTTGCAACGGCATGAAAAATAATATAATTTAGCCTAATAATAATAAGAAGATAGTTGCAATGTTACATGTTTAAGTTAAAAGAAATGGAATATTAATTGACACTTAATTATGGAGCTATAGAAGTTTGGTTATGCTCTAAGCCATAATAGGAATTAATGATGAGCTTTGATGTAAGGAAACCTACTTACTTATCTGTTCATGCCCTATGACATAATATGAAAAATCGCAAGTCTGCAAGTAGTGTGATAATGATTGCGATGAAATAATCTTATATAAACTTAACTGGATTTAAAATGTTATAAGATAGAAAGTACAAGTAAGATGATCAGTGTATATGTGATAATATTAAGGAAGATTACTTTTTGTCTATAATCTAATAAACTATAAAGGTGAGCAAAAAGGGATTAATGATGCGCAAGTGTCGACCTTAATCTAAAGAGAGCCTACTCATATTCTTATATGGAGTATAAATGCATAAGTATTATTTAAAGTAATTATGTGTTGATGGGAGTTATGATGCTGTATGGATGCTACTCATGGAAAACAACAACAAGGTACACCATTGAGAACTATTGATGAGTTAAATAAATCCAATATCTTATAAGTAGTCTAATTCAGCATGTGAACCAGTATGCATAATGAAAACAAGTATTGCCATGGTTTAAGCTGCATATGTATATGTATATGTATATGTATATGTATATGTATATGTATATGTATATGTATATGTATATGTATATGTATATGTATATGTATATGTATATGTATATGTATATGTATATGTATATGTATATGTATATGTATATGTATATGTATATGTATATGTATATGTGGTCACGTGTAATGCTAATTATGAAAGATTAAATGTTATTATTATTTGCATAAATAGGTAACTATTTTGACATGAACAAATGAAAGTTGATGCAACTATATGATCATATGATAGCATCCATGTGTAGTGGAGCCTAGAGCTCAATATTGAAGTACGATAAGAATAATGTGCATTCTTATATGAATGATGGCATTAGGAAAATATGCTATATTAAGTAAAGAAAGATATGTTGAATCAAAATATGCTTAAGAACGGTAAAGCCTGCAGGTCTTAGTTCAGTTGTGGATCACATAGGCATGCCTAGAGGAATACAGTTGCAACTGCCATAGTCGACCCCGTTTGGGTCTTGTTCCTTAATGAAATCATTGCTCGATCCCGTTTGGGTCTATTGTTTGTGATGGAATATGACATGGTATGATAATCATGATAGCACAGTGGAAAAACAAAAATTTTTATCATACATACCATACATATCCAAAACAAGGAACGAAAACATGCAATTTTAGGTTGTAGAACTTACAAGTTAAGATGCCTTTTAGATATTGATTTCGGTGATGGCCAGCAACTAAGATGACTTTGTCCGCCTTAGATCTCGATCACCAATGCCAAGGAATAGCCTTTTACGCCACTCCCTCTATTCTCACACACACAATTGCACCGTCGGCTTAAAACCGAGATTGCTAGCTCTCTTTTAAGTATTGTGCAATGGCTATAGTTTGAAGCTACAAAATTTGATTTTGTACTTCTTTAGATTGCTATTTCTATCCAATAATACAAGAGAATGAGGAACAATCCTTTCTCCTTGTGAAAAATTGGCTCAAAGAAAACTTGAGAGAGAGAGGAAGAGTTCACGCAAACCTAGAATGAAAGACTAGGGTTTCACATTTTTTTCCACTACAATATATATCTCTTTTTCCTTTTAAGTGATGGATCTCAAATATACTATCTTAAGATAATTAATATTTGCATTTATCACTTAATTAAAATTAGTAATATTTATTGATAAAAACTCTTTTAATTTATCCAAGATAAAATCAAAAGTCATTTAATCAAATAATATCACTTATTTTAGGATAAAAGATAAGACATTTAAATCTAATAAATCACTTAAATAATAAACTATACATGTGCCGAAATTCCTTGTGATTTCTCTAGGAATTTTGGCCACATTAAATACAATTTAGATGATTTAATTAGATAAATATGTCTTTAAGCTTTAATACTCAATTAATTAAATTAATTCATGACATTTAATTAATTGAAATTAAATCTTGTGGGCTGAATTTCTCTCTCTCATGGACCAAAGCCCAATAGCAATTTTATAACCCATTACATACATTAATTTGACTTTAATTAAAAGCCCAAATTAATGCCCAATACTTAATTTAAGTATTTTAAGCCCAATGCTTTGTGTGCGATCCTATAGGTCCATTTAATGTTGGCAATGAATTAATAAATTAATTCAAAGACTATATATATTCTCTAATAAGATATTATAGCAATCCAAATTAAATGAAAATGCATATGGCATTTGGTGACCTAATGCAATTTTGCATAGTCCCTTACCCCTTAAATATCAGAATTAATATAAGGCATGGAACTAGTCATCCTTATATATTTTAATTCCTTTCTTGATATTCCAGTGCCACTGAACTCTCAGATAAATAATGATTACTCATTATTTCATCTCGGTATGGCTATACACTTCTCAGTTCACTGATCAAGTGGCCGGTGATATTTTCTCTCTTATCGAGAGGGGTAATCCCTTCACTTCTCTCATGCTCTCTAATATGAATCAATACATACCCAATCATACCCGTACTTGTCACTCTGTTATGAGCACGTTAGGTGTATGTCAAAGTACACAGTAATTCATAAAGAGTTCCATAGAGATTTCAGGTCTAAGAACTCCGATACAAAACTTACATATGAGAAACACTTATAACTTGTACCATGTAGTGTTCTCATGAGCGGATCGAATCCAGATACCATGTTCTTTAACATGTATCTATGATCTCTGATTGACACTCTTGTCCTAATGATCCGTAAGACAGAACTCATAATATCAGAGAGAGCATACTAGTCTTAATTCATTTGTTATTTCCATAACAATGACTGACTAGGGATATTTAGAATGAAGTCCCATCTGTTTCAAGGTCTTACAATCCATGTGCCTCACACATGATAACTTAAACCGAAACGACATTCTTGGATAGTTTTATCAATTGACATACACAGGAATACAAAAGATAAAACAAATGCCTCATTTTATTAACTAAGTGTTTTATTACAATGTATTGGGGCTAGGGCTTACACTAACAATCTCCCACTAGCACTAGTCCCAATTGGGCATAGCCCTAAGACCGAACGCTCTCAAATGAGCCTCGTGCAGATTTGGACGTAACTGTTTCGTCAAAGGATCTGCTACATTATCTTCACTTGCTATCTTGCTAACCTTGACGTCCCCACGATCAATGATTTCTCTGATCAGGTGGTACCTCTTGAGTATGTGTTTGGATTTCTGGTGTGACCGGGGCTCCTTGGCCTTTGCGATGGCCCTGTTATTGTCACAGAAAATTTCTAATGGATCTAGGATGCTTGGGACCACTCCTAATCCATTAATGAAATTTTTAATCCAAACAGCCTCTTTTGCAACCTCACTTGCTGCAATATACTCAGATTCTGTAGTTGAGTCGGCAACGGTTTCTTGCTTTGAGCTTCTCCAGCTGACAGCACCACCATTCAAAACAAAAACAAACCCAGATTGCGATCTAGAATCCTGAGTGCTGGTCTGAAAAGCAGCATCGGCATAACCTTGTATGACGAGCTCTTCTTGACCACCATACACCAAGAAGTGATTCTTAGTCCTTCGCAGGTACTTTAGAATCCCTTTTACAGCAGACCGGTGCTTCTCACCAGGGTCTTGCTGAAACCTACTGGTTATACTCAGTGCATGAGCAACATCCAATCTAGTACATAACATAGCGTACATGATAGATCCAATAGCAAATGCATATGGGATTCTACTCATGTTGTCCCTTTCCTCTTTGGTTTTAGGGCACTGTTCTTTAGTCAAAGGAACTCCCAAAGCCAAAGGTATGTACCCTTTCTTTGAGTCTCCCATACTAAAACGCTTTAGTACTTTGTCTATGTACTTTTCTTGACTTATTCCCAAAAGCCGATTCGATCTATCTCTATAGATTTGAATACCAAGTATTGTCTCGGCTTCACCTAAGTCTTTCATTGAGAAACATTTTCCCAACCATTGCTTAACCTTTTGCAATGTTGGAATATCATTCCCAATGAGAAGGATGTCGTCCACATATAGGACCAGAAATACTACTATGCTCCCACTAACCTTCTTGTACACACAAGGCTCATCTTCATTCTTGATGAAGTCAAATTCTTTGACTGCCTCATCAAAACGAAGATTCCAACTTCGGGATGCTTGCTTTAATCCATAAATTGATTTTTGAAGCTTGCATACCTTCTTAGGATGCTTGGGATTGACAAAACCTTCAGGCTGTGGCATATACACATCCTCAAGTAAATTTCCGTTGAGGAAAGCAGTTTTGATATCCATTTGCCATATCTCATAATCATGATATGCAGCTATGGCAAGCAAGATCCTAATGGACTTGAGCATGACTACAGGCGAAAAGGTCTCGTCATAGTCTATACCATGAGTTTGTCGAAAACCTTTTGCTACTAGTCTACCTTTGTAGGTCTTATCAGCTTTTAGTTTGAATAACCACTTGCATTCAATTACCTTAGCACCTTCTGGTGGATCAACCAAGGTCCAAACCTGGTTATCGTACATTGATTGCATCTCGAATTTCATGGCTTCTAGCCAATTATCCGAGTCTGGGCTTTCAATATCTTCTCGGTAGGTAGTAGGATCCTCACGATCTACTAACTCAATAGTGTCACTGTCAGTGATTAGAAATACATATCTCTTAATCTCCTGACGTACCCTACCAGACCTTCTAGGTTCTTGTGTAATGGGTTCTTATTCCACAACTGGTTGTGAACTTGATCCCATTTCCAAACCATCCTCTATAGGAGTTTGTGGCGCTTGAATTTCTCCAAGTTCTACTTTACTCCCACTGTCTTTCTTGAGAAGGAACTCCTTTTCCAAGAAAACAGCCTTGCGAGCAACAAATAATTTGTTCTCGGCTTGTGAGTAAAAGTAGTATCCATTTGTTTCTTTAGGATAACCCACAAACAAGCAGACAGTCGATTTGGACTCTAGTTTGTCAGATGTTAATTTCTTAACATGTGCTTCACAGCCCCAAATCTTGAGAAAAGACATATTGGGTTCTTTCCCAGTCCATATCTCGTATGGTGTCTTCTCAACTGCTTTAGTTGGAGTACGGTTCAATAGAAACGCAGCAGTTTCTAATGCATAACCCCAAAAAGAGATAGGAAGATTAGCTTGACTCATCATAGATCGAACCATGTCCAACAGAGTTCGATTTCTCCTTTCGGACACACCATTCCATTGCGGTGTTCTAGGAGGAGTGAGCTGTGAAATAATACCACACTCTTTTAGATGATCATCAAACTATTGGCTTAAGTATTCGCCACCTCGATCTGATCGAATGGGTTTTATACTTTTGCCAAGTTGGTTTTCTACTTCGTTCTTAAACTCTTTGAATTTCTCAAAAGTTTCGGACTTGTACTTCATTAGATAGACATAGCCATATCTACTGAAGTCATCTGTGAATGTCACGAAGTAGCTAAAACCACCTCTAGCATGTGTACTTAAAGGTCCACATACATCGGTATGTATTAGTTCCAATAAGCCATTAGTCCTTTCACCTTTTTTATTAAAAGGACTCTTTGTCATTTTTTCATGCAAACATGGCTCGCATGTGTCATAAGACTCTAAGTCAAATGACCCAAGCACTCCAGTTTTGTGGAGTCTTGAAATGCGTTTTTCGTTTGCATGTCCTAAATGACAATGCCAAAAGTAAGTAGGGTTCAATTCGTTTGATTTAACCCTCTTTGTATTAATGTTGTATATTGACTCTTTGTTTTGTAAATCAAGGATATAAAGGCCATTTTGCAACATGGCATTGCCATAAGAAATTCCTTGGCGACGAATATGAGCATTGCCATTTTTAATAACAAAATAAAATCCATCATTATCCAAACATGACACTGAAATAATGTTTCTGCTCATAGCAGGCACATAATAACAATTATTCAAAACAATACAAAGTCCGGAAGGTAACATGAGGTGATAGTCGCCTATCTCCATGGCAGCAACTCGAGCTCTATTCCCCACATGGAGGTCCACTTCATTCTTCCCAAGTAACCGCCTATTTCTTAGCCCCTGCACATTTGAACAAATGTGAGAACCACAACCGGTATCCAATACCCAAGTGGTAGAAATAGAAAGGTTAATTTCAACAACAAAAATACCAGAAATGGACGCCTTGGCTCCATTCTTCTTTTGTTCTTCCTTGAAGAGAGTGCAATTCTTCCTCCAATGCCCTATCTTATTGCAATGGAAGCAAGTGCTCTCACTCTATTTGAGTTTTGGTGCCTTGGGCTTGGATTGGGCCTGAGGTGCACTCCCACTTGACTTGGGTTTTGCCTTTCCCTTTCCCTTTCCCTTAGCAGGTCCCTTCTTAATTCCCTTTTGAACCATTAGTATGGGATTGGTCTTTCGAATGTTCTCTTCAGCATTCTTAAGCATCCCATGAAGCTCAGTGACTGACTTGTTCATTGCATGCATGTTATAATTCATCACAAATGGATCATAAGCAGCAGGCAATGATCCTAAGATCAAGTCAGTGGCCAATTCCTTTGGCACTAGTACCTCAAGCTTCTTAAGAGTATCAAGATACCCTTTCATCTTAAGTACATGGGTACTAACAGGAGTACCCTCAGCCATCTTGCAAGAAATTAAGGCCTTTGTTGTCACGAACCTCTCGTGACGAGCTTGCTCTTGGAACATCTCCTTGAGGTGCACCATGATCGCATAAGCCTCTTGGTCCATAAATTGCTTTTGCAAGTCAGGCACCATAGTGGCCAGCATCAGACAGGTCACATCGTTGGAGTCGCTCTTCTTGGTCTCAAAAGTTTCCTTTTGAACCGCAGAGGCATTCCTTCCTGGTTCTTCAGGCAAGGGTGCATCCAAAACATACGACTTTTTCTCTTGCTTAAGAACTATTCTTAAGTTTTGAGACCAATCTATGAAATTGGTGCCATTCAATTTGTCCTTTTCAAGGACCGATCGCAATAAGAAATTGTTGTTTGAATATGCCATTTTCAATCTACAATAAAATTTAGCAAGATTAAATAAGGTCTTATTTATGATCCCACAAACCGAATTAATATCCCTTTAAATAATTCGCGTTAGTGATTTAATGTGGGCCAAGATCCACTTTTCACAACAACTTATTAGTCAAGCTGAGCTTGTACACCTAACAAGTTAAGTTACTTAGGTAGGAAAACTCCAATCATGTCTCGTACATGACTCTTGGATCAAATGGGCTAACATCTTAAGATGTTATAGCACAAACCCATTTATTAGTTGCCTAGGTCCGAGCATCCCATTCCATGTTAAGTCCAACCTACATTCACAACCCATGCCTCACAAAGATAATCAGGCGCATCTAGGACTCATAGTCTACGTGACCGATGATCGATGCCTTGACGTGTTTCGAATTAGGAAGGCAACTTTGTGACTTACTATTTTTAGGGATTCATTTTATTACGGCTTACATGGCATACGCTTTGTCATCCATACATAGCATGCATATATATATAATTGCATAAAGTAAAGCGTGACAAACATGGGCCCAAAAACCTACAACTAAGATTCTATACTATTACATAAGAATCTTCGAGTTGGGCTTCTCCACTCCGGTGGGCTTCGTCTTGATTTACAAAGTCTTCAAATAAATTCTATTCTAAGAAATAAATGAAACTTTTTACAATAAAATATAATGGCACACAGGCCATATTTAATTACAAAAACCCAGGGCCCATGAATGCACCATGCATATCCATTCATCACACCAAACAAGCAAATAAATATACATAGCATTCATGGATCAAACAAAGTCCAATTTTAATTAATTTAGCCAAGCCCATTAATGGAAATTGTGTGCTTGAACCTTTAAGAGATGACCCCGTGATGGGCCTGGGCCGAAGTCCAATGGACTAAATCCTCTTATTGAATAAGTTCTCTTAAAAGCCCAAAACACAAACTAGTTAGATTTGTGCTATAAATCAACTCTAGTATAATTTCCAATTTTGCCATTTTTAATTTTATGTCATACAGCCCATAAACATTAAAAATGCATATAATATGTGCTAACATGAATTAAAATATAAAATCATGAAGAATACATATATGGTACACGGCATTCATGCAAAAAAACAAACAAACAACAAAAACTAGTTGTTTAATGCTTATGTAATGCCATAAAATGCACAAACATTTAAATCAATTTTATGAGTCATTTAATAGTCTAAATAATTCCATAAATATTGATTTAATATTCTGTACCAATCTGATCTAAATGTGTTTTTACCATTTTAATCAAAACAAAACAAACAATCTTGATTAAGCATGTAACAAACACAAACTAGTCATAGTTTTAAGTGATTTTAAAATTAATCAATTAAATTGTCATGGACCAGAATTAAAACCAAATTTAAAATATGTCCAGACCTGATATTTAATCTTTAAAAATCACTTACAAACATGCCAAAATCAATTTTACATTTAATTTTGAAAACTAGTTGTTAAACTAGCAATTTACATGCCAACTAGCACCTAGTTTAATAATTAACATGTACCATCAGGTATAAATAATTAAATCCGACCATTACCAGCCCTAATAACATCTTAGGACAGTATATTAACATGTCATATTAATTATAATACCTATCTAATCAATTAAAATCGTTTTTACACCAAAACAATGCAAAAAAAACTCAAAACAGAAAATTTCAGATTTGCATGTTTTCAAAATAACGATTTTTAATTAATTTTTTCATGCATCTAAAGCACTAAAATAAGCATGTCTAGGCTTTGATACCACTGATGGAATATGACATGGTATGATAATCATGATAGCACAGCGAAAAAATAAAATTTTTTATCATACATACCATACATATCCAAAACTAGGAACGAAAACATGCAATTTTAGGTTGTAGAACTTACAAGTTAAGATGCCTTTTAGATATTGATTTCGGTAATGGCCAGCAACTAAGATGACTTTGTCCGCCTTAGATCTCGATCACCAATGCCAAGGAATAGCCTTTTACGCCACTCCCTCTATTCTCACACACACAATTACACCGTCGGCTTAAAACCAAGATTGCTAGCTCTCTTTTAAGTATTGTGTAATGGCTATAGTTTGAAGCTACAAAATTTGATTTTGTACTTCTTTAGATTGCTATTTCTATCCAATAACACAAGAGAATGAGGAACAATCCTTTCTCCTTGTGAAAAATTGGCTAAAAGAAAACTTGAGAGAGAGAGGAAGAATTCACGCAAACCTAGAATGAAAGACTAGGGTTTCACGTTTTTTTCCACTACAATATATATCTCTTTTTCCTTTTAAGTGATGGATCTCAAATATACTATCTTAAGATAATTAATATTTGCATTTATCACTTAATTAAAATTAGTAATATTTATTGATAAAAACTCTTTTAATTTATCCAAGATAAAATCAAAAGTCATTTAATCAAATAATATCACTTATTTTAGGATAAAAGATAAGACATTTAAATCTAATAAATCACTTAAATAATAAACTATACATGTGCCGAAATTCCTTGTGATTTCTCTAGGAATTTTGGCCACATTAAATACAATTTAGATGATTTAATTAGATAAATATGTCTTTACGCTTTAATACTCAATTAATTAAATTAATTCATGACATTTAATTAATTGAAATTAAACCTTGTGGGCTGAATTTCTCTCTCTCATGGACTAAAGCCCAATAGCAATTTTATAACCCATTACATACATTAATTTGACTTTAATTAAAAGCCCAAATTAATGCCCAATACTTAATTTAAGTATTTTAAGCCCAATGCTTTGTGTGCGATCCTATAGGTCTATTTAATGTTGGCAATGAATTAATAAATTAATTCAAAGGCTATATATATTCTCTAGCAAGATATTATAGTAATCCAAATTAAATGAAAATGCATATGGCATTTGGTGGCCTAATGCAATTTTGCATAGTCCTTTACCCTTAAATATCAGAATTAATATAAGGCATGGAACTAGTTATCGTTATATATTTTAATTCCTTTCTTGATATTCCAGTGTCACTGAACTCTCAGATAAATAATGATTACTCATTATTTCATCTCGGTATGGCCATACACTTCTCAGTTCACTGATCAAGTGGCCGGTGATATTTTCTCTCTTATCGAAAGGGGTAATCCCTTCACTTCTCTCATGCTCTCTAACATGAATCAATACATACCCAATCATACCCGTTCTTGTCACTCTGTTACGAGCACGTTAGGTGTATGTCAAAGTACACAGTAATTCATAAAGAGTTCCATAGAGATTTCAGGTCTAAGAACTCCGATACAAAACTTGCATATGAGAAACACTTATGACTTGTACCATGTAGTGTTCTCATGAGCGGATCGAATCCAGATACCATGTTCTTTAACATGTATCTATGATCTCTGATTGACACTCTTGTCCTAATGATCCGTAAGACAGAACTCATAATATCAGAGAGAGCATACTAGTCTTAATTCATTTGTTATTCCCATAACAATGACTGACTAGGGATATTTAGAATGAAGTCCCATTTATTTCAAGGTCTTACAATCCATGTGCCTCACACATGATAACTTAAACCGAAACGAAATTCTTGGATAGTTTTATCAATTGACATGCACAGGAATACAAAAGATAAAACAATTGCCTCATTTTATTAACTAAGTGTGTTATTACAATGTATTTGGGCTAGGGCTTACACTAACAGTTTGTTCCTTGCTGGAACCATTGTTTGGCATCGTTGGGGTCTATTTTTTGATATATTCAGATATTCATTGTTCAATACTTCGGGTATCCATTGCTTCCGTTGTCCACCCTTTGAACTAGTACTTAGGCAGGCTATTAAAGATGATAAAAAAGTATAAGAAATAAAGTAATATATATGCACTGATTTCTTCACTTATTTAACATAAGTATGATGAATGGCCTATTGTATTATGTTGTTTTATCTTAAATTCCTTTTGGCTATAAACTATCTCTATGAAATGAAATGCTATGTTCATTATGACATGATTGCAATATCTCACACCTATTATGAGGAAGGTTTCCGTGTGAGGGCCAGTGAGATCTAGTTCTACCAATGAGTTCCACGGTGAATAGATGGGCCACTTGGGCCATAAGCTTACAACATTGTATTGAACGTTATACGAGTTGTGTCATACATAATGATCTTCATGTATGTGAAAGTTATGAAACGTTTGCATGTGGTATGAAGACTTTATTGGTTAATCATGTTGTGTAATACCTGTTCTTTGAAATGGCATGCAAATCAGTTAGTATGTATATGAACATGTACTCATATATGTGCATATGTATAATTCTGACATAAGCAATCCCTTATGAATTGAATTAATGTTGAATAAATACTTTATGTACCCAATGAGAATTAATGCATTAAACGAAAGTTTTATACTGTCAATAATCTTAATAACTAGATCCTTAAAATAAAAGGAACAAGGTGTATGAAATAGGATAGTTAATAAATTTAAAAAGAGATTATATGATGATGGTGAAGTGACAAGTATCCAGGAACAAGATAAGCTAAGTAATTCTTTAGATTATGATAAATAGGGTATTTATTGTTAAAGATGAGAACTTCCCCAAATCCCCATTGAGCAATAATCCATATGATAGACATATATGTTCTCCTATGTTATAGTGAAAGTTGTATAAAATAAGATGTAATTGTAAAAGGATTGTCTATAGAGTTTTGTTCCCTACTAAGATTTATAGCTTATTACGGGTTTGTTTATCCGTGTAGGTTTCTGAATAAGCTCTAGTGGATCGATAGCTATAGTGGCTAGACAATCGTTAAAGGGAAGATCTGGCAGATTGCAGTTGACTTTGAGGATTTCATTATGTATCTTTGGCCAATTATGTTAGGCATTCTTATTTATAAGTTTGATTTAATTTATTATGGCATGTAATTATGTCCTATACTGTTAATTATTATTATTTCTTCCTGACCTTTACTAGGTTTATGATTATGATTGATGATTATTCATGGTTAGTGGATTAGGGTGTTACGGACTCTTTTAGGATTATAATGGCATTAGTAGCACATTTTAATCTTGAGCAACGTCAGATGGATGTTAAGACAACATTTTTCAATGGTGACATTTATGAAACAATTTATATGATGCAACCAGAAAACTATGTATCAAAAAATGCAAAATCAATGGTTTACAAATTAAAGAAATCCATCTATGGGCTTAAGCAAGTGTCTCATCAGTGGTATTACAAATTTCACCAGATTATTATCTCTTATGGTTTTGAGATAAATTTGGTTGATGATTGTGTATATCACAAATTTAATGGGAGTAAGTATATTTTTCTAGTTTTATATGTTGATGACATATTGCTTATCGTCGACAATGATATGGACTTGTTGCATGAAATTAAGAGATTTCTAGTATAAATTTTGAGATGAAGGATTTTAGAGATGTAAATTTTGTATTAGGGATCCAAATACATCAAGATTTGTAATGGCCCAAATATCAAGCTAGTCGAAAATAATACTTTTCGAAAGTAAATAGTGACACCAGGGTGAATAGTATCTTCCTAAGTCGAAAAATATTTTATTGGACCATTAGAAAGAGCAAGTTAGCTGGAGTCCAAAGATATAATTTGGACTGAAAATGAGATTAAATGGACTATTAAAAGTCAAAAATAAGGAAAAAGTTACGGTTCCAGTTAAAAAGATGCTTGTGTTAATTGAGAGTTTATCTGGGACTTTAAAAATAACAAATGATCTTTAAAAATTACCATATTTTCCATATTTATATTAAATGTGATGTAAAATCATATGGTAATAAAGAATTAATGATTGTCTTTTGATAAATAAATCAAAAGGCTATAATGATATAAAGAAATGAATTGCAAAATTATAGGTTTGCTATCAAAACGATAAATTGTGACTAATGAAGACATCAAGTAGTAAATAGAAAATTTATCATTTTAGTGGCAAATACTAATATAAATTATCAAAGAACTAATATTTGTATTGACCTGATTAAATAAAAAAATTGAATAGAAAAAGTCAAACTTAAGTCAAGTAAGAGCAATAGCAAAAGTAAGAAAAGAATAGTAAAAGTAAGAAAAGAAACGTAACTTTTGCAATTGAAATTACGAAAGAAAGTGTTTTGAAGTAAATTGAATTGTTTAGAACCAAAGTAAAAAGCCTGCCAAAAATGATATTAATGAATTGAAAAGACTGTCAAAATTATTAAGGATCATTGATAAGACAAAATAAAAATTGACAAGTTAACGTAAAACTTAGCATAAATATGATAATTATGTGTAGCTTGGAAATTCTAGGATTGGTAGTTACCTCTGAACATATCTAGTGCTCAGCACGTAGTTTTTACTGTGTGCAAGTTCTGAAGATAAGCTGGAGCATAGTACACAGCGAAGTGAAGCTTGAAGAAAAGTATTGTCCAGACTTTTAAGTATTTTTGGCATGTATATACTCAGCTAAGGATAGTAAGACTTTACTGTATTTTGGATTATTTTATTAATAGTAATTTTTGTTATGTCAGTAAATGATTATGATTTGTATGCGATTGTTATGTATCTGTTGTATAAGATTGGTTGTTGGTGTAAAAAAAATTCAGGCAGATCGTTTAAGTTCGTATCGGAAGGAATTGTTTCCGTTGAGGGTGTTACAAGATCGCTCTCAAGGCACTCTTGGATTATCACAAAAGGCTTATATCGAAAAGGTTTTTAAGAGATTTGGCATGAAAAATTATAAATCAGGAGCTACCTCTGTGGCTAAAGGAGATAAGTTTAGTCTTCAACAGTGCCCCAAAAATGCTTTTGAGGAAACAAAAATGCAAAAGATTCCTTATGCATCAACAATAGGAAGTCTAATGTATGCTCAAGTTTGTACACGTCCAGATATTGCATACATAGTTGGAGTGTTAGGAAGATACTTAAGTAATCCAGGAATGGATTATTGGAAAGCAACCAAACGAGTTATGCAATATCTTTAAAGAACAAAATATTTCATACTCACTTACGGAAGATCGGATAAGTTAGAGATCATTAGGTATTCAGATTTTGATTTTGCTGGATGCCAAGATAGCATGAAATTTACATCACGCTATATTTTTTTACTTGTTGGAGGGGCTATTTCTTGGAAAAGTGCTAAGCAATCTCTTATAGCCTCTTCTACCATAGCAACAGAGTTCATATCATGTTATGAGGCATCAAATCAAGCAATATGGCTATGAAATTTTGTTACTAGGCTACGAATTGTTAATGGAATTGAAAGATCACTTAAGATCCTTTATGACAAAAAGTCAACAGTCTTGTATTCCAATAACAACAAGAGTTCGAGTAAGTCAAAGCATATAGATATTAAATTCTTGGTTGTTAAAAAAAGAGTTCAAAGTGGACAAGTATCTATTAAGCACATTGATACAAACTCCATGATTGTAGATCTGCTTACTGAAGGATTACCATTCAAGGTCTTTAATGAGCATACTGCTCATATGGGTGTCATGTCTTTTGAGGATATTTAATTTTAGTAGGAGTTTGTAATCTTGCTTTCTTATTATAGACATATTTTTTAGTTTTGGTTTATTTACATTTTCCGCAGAAATGAAGTTGAGTTATTCACACTTTAATTCAGCTATGGATTGATCTCACTAAGTTTATAGAATGGACCAATATACATGTTTAGATCACATTACATGTAATTTTCATGCTATGTATCCATATTGGATCTATGTCATTTGGTTGTGTTTATATATGTGATCAGGGATGGATTTAGTTACGACATAAGTAACAAAAGTTGCCTTAGTTCTATGTAAGCATGATCGATGGATAAAACTGTTCAGAAATATCTTTGATTATGATAGTAAAATTTTGAGTTCATTTAGGATTTATGGACAAATACATTATATATATTAAGATTATAATAATTATATATCATAACTATCATTTAAAAGACTTGCCCTAAATATTAAAGTGATCTAATTTAATAGAAATTAAAGTAGGCCATAATAATAATATTATAAGCATGGGTTAAATGTATAGATATTAAATGTATAGATACTCTTTTATAATTTCTAATTTTATGATGGGCTAAATTAGAAATAAAGGAAAACTTTTTTCATATAAAAGGGTTATGGTCCTTAAATTATAGGTTAAGGAAGTTGTCTTTTTATTCCCATTGACAGAAGATAGTTTTCCACCTTACCTATCAATTTAGAAGATCATTTGTCGAAAGATCTTGGTATTTCAATTGAAATCATGAATTCAGATACGCTTCCGTTATATATTTTGTTTTCTTAATGATTTAACATGATTGATATCACCTAGATAAATTATAGGGTTTCTTACAAGCTTCCGAAGAACAAAAGAGTGACGAAAAAGCCTGAAGAAGACCTAGACAGAGAAATCAAAGGAAACATAATCCAAGAATCTCATGTTTGTCAAATTCCATATTTAAATGCCACCATTAAGGAAATACTAAGATTACATCCTTCTGCTCCATTGTTACTTTCACACAGAGCTACGGAGAGCTGTGAAGTTATGAACTACACAATACCAAAAGATGCTCGAGTATTAGTAAATGCTTGGGCAATCAGAAGAGATCCCTCGGTTTGGGAAGATCCATTGGCATTTAAACCTGAAAGATTTCTTGAATCGAATTGCACAGTAGATATGAAGGGCCATGATTTTGAATTTATACCATTTGGTTTAGGAAGGAGGGTTTGCCCTGGAAGGCCTATGGCAATTAGGCAATTGCCTTTGATTTTGGCTTATTTCATTCATTTTTTTCACTGGTCTCTTCCTAATGGCATGGATCCTTCTGATTGGGATGTGTGAAAAGTTTGGCATAACTATGGAGAAACAACATCTCCTCCTCATCCCCATAAGAAAACTATGATTTACTTCTCTTTGTTATTGTACTATTAATTAAAAATAAGGTGCATTATAATATACTCCCTCCATTATTTTTTATTAGTCATTTTTGTTGTTTTAATTAGGATTAAAAAATAATAAATAGAATTAAATTTAGTATTAAATTACGTGATTAAAACTAAATTATTAAATCTGATTGGTTTTAACTTTATTGAAAAAGAAAAATAAATTGAAAAAATAAATTAAATTATATTGAAAGTTTAAAAGTGACAGGTAAATAGAATTTGAATTTTACTCAAAAGTGACAGATAAAAAAGAACGGAGGGAGTATAAATTAACATGTAATATAATATTTTATCATTATTTAAAAACAAACTTAATTTATGGTAATTGTATTATTTATTTATTTATTTTGAGAGAGAAAGATAGAAAATTTAATTCATCAAAAAAGAATTACAATAGGCGTAAAAGACCATAAACAAAACCTAGCATGATATGAGAAGCTCTTGCTAATGAATGAACTTAATTTAACGTCAGTTCTTTGACAATGAAAATCCTTACAATCCTGAATAAGCCAGCCAAATTCAGACAAGTTTTCCAAGTTTTTATTAATGGCATAAAACACGTGAAAATATAATCCGGCCTTGAAAATGCTGAAGGATCCAAGAAATAGCTTCCCTAAACGCAATGGCTTCCAAAACTTTAGAAGAACAAGCCCCTGGAAAATGACCTGAAATTGCTCGAGTAAAAGTCCCTTCAGTATCTTGAAAAACAGCCCCAAAACCGATCTCTTCTATGTCCTCAAAAATTGCCCCATCTACAAAACATATTCAATCTTCGTCTGCATGCTCTACCAAAGTCAACCGATGTCCTTTAGTTGGTTAGGAATTTTCCATTTCATGCGCACTGAAGCTTGAAGAGACCGATCATGCCAAATTTGCCAAGCAAATAAGCAAATGTAAAACAAAATCGAAAATATAAAAATTAAAAACCGTAATCGAATCCATCAGATCGGTTAATAATAAAAATCAATTCGGTTTCAAACCAATTTTGCAGTTAACTATATTTTCGATTTGTTTTTTGCTCACCCTTATTTTTTTTGGTGTCAACTTTCACTATTTCACAAAAATTAAGAAATTCTTTAATTATCATAGTATTTTACTAACCTTTCTAAAATAAACCAAATCTTGAAAAAGTAAATTGGAAAAATTTTTAGAATTGAAATACAAGTATTTATTAAAGCAAGTATAAATGATATGGAAATAAAATGTATAATTAAATCTTTTTTTTACATGAACACTTATTTATGAAAAAAAAATCTGAAATGGACACCTAAAGAGGAATGGATGAAGTATTTTTTATATCTTGTGGGAACATATTATCCATTATACATTTAGTTCGAACTAATGTGAAGTATATTATATTTCAATTAATAATTACCTAGAATTGCTTTGTGTCCGCAACTAATTTATAAATGCAGATATATTTTTTGTAAAATTATTGGTATTATTCAGTTTATACCGGATTTGTCCATTATGGTAGTAATTATTTCAATATTAATTTTCGCTATTCAAAAAAATGGAGACATACTTTTAATTTGTATAGCCTGTGTATATCATATGTGAATAGAATGGCATGTATCCAATCAATTGATGAAATAAAGTCAAACTTAAAGGATTTTTTACAAAGGAGCTTATCAAATTTACATATTAGAGAACAAATTTATTCGACTTACAAGTATAAGAGCAACATTGTACATTGTACATTTGGACAAAGCAAAGGAAAAAGATTCGGTTTAAGGGAGAGAACACATAGCTTCTCTCTTATATGCCAATTGGTTTGTTCACATTTCTCTTAAAGAAATGTTTAGCATTTTCCATATCCTATTCGGATGCAAATTTATACCAATTAATCAGGAAAGGAAAAGAAAAATTAACTCTTTTCTTGTATATATGCTTGAGTTGTAAAAAATTACTTATGATGGAGTTCAATCTTATTAGTGTCATTAATTCCATTAACTTGACTAGACTCAAACCAATTGGGGGATAAGGATTTCTTTCTTTAATTTTTTTTTCCCTTTTTAAACCTGTAAGGACAATTCCTTTTTCATTATGCTAGAAATAAAGTTGAATATTTGTTGTGCACCATTTGCTCATGAAAAGTTTTCACTAATAATCCATACACGAGCAATGTCTGTAGAAGGAATATTAAATAATATTAGAGGTGAATGCCTAAATTAAGATGCCACCACATTAGCAATTCTTAAAACTTGAAGCCTTGAAGCTTAATCTCTGCTTCGATTCGTCGGTATCCATCCCATTGCTAGAGGAAACAGGCATAATGAGGATTAGAACAAGTTAGAGGACTGGAGATACCTTCAAAGCTAATTTTACCCATATTCACCAGTAATCCATACATGAGCAATTCCCTTTACTAAAATGGTGGAACCTATACCTATCTCTTAATAATATATCTCTATTGTAAAGCTGAGATATGAGCTTTGCTACTGAGTGGCAGTCTCCGCAAACACGCAGATTTTTCACTATCCTGATCGGCTTTGATTGACTAGTACTAATAAGCCCAAATGCAAATGCTAGCTTTTCGCTGTGAAGGTTAAGTGCTTTCTCCTTCATGTCTTTTTCTTCAACAAATTGCAGAAGGTGGGTTACATCCGGCACATAGCCAATGGATTTTAGTCTGGCCGCAATCTCATCTAACTTTGCATAGATTAGCTTGGAGAGAGGATGAGAGTTATCTCCCACAACAAACTCATGAATCACACCATCAACCTCAATTGAACTGCAGCCTGGTTCTTTCTTTATTCCGGAGTCTTTCATATGTTGCCTCAATTCAGAAACTTTCTCCCATTTCCCTGTTTTGGCATATATGTTGGACAAAAGCACAAACGCTCCATGATTGCCAGGGTCTATATCAAGCAAACGGCTGCAGGCCATTTCAGCAAGCTCAACTTTCCCATGGATTTTACATGCTCCGAGCAGAGCTCCCCATACAGAGGCACTCGGAGCTATTAGCATTTTCTCTATCAATTCAACAGCTTCTTCCACAAGACCTGCACGACCAAGGATATCAACAATGCAAGAATAGTGCTTGGTTACAGGCACAACACCATAGACTGACTCCATTTGATTAAAAAACATCCTGCCCTCATCCACCAGTCCTGCGTGGCTACAAGCACATAATAAATTGGTAAATGTTACAGAATTAGGCTTCACTTTAGCTTCTTGCATCTGCACAAACAAATCTATAGAAGCTCTCCCACGACCATGCATTGCTAACCCAGCAATCATGGCACTCCAAACAAACACATCTCGCCCATCGACTGAATAGAAAACATCAAGTGCCTTCTCTAAATCACCACATTTAGAATACATGTCAATAAGTGAGGTCGTTAGGTGGCAGTTTAACTTAATTTCTTGTTTCCTTATGTACACATGGATCCAGCTACCCACGTCAATTGCTCCCAACTGAGCACAAGCTGACAGAGTACTTACAAGTGTGACTTCATCAGGTTTTGCAGTTTTACTTAGCTGCAACTCATGGAAAATGGCCAAAGCCTCCTTTGGCTTTCCATACTGTTCATAACCAGATATTAGCACATTCCAAGCAGTTATATCTTGTCTAGGCATGGCATCAAAAGTGCTCCTAGCAGCATCAAAATCCCCACTTTTTGCATGCCCATCAATCATAGTTGTCCATGAAAAGACATCTTTCTTCTCCATTTTATCAAACAATCTCCTTGCTTCTTCAATGCTTCCATTTTTCACATACATATCGAGCATTGCATTACTCACTGTCAAATTCACATTGATCCCATTCCTCTCAATATAGTGGCAAACCCATCTGCCAAATTCCAAATCCATCTTCTTTGCACAAGCAGATAAAACACTCACCATCGTCACATCATTAGGACTCACATTCTTCACCTCCATTCTCCGAAACAATCGCAATGCCTTGTGAGGATGGCCACCTTGTGTAAACCCAGCAATCATGGAATTCCATGAAACAACATCCTTCTCATCAATCTTCAGGAACACAAAATAAGCCGAATCCAGATCCCCACACGCAGCATAACAATATATGAGCGAGTTCAAAATATACAAATCAGAACCCATGGAGGCCTTAATTACCATCCCATGAATAGTTTGACAAAGAGGCAAGCTACAAACCCCAGAAGCAGCTTTGATGACAAAAGGGAAAGTGAACTTATTAGGAAAGTCTGGGCACTCATGAAGCATCCGAGTAAATACCAAGTGGCTCTGAACGGGTTCTGGGGTTGAAGCGAAAGCACGAATGAGAGTATTCCAAGCGAAAATATTTGGTTGGGGAATTAGATCGAACACCTTGATGGCATAATCGAGACTGGAGAAGGAAGCAAGAGCAGCTACCTTGAAGAGTTTGCTGGCGGAATAAGGATCGAAGAAGAGGCCTGAGCGCAGCATTTGCGCATGTAGCTCTTTGAGATGGTTGAAATTGGTGCATTGGTCGATGAGAGAGAGAGACTGGGTTGTGAAGGGCGGGTCGTTATTGACAGATAGAATGGTGGAGTTTGTGCTCCGTTGGAAAGAAAGTAGCCCACTGTTTAGAGCTGCCAATGCCATGGTCTTGCGTGGAGTATTCCTCGTTCGCCGTTGAAATTATTTATTACCTTCTTTTTTAAAATCTTTCTATCGGAGCGGTCATCCAGTACTAAGCATGCGTACCTTATGCAACCAATATGAACCATTGAATTGCAAGATAATATTACTTTTTAATTTTTATCCATTGATCTAACACACTGCACACTATTAGACTAGTTTAGCGTACCAAATCATTCATTTTTATTCTTCTTTTTTTATAATTTCATTTTTGAGTGAAAAATATAAAAGTTTGTTTAAACTATATACATATATAATTTCCAATTTTTAGGGATGTGAGAAAAAAATTAACCAATTCATTAATATCTTTTTTTTTAAATTACTAACCATTAATCAGTCTGTTAGATTCAGTTAATCAGTCAATTGATTTCGATTTGATTAACCAATATTTTTCGGTTAACCATTAAAATTTATAACATAAAATTATATAAAAATAATAAGATAAAGTTTAATTCAAATTCCAATGTGCAAAGTAATTTAAATATAAAAATTACAAAACAAACATAATTTACTAGCCAAAATTCAAGTTTTATAAATTAATAGCTAATATCATAAAATATATTTGATATTTATTGAAAATTACTATGTTTGATTCTAAGTCAAATAAAATTTTGAATAATAATGTAATTAAATGTTATTAAGTAATATATGAACACCAATATATGATAATATATATATATATATAAGTTAATTGTATACTATATATAAATATTGTTATATAATTAAAGAGAATGATATAATATAAATTTAGTTTAAAATATTATATAAATTTTATAAAAAAATATAAAAAATTAAGGTATAAAAATAAAAATATAATTTAAATATACTTTAAATATTATTTTATGTAAATTTTAGAAAGAAATAGAGAAAAATTGAAGATATATATATAAACCGGTTAACCGTTTACTAACGGTTAACCGATACTTAAAAATTTAAACTGTAATAATTAACCAAAAATGTAAAAATTAAAAAACGTAACTGAGTCCATCAATTTAATTTCGGACCGATTTTACGGTTAATCGTATTTTCGGTTTTTTTTTGCTCATCCCTATCAATTTTCTTCCCCTAATTAAATTTATTGATCTTTTTAATTATTTAGTTTTCTTGTTCTTGTTAAGCTTATTGATTTTAGCTTGTTGACATTGTTTGGACTAAAGTATTATTAAACCAAGATTCATTAGAAGAAGATTTAATTTTTACCATAAATGAAGACAATTAATAACAATGCCAAGAATATGTGATGTTTAGCTAACTTAGGCTGGCATTTGCCTTTTTTTCCCTCACCAAAAGAAAAGGACAATTAATTTAATATTAATATGGCTTTATATAACCAAGTCAACGGTTGATACATTGTATTGCAATTTCCTGTTAAAAATAATAGAAAAAGACAACTACTTTAATATAACCAAGTCAAGGGTTGATACTTTGTATTGAAATTTCCTATCAATGATAAATGATATCAAGAGATACTGGTGTATGTTAAATTGTTAATGTATTGAAAAATCTAAAAATCGAGTTTCATTCCCTTTTTCTTGATATAAAAATTATTATTATTATTATTATTATTATTATTGCCTCTTAACTCCCTAACTATTCCATTAATTTTCTTCGCCATTCATCAACACATGCCTCAATTGTTTCATATTAAGAATTTCTAACTTTGTATGGCTTATAACCAAAGGCTAAAGATTTTTAAAATCGCCTAAAGTAATTGGTAATTGCTATATAAGTGATTTCCTCTAAAACAAGATCACTGCATAAATTAAAGGTTGAATTTTTATTGCTCCTCAACTGCAAATTCAATCTTTTGATGAACAGTCACTGTATATGCGCTTCAATCTTCTTCCAGTTCTGCATATAAAACATTTAAATCCTTCCCCTGATCACAAGATTGCTCCAAAGATTGCATATAAAGCATTTAAATCCCTAATCGACTGTTCCGCAATATCCTGCAGATATTCAATTCAAAAATGAAGATTGTCTAAATTAAAGTTGTAAAAAAGATATTGAGAAGGAGAATGGGTAAAATAGAGTAGGTTTATTTAATTTGTTTTAATTTGAGTTTTTGCCGGCAAATCACAATTGGTCGTAATGCCATGTGTTTATTTTTTGGTAATATGTCGATTAGGTCGTTACCAACTCATATTTTCGTTTTTTTTGACGTGGATTAAAGTGTCAAAATTAAATCTATTCTATTTTTTGGTGATATTCCGAACCATTGATTTCCAAGATAATATTTCTTTTTGATTTTTACCCATTGATCTAACACACTGCAGACTATAAGGCTAGCTTAGCGACTTAGCGTACCTACTTATTCATTTTTACATTTTTAGTCTCCCCTTTTGTTATTATATTTTTGTATAAAAACTTTCTTTCCTCCGGCATGGAATATGCGATGTTTGGCTAACTTACGGCGGCATGTGCCTTTTTTCCAAATGTGTTGTAAAAGTAATCACTCTTAATTATTTGAATTATATATAATTTTCACATTACCAATTCAGTTAAGCATCCTTATTTCATAATTAAATATACACTTTACTAAAAATGTTTATACAGTGGACATCTATAAAAAAATATAATATATTTAGACATTTAATTCATTTATATCCTTACCATGATAAGTTGTTCGTTTAATTTAAAAGTACAAATCAGTAAAAATATGAGTCATAAATGATTTTTTTTTTAAATTTTGATTAAAAAATGAATATTTATTTATAAATGGATGGAATAATAATTTCCATTTTGTATTTATAGGAATGCCAAGAGATGTTTGATTGACTCCACTCAACATTATGAAATAAAATAATTTATCGAGAATTAAATAACATTATTCTTCTTTGCTCTCCAATTATAACTCACCCACCTTTTACTTCGCCAACAGCCAATTCCCCAACTACATTTCTTTTGGACTTTTAATGCGGTCTATATGTGTATTTATTTTCAAATGTATTTATGAATAGCATATAACTGTAAATGTAGTACAGCAGTCGCTCTTCAATCTTAATGCTTTATATGTTACTCTCTCCGCTTTTTTTTTATTAGTTATTTTTGTTGTTTTCACTAGAATTAAAAAATAATAAATAAACTTAAATTTAGTATTAAATTACGTGATTAAGGCTAAATTATCAAATATGATTGGTTCTAACTTTATTAGGAAAGAAAAATAAATTGAAAAAGTAAATTAAATTACATTGAAAGTCTAAAAGTGACAAATAAATAGAATTTGATATTTACTCAAAAGTGACAGATAAAAAAAACGGAGGAAGTAATTGAAATGACTTGTAAAAAGCTCGGCCACATTTTGAAAGGAGATAATAGAGGAGTTAGCTTTAATATTCGTATTTAATATACTCTGCATTGGAAAGTAGTTAATACTAATAACTATTGCCTCTTAACTCCCTAATGAATTGGGAGACTAAACTGAATGAAGATCCATTTTCCATACAACTAATTCTGGCAATTCTTGCCATATCTTTCACCTTCTTTCTAACCTCACAATTACTATCCATTGCACATTTCACAGCCTTCTCTACCTCTGCCATTTCAATATCACCATTTACCCTGTAATCCAATTTCAGCTCCACAGCTAGCCCCAATTCCTTCACCATAGTGAAAGCATTAAGCTGCTGTTCCGCATAAATTGGAAGAGTAGCAATAGGCACGCCATACCACAAGCTCTCAAGTATAGAATTCCATCCGCAATGAGACACAAACCCGCCTATTGCCTTGTGTGCAAGAACCTCAACTTGCGGCGACCATCCACATACAATCCCCCTACCTTTTACCCTTTCTAAGAATCCTTCTGGTAGCATTTCATTAACATTCTTCGACTGAGAACATTGGCTTGGGATCGTCGGAGGAACACGCATTGACCACAAGAATTTATGTCCACTTTGCTCTAGACCGCGAGCTATCTCTTTTACTTGGCCTGCATTGAACCCGCCAGCGCTACCAAAACATAAGAATATAACTGATGATTCTGCCTGATCATCAAGCCATTTCATTATCTTTTCCCATTCTGTATCGTCCATTTCAGGATGAGGATGACCCTTCAGGTTTAGCACCGGTCCGACTGGGTAAATCTTGGGGTTATTGCCATTGTCAGAGGACTTAATTCCATAAGATTCAAGCTCAGTGAATGTATTCACTATTATTCCTATAGAAATAAAAAATAAAAAAAAATCAAATATAAGAGAAAGTAAACATACCATGAGTCGTTAAATATATATTTTAATAATAATTCAATTATATATAAAAAAAAAGTTATTCCATAAGAGTAACTAAAATTATTTTGATGAAAAATAATGAATCCAACGGCAAATTAGGCAAATCATGTCATGTGTGTGTGTGTATATATATATATATATATATATGAATCATTATTAGTTTATAAATATTGTTAATTAGTCCCGAATCGACTTTTTCTGCGGCAAAAATACCTTTAACGTCCTTGAACCTTTTAGCAAGTTGAATATAAGCATCATATCCACCATCCTTATTGAACACAGCTTCAGGCAGAACTCTAGCCGGAACAGGGTTGGAAAAGCCTGGAATCGCCACTGGGGGATCGGAGATGCTGAACTCGGTCCCAATTTGTTGATGGCGAGAAGGCAAATAAAGCATTAGATTCAAGAATCCTGCACCAGAAGTCAAGAAAATAAAAGAAGGGAGACCAAATTCATCACCAACATCAATCATGGAAACACAAAAGAAATCAACAAGTATTCCAATTACTGGAACAGAATCAGAACTAGAAGACTTGGATGACAGAATTTCGGAAACGATGTTCTTGACATGGGGCTTATGGCTATCAATCAGAGCACAAATAAAGCTTTCAATTGATTTCTTGGAGAGTTCAAGAGGAGGAGGATCTGCTTGAGGAATGTCAATGATTCGAATATTGGGTTGGGAATGAGTAAGGGATTTGATGTATGGATCAAGAAAAGGAGATTGAGGTGGCTTTATGAGAAGAAAAGTGATGAATAGTTGAGGATCATGTTGAATCAAGATCTTGGAAAATTCAATGGCGGATACTAAGTGACCAACTCCTGGAGCTGGAATGAATATTAGCTCCGCTTTTTCCATTGCTCAAATTCACTCAAAAATCTTTTCTTGTTTTCTTGCTGCAAACACACACACCACAACACCCTTTTATCATTAGTTCTATCCTAAAAGCTTTCAATTATTTTTTTTTCTTACTTTACTTTGTATTTTTTACAAACCAAACATAATAATTTGAAATAATTCAATTACTTTCAATTATTCGATTCTCGTTCATTTCCAATATTATTAAATTGGATCGAACCGATGGATCGGATCGGTTTAACCATAAATCGGCAATTGATTTAGTTGGTTCGATGATTAAAGCCGGATTGATAAAAAACCGTAAGAAACCATTATGAACCGGATAAAAATTGTAAAAATCAGATATAACAAGAGAAAAATCGATTTGAACCAAAAAACCATTTTTTATCGAAAATATCCATATAATATTATTTTTTGCTGAAAAAATATAATATAAATATAAATACAAAATAATTAAAATTTAGACAATTTTAATAAATGTATTATGAATAAAATAAAAATTATAATTTATAATTGAATATTGGTGCATATTTGCATTTTTTTGCTATATTTATCTTAAATATTCATTATAAATAGTGAATAAGTTGAAAATGTTACTTTATGATTAATATTTTTAAATTATTTTTTATATAGTTATATTTTCATAATATTTATAAAAAATTTAAAAAATAATATTATTTAAAAGAAAAAATCTTATTAAATCCTATCGAACTGATTGAATCAAATATTTTTTATCTTTTCGATTCTTTATTCGGTTCAATTTTAATAATATTTTACAATTTTATTAATTACCATTCAAACAAAGGCTTAATTATCTGATAGTGATGTGTGAAATTTTATACTATTAAATCAGCCACAAAAAAAAAAAAAAGAAAAGAAAAAGAAAATGGAATTATTGTAAGGTAGTGGCAAAGACAGTACGACAACATGATGAGGATGGGCGACCAAGATAGACTTTATATGTACGAAAATACCAAAAAAAAAAAGAAATAAAAAATAATTCTTTAATGCCTAAATTTTAGTATTTCTAAATTTCTAAATTTACTTATACGGCCATTAAATTTTAATATATTTATGTATTAAGTTTTAAATTTTTAAAATTATATATTGATTTTCTGAACTTATCTAATAAAATATAGAAAAAATTCATAATTTAGTTCATAAATTTTAACGTTTTTATACATTGTATCCTTATATTTACAAAATTACATATTGAATATCTCAAATTTTACGTATTTACATATTAGATTCATATACTTTCAAAACTAAATATTGGATTTCTAAATTTATCTATTAGAACACATTAAATTCAATCGGATATTAAAAATAACAGCGTTCCGTTGAAATATGAGTTTTACCTAAAATATATTAAATTTACAATTAACATAAAAAATGGCCGTGTTTGGTTAAATACACGTAATTCTAACTTAGTGTGTGTGATACCATTATTTATGTTATTTATTTTAAATTTAATATATTCTCATTGATAAGTTCAAAAAATTAATATATAGTTTTAAAAGTTTACTGATCTAATATATAAAAATATTAAAATTCAAAACTAAAGTATGGGTTTTTTAAAAAAAAGAAATCAACTTGTTCACTGGATTTCCAATATATTATTATTATTATTATTATTATTATTATTATTATTATTATTATTATTATTATTATTATAAATAAAATCTTAATTCGAAAGATCAAAGATCTAATTTGAAGCCATAATGATTTCATAGCTTGATCATAGTTTTTTTTTTTTAATTTTTCATTTTATATCTATTGATACAGATCAAATATTGATAGCTGAATAAAAAATATTCTTTCTTTAATGAAAAAATAAAAAATAGGGGAAAGATATAAAAATGTTTCTCGATCATTTTATCTAGTGTTATAATATCTTTATGGTTTATTTTAGAGCAAAAATAAACTTAACATCACGAAGCTTAACACAAAAATTTCTGTATAAATAACTTTTTATCAATTCTGAATCAACAGCTCTAAAGTGATACTGACACATGGCAAAACATACCATTTCAACATTATATTTTCTCAAAAGTAAAACCTTCCTGAATTTTAATTTTTTTACATATTGAGTCCCTATACATTTAAAATTATATATTTAATACCTGAATTTTTTGAAAAGAATACATTAAGTCTAAAATGAAAGGCACAAATGACAGTTTAACACAAGCTCTATTAAAGTCGCGTGTATTTTAACGGAATGCTCACTACAAAAAAAAAATGCATTTTACCGACTTTTTTATTATTTTACCGACGCAATGAATCCGTCCCTAAAACGTGCGTAGGTACCAATTTACCGGCGGAAACTTCCGTCGTTAATATTACCGACGGATTTATTAATAAAATTCCGTCGGTAGATTTATTAAAATCCGTCGGATGTCTCGTCTCGTTGACCGTATACCGACATTTGTTGTCGGTAAACTGTCGGTAAATTTAATAAATAAAAATTTTAATTTATTTTAGTATAAACAGTGACGGTTTGTTTCGTCGGTAAGTTTGTCGGCAAAAATATTTAGTATTAATATTAAATTTATTATTCATTTGCGACGGATATTGCCGTCGGTAATATATCGGTAAATTAAAATATTTCTATTTAATTTCTTATAATTTATTTTTGCTAATTTTCTGTTTACAAATCCCGCATTAAACACGATCAATACAAAAAGTCTAAAATCAATATAAAAGAGAACTTCAAATCTTTAATTAGAAAAATTAAACAATCAAACATATAACAAGAGCATCTTATTGTGCTTTGTTAGTAAACAATGGGAAGCTTGGTTTATACAACCAATCACAAGTAATCAGCATAATTCAAGAATTCAAGGTCTTGCTCAAGACAGGCTTCAAAAGTTAATGAAAGTTTACTATTAAACATTTTAGAATCCCAATCCTTACAGATGCTAAAGCTAAGACGGCAAGT
This sequence comes from Excoecaria agallocha, assembly GCA_037975025.1. Classification (NCBI taxonomy): domain Eukaryota; kingdom Viridiplantae; phylum Streptophyta; class Magnoliopsida; order Malpighiales; family Euphorbiaceae; genus Excoecaria; species Excoecaria agallocha. The sequence goes on along the minus strand of CM075822.1, from coordinate 35,588,741 downwards.
GCATGACTAAGTTCACATATCTGCATCTCAAGGTTCTCCAGTTTCCTCTTTTCAGAAATAAAATCTTTCGATGTCAAAGCTATAACACCAACAGTATCTACAACCTCATCAGGCAGAAAAGACAGTGTTGCTGAAATGGCTTCCTCTGGTTTCAATTTACCAGACATAGTAAAGGCCCTACAATAAACATAAAACGGGAATGAAAAAGAATCTATGAAACTGATTTCCAGCAATGACCTCACGAAATCCTCAGCTTTTAGACTAAAACACAAACCTAACATTATTCGTAAAAAGATATCAATAAAAATCATATTCTCAGTTTACGGTGCTATTTTTCCTTGTCCCAATTTCTTAAATCAATCTCAATTCAACTGCTACCAGTTACTGCAAGCTAGCAAAATGAAAAAGTTAACTATAGAGAACTAGAAGAAACAGAGAAAGGCAAAACCAATAAATTTTGATTATGCCTCCTTATAAATGAAAACATGGATTTAGGCAAATGAAATCCTGGATTTAAATGCTAAACATAGCTACTAATTGTATAGATTTAAATACAAAGCATGGCTAATAATTGTAAAAAGAAAAATAAAATAACATAATGAATGATCATGGAATCTATGCTAGCTTAAATCAATTACCATATAGATAACATCAACAATCTAGGTGGCAGAATTTAAATATAGTTGATAATAAAATAATAGACTTTTTGCAGAAATTCAACGGATCTTGGGTTATATAAAGCCGCCTGTGTAAATTATAATTATTTTTTTCAAGATTATAAAAAAAGGCAATATAATTAGATAAATAACAGAAAGTTTGCAGCAGCAGGGATACAGGATAACATCAACAGGTGTTGATACGAAAACTACAGCACTTAATTACCCATAAAGACTCAATTATGCAAGAATTAATCAACATTAGTTTTGATCACTCATATATAGAAAGAAGTTACTTTAAGAATTGAATTAGAGAACAAGCACGCATTACAAATAAAAAAATCAACTATGAAAGTTCAAGAGCTAACTCACAGAATCAACTCAAGAAATTTTATGGAAAGTAAAACACTGAAGCACTTACTCTCTAAATGTCTTTCTAATATGAAAATCTAAATGTTACTTTGGTGGTGGTGGTGGGGGTGGAAGGCTGCGGGGTTGAATCGTCGGCGGGGAAAGGTCGATGGTGTTTCTTCGCTGCATCATCATATGATTTCATCAAGAATACAGTCAAAAGCATGAAAGACGAAAAGTACATGTGGAAATACAAGACATAATACCTGTTAATGAAGTGTACAGAGGAAAGGGCACCAAAAGGAGAACCCACTGTTAAGATAGGTTCCCCTCTTCTAGTTGAAGGTGATATTACTATGTTTGGAAAATCCTAAATAATAATGTGTCATTTTGCATTGAAACTTGAGGACCATGTATACAGAACTGTCTGCTGGCATTCAATTTATAATTTAACATATGATTATAGAATTTTAATTCCCATATTACATTTATATGCTACAAATAATAAATAATATTAATAATTCACTCAAAAAAAATTGAATTTCATGTTAGCATAAAAAATAGTAGTGGTGTATAATTTATATGAATGAAGAACACCAAACGAAGCAATATGTGCAGAATATTAATCAAGAGTTGATTTTTTTTTGTTCTTTAAACTTGTATATATATATATATATATATAACAACAGGTGATGGTAATGATGACAGCTTTTATAACCAGGATCTAGTTTTGGACAGTTGGACAAGTCAAAAGACGGGGCATTTTGCGACAAACATCTTCATCTGCTGTCTAATATAATTTAAAGATAGAATATAGTAAGAAAGACATGTAAGGAAATAAAAGAGCAGTCATAATTTGATGCGAAATCTGGCATGCCTGTGTAATCTCGATATCTGAATATTTGAAAAAAAATATCCGCAAACGGGAAAGAAAAAAAAAGAATTCAATATCTGAATATTAAACTAATGTGATACTCTGCTATTGAAACTAAAATTTCATTAACAAATAAAAGAATCAAATTCAATTAGACCGAGGAAGAAATCAGTTGAATTGAAACCTGCAAATTAACAGATCCATTGAGAGATAGACAAATCAATAGTGCGAGAGTGAAGATGGAGAGTTGACGATGATTTTGCCTTCAAAAGGTTCCTGAAAAGTATAAGAAGGAATTAACCATTAAATCGACAAGAAGAATATTCTGCAGAGCATAAGATGCAGCCCCCAAACATGGTAATAAGAACTCAGCAACATATCTGATGATTTCTTTAACTAATGTCCAAACTGACAATTAACTTCATTTTCTTTGACAGTTTAGCAAAGTGTGGCATTCCACTTTGTCAAACGATATATTGCTAAAAAAAATAAGAAAACTATACTTCGATACTATGTAGCTTCTGAAGTGATAAAACTTATGCATTCAAAATAAAAAACTTATAAATTAATTAGGTTTAGCAACTATTTATGACTCAACAATTAACATTAATAAATATTTTTTGGGAGAAATATTAATAATAATGTTCAGAAAGAGCAGTTAGCCGAGTTATGAAAACATTTCATTGTCAATATAACCGACTCTTTTTCTCTTCTTCAATTACAATCTTCCAAATCAGAGCAAGAACATCATTACCCTTCAATGATTTTTATCAATGCATTAAATCTTACGTTTTCCTTTAGATATAGCATAATTTCTTGCTGCAACATTTGAATAATGAGAAGTTAAATTAAACCACAAATCCGAGTGAACTGATATTGAAATATGAAAGATACTTACAATCAGACACAGAACAATGCATCCTGCTAACCTAGGGAACAATGTGTACCAATAATTCAAACTATGTAACTTAACCCCATCAATGAACAGCAGTGGCAAGCTTGCAGCTGAACATTTTTCTCTTATTAATTACTCACATTTATAACACTATAATCTAATTTCTTGAAGCTTGAAATTTAGAACGAGTGTTGAAATAGTACCGGAAGGGTGTGCAGAACACGTATAGATCATGAAAGCAATTGATGTAGAAAGAGCAGCACTTCTAACAAGCCAACCTAGACCAAATATTGCAAAGACCACAACTCCAACGGCTGCACAAGTTGATTATACATTAATGAGATTTTGTAAATTATAAATTAGAAATAGCAAAATAAGAACAAAAATAGTCAGTCCATTAATAATGTTAATTGGAACAGCAAAAAGACATAATAAACTCAGATGGCATATGAAAAATTGAAATTAGAAAGGGTGATAAAGAAAAGAAAGAAGGGAGAAGACTACCCGAGCAGCAAGAGATGGAGTGGCAAAAAGAATGGCACAAACAGCCCCTAAAGGGGCAATTGTCATTGAAATTCCTTTTGGCGCAAGTATTTGGTCTATCTTTCCTAATACTGCAATTGCCGCAAATGCAGCTGCAAAGGGCCCCAAGACATCGTTGAAAGAAGGCTAAGAAGAAGACTTTCGTGGTTTCTAAGAATCCCAGAAAGGTGAAGCCACATTGCCTGATGCTTTAACTGCAGAGGGTAATGTTTTTTCTGTATAAGAAAGTAGAATATTTTAAATGATGTTGCAAATATATATGAGCAACTTTGAGATAATAATGAACTGAAAAATTTGATGCAAAATGATGCCCAAGGATAGTACCAATAAATCTGGCAACAAATCTGCAAATGCTACTCCAAAAACAAGCAGCAAATAAAAAAATGATTATGTCTCGACTTTTAGGTCTATCAAGTCAAAAGAGGATAGCTTTGAAACGCCCAAAACCTCCACCAGGTCCAAGCAAGGAATAGCAATGTCTGGCAAATCAAAATAAGACACCCCAAAGGTTACCTCGAATGCAATCACGACCATGATGGGACCACCAACATAAAATTCAATGTGAATTCAAGACACATAAAATTTTAGTGCTAACAAAAATTATATTACAATTTAGATGGTCCTAGGCGGTGAAATCAGATCCAAGTTTTTATTTTATTTTGTAGCCAGAGATGTCAAGTGAAGCAGATAACGCAATTAAAGTTTTAGATCTAGGAAACCATTTACATAAAAATAGAAATATACAATTCAGAAAGCCAGACCCATAATTCATAGACATTAAGGATCCATAGACCAAGTAAGAACAATGGATCTGGCAATTCAACAATAATAATCAACCAAACCAAAAATCCAACTCTTAACGAGCTAACTATATAAAACAAACTCAGTCCACATTATCAATAAACATAATTCAGCTGCCCATGATCCAGAAAATACACAAACCAAAAAAGATCAGTTAAAAGATTTACCTTGTTATGTTCTCGATCTTACAGTTAGGAGTGAGAGAGGAAATGGAAGGAGATGTTACACGGAAAGGACAGAAAATGTAACTATGAATGAGAAGATACTGGCATCCTCCCTTCTTTATATATTTGTGTTGCCCCTTCAAGTTTCCACGTTCGATATAACCCCTCTGCTCAGTTGTTGTGGGCTTTCGAAAAAAAAAGGGAATTTTTTTTTTCAAAATGAAAACAAACTCCAGCAGTAAGTAAAATTGGAAACCAAACTCTGCACAACAGCTACAATTTTTGATTCAATCTTATACATGCTTTAAAGAACAAAATTAATTTAGGTAATTTATCAAACTTATTTCTATAATTACTATATATTTTTTTTGATAAGCCGATTAATTTATTGGAAAACACAGTGAGCTGAACAAAACATGAATCTAAAAATAATCAAACTCCCTGTTAAAAAAAAGAAGAGCACTTTCTTGAAAACCCATTAAAGCAAACGCAAGAATAGGGACAGTTGTTAAGAGCCATTGACGAGGTTTAAGGTAGAAGGGATGAGAAAGTGAAGAATTTGTTGAAATGGAACAAAAAAATGAAAGGAAATAGGAGATAAAAGAACAAGAACAGAGATCCAAAGACATACCTTACCAGAATGCCAAAGAGATGCGAATGTAGCAAACTAGAACAGAGGCCGAGGATGGAGATGGTGACTGACACGAATGAGGAGAGAAGAAGACCGGACCACCGTTCATCGGTGGCAGTGAGAGATTATAGGACGATACGATGAGTGGGCGACCGGGGGGTGAGGATGGGTGTTGGAGCAGCTCAGGAGGAAATTTGAAGACCAGGGCGGTTTATGAAAAAGAAACTAAGACAAATGGGGATTTTTTTTGCCCTAAATTGTTTTATTATATATTTTATTAATATTAAATATAAAAATTTTTTATTAATAATTACAGATGGCTTGCTGACGAAAATAAATCGTAGCTAAAACTAAACCCCTTAGCCCTAAAAATTTTTCGCACTTACTTACCGACTGACTATAAATCCGTCACAAAATCTATAGGTAAATAAAAAAAATGCTTGTATTACCGACAGAAATAACCATCGGTAAATCGGTCGCTAGAAATTGGCGCCAACATTTTCCGCCATTAATACCAATTAATTATTATTTCTGTCAGTAAAAATGTCTTCATTTATCAAATTGATTTTTTTATCTATGCATTATAAGTTTGGTCGGTAATCCGTAAGTAATATATTACTTTTACCGACGGAATGAATGTCCGTCGGTAAAATCCATTTTTTTGTAGTGGCTGTTACTTTTAACGTCCGTCGTTTGAACTTAATGTGACCTAATAAATAAGTTCAAGGATCCAATGTGTAGTTTTGAAAGTATAGGGATCCAATATGTAAAAATATTAAAATTCAGGGACTAAATTATGAGATTTTCCTTTCTTGAATCAATAAATAATTTTTTAACAAATATACAGTTGTGTTAACAACTTTTGCCCAAAGCACTTAGATATTTTCTTTTCAAATAGCAGATACATAATTGTCATCTCCATAACGGTTCTATTCTTCCACTCGCTTACTCTATTTTGTTGAGGGAAGTAAGTGACAGTCAACTAATGCTCAATCCCAGGTTCAACACAAAACTTATCAAACCTGTCTGATATATATTCAATCCCATTATCGGATCTTATCACCTTGATACTACAATTTGCTTGATTTTTCGCCAAAGCCTTGAATTTTTTAAACACACCATCCACTTCTAGCTTCTGTTTAATAAAGTAAACCGAACACATCCTCATATAATCATCTATAAACAAGATAAAACACACACTTCCATTCAGCGAGGGTGTTTTTATTGGTCCACATACATCTGTATGGATCAATTGCAACCTTTTAGAAGCTCTCCAAGCCTTGTTATAGGAAATGGCAATTAATATACTTTTCTTCCCAAATTGGCAAACTTAACAAACATTTTTTTCATCACAAATGGCAGGTAGGCCTTGAGTTCAGTATGATACAAGTTTTTGAGTGCAAAATAATGAAAATGGCCTAGCTTCTTATGCCACAAACACAGACTCATCAATGATGGTGGAATATGCATGCAAATTTGTCTCTTTCCACTTAATTGGATAGCTTTTGTCTCTTACTTTTACAGTTATTAACTCACAACCAGCATTATCAACAATGATACAAGACTTATTTTGAAAATGCAAAGAGTAATTTTTATCTAGCATTTGACCAACACTTAATAAACTTTTATTAATTTCAGGCATAAACAACACATATGAAATATATTTAATACTTGTTAGAGTTATCTCAATAGTAATAACTTCTTTTCCTTTGACATTAAGAAGATCACTATTTCCCAATCCTCACTATTGACCTATATGTCAGGTCCAACTCCATGAAATTACTTAATTTAGGAGTTACGTGGTGTGTATGATCACTGCTAACAAGCCACATTTTTGTACAGTTGCTTTATTGCATGACTTGTAGCAACAAACAATTGTTGTTCTTGCTGTTGATTTTCAATAATTTGTGCTTGTTGTTTTCGTTGTCTTTGCCGAATGTTTTTATTCTTGCACACATTTTCTATATGACCAAATTGCTTGCATGATCTACATTAAACTCCTAGCTTGAACCAATAAATTTTTTTAAATGACTCTTCCTCTTGGAATGACGACATAGAGGATATCTCTTTCTACTACCAATTTTACTTTCTTGGCTCTCATTCTTTTTATCATCTTTCTTTTCACCATATTGCTTCTTCTCTCAACCTTGAAAGGCTTTCTTTATTTGTTATGCAAGAAAAGCCCCTTTATTGTTATCATATTGTCTCATTAATCTCCTTTGTTCTTGAGCTTGAAAAGCATGAACAAGCTCAGCTAAGGAAATCTTGGTTAGATCCTTCGAGTCTTCAAGTGAAGAAATATTGGACTCAAATCTTTCAAGCAAGCTCGCTAAAACTTTCTTTAAAATCTTTTGGTTTGGTAAATACTCACTAAGAAGCTGAAATTTATTAACAACTCCCATGAGCCTATCGATATATTATTTGACAGACTCATCGTCTTTCATCCTCAAAATTGCAAATTCCTTTTTCAAATTCAAAATTTGCATCCTCTTAGTTTTATCACTCCCGATATACATCTTAACCTTATCCATTTTGGGTTTTGAAATAATAATTAAAAACAAATCATAGCAGAAAAATAGAAACTCACCATGATCCATATGATCCAAGTGATTCAATAAGAAGGATGTAATGGTTACCAACCTCTTGAAGCATAAAAAATCAATTCTTTAGGTGCTGCCTCTATCAAAATGAACACCCTCTACCGGTATCCACACTTAAATGAATGATAAAAATTGCCCGAGCTGCTACCTCCCTTCCTTAATGACTAGGGTTTTTTCTGTTCTTTCTCAAAGTTACAGAAAAATAAAATTTTTCTCTCTTCTCAAAAATAACGGTAGCCACTTTTTAATTTGATAACTTAAAAACTAGAGTTTAAACTATACATATCACTATATATATAGGTTAACTAACCCTAATTTAAAGAAAGAAAATTTTGGACCCACATTTCTTATTCAAAATAAGAAATACTTTATTTCTTATTTAGAATAAGAATTATAATATTAACCTTAAAATTTTTATTTCAAATTTTAATTTGTCACAAAATTAAATTTGAAATGTCTGAATTAACCCTTAGTTTATTCATCACATTTTATGTGTTCGGTCTAATAGGTTCATATTATGTTGGCAGTAGGTTCCAATTCCATCGCAGGCCCATAAATCATAAGCGGCTTTTAGTAAGATATTATGAATGCCCAAATAATATGAATATGGATAATTCAATTTTAACCTAATAAAGCATGTTATAATCCCTTTGTCACACGATATCTTATTTGAACATAAATCATGATCAATGTCAAACTTATATAGTCCAAACATATAATTTTTCGATCATTAAGTAGATTGATAATATCAAATGATACTGATTGCTCCATCAATTTATTTGAGCATGACCATACATTTCTCAGTCCTAGCTACTTATCGAGAGATCTAATAGATACCTCTCTTATAAGAGAGGGACATATTTTATCTTGATTATTCACTATCCTCTACATAATTCTGATCATGTTCGATCATAACCTTTATTATTATCCGATTAAAGATAATATTTGATTATGTCAAAATATAATATTCCTCAATAGGATACTGTGATAATCTCAAATCTAAAGATTAATAACATAACTATTATGAGATCACTAATAATATTAACCCATTTAGTATCTCATAACAGGTCTATCCAGTACCTTATTCTCCTATAAATATCTATAAATTTAATTTATATCATCTTATGATTATCAATCAAATCCATACTAGTTTTAATGTATCATTATTTCTTTGATGATAAATGATTAGGGATAATTAAAATAACATCATATTGTTATTTATAAATATCATTATAATGTAACATGTCAATAATATAATAACATGAAGAAATTTCAATTTTGTAAATTAAAATATGACATTACATAAAGGACAAAATATTTGGCCTAAAGCATAACCACTAACAATCCAAAGCCTCTTTTGGTGTTTCATAAGCTATAATCCTTGTGAAAATTGATTCAGAGACAATAGCATGAATGTAGAATGAACCTCTTGGAGCTTTGGCTTTTTCTTCTTCATGAACCTTGATTTGATTAAGAGTTAGATTGTTTCCTAAAAACAGTACTTCCATTTTAGTTTCAACCCACTGCCACAAACCAAGACCTCTCAAGTGAGCTTTCATCTTAACATCCCAAACTTGATAATTTTCATCATTAAAAATAAGAGGTGGAATAGCTGAAGCATTTGGAAGCCATGAGGGTTTAAAGTTTCATTTTTTATTTCAGATTTTTAGAAAGAAAGACTTGTTGTTGTTTTCTCTTAGCCACTCACAAGTTCTTTAAGATCGTTGAATGCTCTGATGCCATGTTGCAAATCTGGGTTTCTTGTTAAGAAAATGAGTTATCTTATGTTGAAGGAGAGAAACAAGATTACATAGTAAAACTGTTGGAGAATAATTCAAAATTAGTTTAAAAATTTAGTCCTATTTTACTACAAGTTTTTTTAGGTTTATATTTATCATTTACCAAGTCAATAATTAGTTATTGATATTTCTTTGCAATTTAAGTTTTAGTATATCTTTATCTATGCTAGTGGATTAGTTTGTTAGTATTTTTAAATTTTTTTTATTATTTTCATTATTATAAATGTAAATTTAAGGCATTCAACAATACATCAGCTCTTTCACCTTCAATTTTTAAGGGTGAGAATTATCAATTATGGGCAATCAAAATGAAAGTTTACTTAAGAAGTATTGCCTTGTGGTAGTGGGTTAAAGATGAAAAGGGAAATACCACCTCTAGGAAATAACCCAATACTCAAGTAAATTAGAGTTCATGAAGATGAAGAAGCCAAAGCTCCAACAGCCATATCTTAAATTCATATTGTTATCTTCAAATCAAAATTTCCAAGAAGTATGGCCTATTAAATAGCCAAGAAAGCCTGGGATACATTGAAAGAACTCTATCATAGAAACGATAGAATAAGGCGGATGTAAGTGTTAAATCTCAAAAGAGATTTTACAATTTTAAAGATGGAAGGAAAGGAAACTCTATAAGAGTTTTCTGACATGCTAATGATGGTGGTAAATAACATTAGATTGATGGGAGAAGAGATACTTGAAGTAGGATTGTAGAGAAAGTGCTTATAAGCTTACCCGAAAGATTTGAGGCTAAAGGAGAGCCTCAATGTTTCATGTGCAAGAAGTTCGAGCACATACAAAGGAATTGCAAAACTAAGATTGAAGAAAATGTCAATTTGGCATATGTTGTTGAAGAAGATGAAAAATTGTTTTAATATTGGTGAGAAATGCACCAAGAAGTAATTTTTGGAGAGAAATGCTCCAACCATTGAAGGGTGATAGGGAGTACATCATCAGGCACAAGAATTCCTACAACTTTGAATTAAGAGAAAATGTTGGAGAATGATTCAAAGTTAGTTTAAAAATTTCATCCAATTTTATTGCAAGTTTTTAGGTTTATATTTATAATTTACCAAGTCAATAATTAGATATTGATATTTCTTTGCAATTCAATTTTTAGTGGGTCTCTATCTCTATTAGTGGATTAGTTTGTTGGTATCTTTTTCATATTTTTTGTTATTTTTATTATTATAAATGTAAATTTGATATATATATATATATATATATATATATATATATATATATATATATATATATATATATATATATATTACAAATTAGACCCACCTAACACATATGTTTTTACAAAGTAAACTCTAAAAAAATAAGGGTTTCCACATCTTTGTAACTGATACATATGATATATAATAATTACAAAACATTTTTTAGAGTATCTAGACAATTCTCATTTTCTAACAATATTATTTTTTTCCTTAGCTTTATGTTTTGGAAAAAATACAGACTCTTGAGCTTAGGGCTACTAAGGCAATTCCATCAGCTAATTTCTATTGTGTTCAGGGATTTTACAGTCTTAATCGACTTTCTTGCTTTGATTTTGCTCATCCTAATGGATACCTTTGTGCTATTCGAATGGTAATTCTTACGAAATGCTAGTGATGTTGTAACACCTTTAAAATTTACATATGACATGCATGGTATATTTTACAGCATGAAAAATAATCCTATGATAGTTTTTGGAGTGATTGCAGTTAAATAATATAGAAAAATTTAAAAGTATATAAGTGTTAAATGTGCTTAAGCCAAGGAAATCTAGGGATATGTGACTTGATAGAAAGTTTGATTTAACTTTTAATTAAGAAAATAGATGTTAAAAAGAATCCAATGGTACAATTTAAGAATAAATTGAGCTTAAATAGTTTCTCAAAATAGACAATAAAGATTTTACTCGGTACCATAAATTCGATTGACCATAAGTTTGATTGAGCATTAAAATATTCTAAAAATCTTCAAAAATTATTTTGATCATATAGATCCATTAGAAATAATATAAATATGCTATTGAAAGTGAAAAATAATTTTTTTGACAGTTTTAAAATTTTAGATTTCGGACCGACTAATTTTACCTTTGGTGCTGGAAGTATACCGATATGGTGTCAAAATTAATTAAAATTTTAACCACATATTTCTACATATGTTAGTGCACACAGAAAAAAATTTAGAGCATTCTAACAATTGGAACATCAGTCTCAAAAAAACAGTAAAAATTTGAGATCAAATTAGTTATTGGGGATCAAAGCCATATTTAATTCATCTAATGGCATATTTTTCATTAGAAAATGAGCCATGATCACCAACATGCATCAGCATAGCGTGAAGAAGTTTAGAGACCCATGGAAGCTTGACAAGTGGTTTAAAAATAAGCTATTGCATTAAATAGTAAATGGAGGCATCTTAGCCATTGGTTTGGTGGACTTAAGTGTAGCCTAGATGGATCTAGAATCCTCTATAATTTTGCCCAAAAATCTACCATTTTCCTCCCTTTTCCTTGCAAAATCCAAATCATATCTTTTGTAAGCTTTCCATAAATTTTCCTTTATTTATCTCTCCTTTCACCATATCTCAAGCCCTAATATTATCCAAATATACTAAAAAGCATCATATTTATCCTAGAGATTAAATTAGAGCAAGAAAAATCTTGAAAGTTGGAAATTTTTAGTGAGAGAAAAATGCCTTAAATAGATGGAATTCAAGAGGAAGAGAAGAACAAATAGGAGACAGACAAGGGAGAGAAGGACTAGGTGAATGCAAGCTACATAAAGGTTAGTGGATATAAAAACTACATTTAATTTCATTTATTTCATGAATTTTACATGAACACCACAATATGTAACTATATGAACTTAAACAACAATGGGAAATTAATAATTTAGGATAACTTTGTAAAATGATAATTTAACATGAAATAAAATTGAAATTGAAAAGAAATTAAGCATATAAGTGCAATCATGCTTTGGCCGAATTACGTCCCATATGGTATAACATGTTAGTTTGCTATTTGTATGCATATTAAGCCTAGAATAAGTAACGCTAAGATAACTAAATACACCATAATTGATTTGAGCTTAAAATAATATATGGACATGAAGTTTGCTATGTTAATAAAGGGTAAAAAGATAATTACGCAATAAATAAAGGGTAAAATAGTAATTTAGCATTAAAAAGGTGATTAAAAGGGATAAAATAGTCAAATAAATGAAAAATACCAAAATCATAAATGATTAAAAATTTCAGGGACCAAAACCTAACTTACCACTTTATGGGGTAAACATGAGGACCAAAATGGAAATTTTCCATCTAATATGGATTAAAAGTCAAATGAGGTAAAAAGCGTTAACATGGAAGTCAAACAAGGTCAATTATGATAAATAAAAAATTTAGGGATCTAATTGTAATTGTATATTCAAGTAAGAATTATGTAGTATTTAGTAAGAAAAATAAATATAAAGAGGATTAAGTAATAAATTTAGGCAATAAAAAGTTAATTGAATTAAAATAACAAAAAGTAACATAAAAGGGTAAAATGATAATTTATTTAAAATAATTTTATTAGATGAAATTTTATGTAGTTGTATCCACCACTAAGAAATAATGTTGCTTAGCGCATCGTTTGTTGAGTGAGCGTAGGGACAGGTACATTAAGGACTCAAAGATGGCATATACATGTGTTACTTTTTAGACGAAATTAGATCTCTTTTGTATTAGCATTGTTTTTGGACAATGGCATGTAATATAATTATTACGTTGTATTAAAAATGCTAATTAGTAGTGAACAACTATACATGTTGGGAATGCATGAACGATGGATTTGTGAATGTATTGTGATGTTGAATGATGGATGATTTTAGAAACGCTATATATGTCAATAGAGTATTGGAGGTGAAGGATGCCTATTGGGAGTATTAATTCGCCAATTTGCAGGTTTGGATAGCACGATTTCTAAACCGTTATGCTATCGCAATTTATACAAAATAAATAATATACCATGCGACACTCAAAAGGAACCTAAAACCAAAAGAGGCAAATTAAGCTATATATTAATAATGGAAGTGTTTAGTTATTTTATACACTATGTGACATCACCCATAAGAATATACAAGGTACAGATTTATGCATGAGAGTAGGGTGTTATATTTTATGGTATCATAGTAGGTTTAGACGATCCTAAAATCAAAGTAAACACATAAGTGTGAATGAATGTTAAATCGATACATGTACATGCCATAAAAGAATGAGTGAATGTGATATTGAATCTTATCTATCCCTTTTGTACATTTCAGTGATAGCTATGGCTTTTAGTTCTTGATGAATGATTGAGATGGCAAGTGATTCCCAGAGTAGGGCCTCAGCCATGCTAGTAGTTAGTGAGGCTACTCCTACTGCTCAATCTCGGTTACCCAGTCAGTGTATATTGCAACCATGCAATATCCCACATCAGTTGGAGAGGAGAACGAAGTAGTCCTTATAAGGCTATGGATACCTCTCCCTTGCAAACGTATTTTAAAATCATGAGAGCCTAAGTCCAAAGAGGACAATTTTTGCAAACAATTATCTGGGGACATTACAGTTGGTATCAGAGCCGGGGGTCGGGCCATGTGCCAATGTAATACTGGGCCTCCGAGCCAGTGAGAACGCTGGGCCTATTTAGGTTGGGTGGATTATAATATCCCACATCAGTTGGAAAGAAGAACGAAGTAGTCCTTATAAGGCTATGGATACCTCTCCCTTGCAAACACATTTTAAAATTGTGAAGGCCTCGGCCTAAAGCGAATAATTTCTGCAAGCAACCATCTGGGAATTTTACAAACCAACTCCTCAGCCAGGTGCACATGCTCCTCTATATTTTCCACAGATGGTGGCAGATTTGTTATATCAATGACTATAGGCCCTAACTCCTCTACAGCCATAACATCAGCCACCCAAAAAATCTATACTAGAATAGTTGAAAAAGTTAGGCGCAGAAGACTTTCATGGTCATAAACAATTAACAGCAATAAAAGCTAAAAATGGTTGAATAAAATCAAAAGGCTCTTCAAGATTACTCATCGCCCACCTGAGGAAATGTTAGAGGGTGGAGTTACACTATTCCAGGGCCCTACATACACATGGTGGGAATTAGACACTAGTAGATCAGTTGACATGAATCCCTTTTTTTCCTTCAGCAATTCAGAAATAAATACATAGGGAAAGAATATAAGCGGGCGATGGAAGAAGCCTTTTGGGGACTGCGATAGGCCACTCGAACAGTATAAAAATATGATAGGGACTTTGAAAGGCTCAGTGCCTATATGGAAAATTATAACATATCCCCTGCAAAATTTGTTAGTTGTTGGAATGGAGGCTCTATAACAAAATCACAACAACATTAGCAGCATATGAGTATACTAACATAAGAGAGCTGGTTGAAGCAGCCATACCTATTGAAGCCATTGATATGGAGGAAGCCAATAGATGAGCCAAATCACAACAAAGGAGGAGACCATCCACGGAAGCACCAAGAAGGCCTAGTAAAAAGTCCAGAGGTTCTGCTGCTCCCTCACTAGGCTATACAGCAAATCCAACATCTAGTCAGAGGTCCATTGCTCGAGCTACTCCTCCTGCCACTTCTATAACTAGTGTACCTCGAGGATCTGGGGGATTCAATAATCCCATTTGTAGTCATTGTAGGAGAAGACATCCAGTCAAATGATGGGGACTCATAGAAGCTTGTTTAAGATGTGTGTTAAAAGCTCATTTGAAGAAAGACTATCCCTGAGCACGGGCAACTACCTTAGCCACCCTAGTAGATAAACCCAATATTGCACCACCTAAAAGTCATAGAAGATATAGACCCACTGGAGCTACATCAGCCAAAGGGAGCACACAAGCACCACCACCAGCAGGCAAGTGACCATCTAGTCAGACTTATGCAGTTAGAGCCAGGAAAGATCAATATGCTAGACTTATGCAGTTAGAGCCAGGAAAGATCAATATGCTCCAGATGTCATAGTAGGTAAATTTTACTTATTTGATGCCTTTGTTTATACATTAACTAATTTGGGGTCCACACACTCATATATTAGGACAAAAGTTGCATATGGGAAGGATTTGACTAGAACACAAATAGATTAGGACATCTTAGTGAGTAATCCTTTAAGGCACATCATGGTAGTTAATAAAATATTCAGAGATTGCTCCATCCAAATACAACCGACTACTTTCCTTACGAATTTGATCAAGCTTCTCTTTCATGAATTTGATGTGATTCTGGGGATGGAGTAGCTTCATAAACATCAAGTAATGGTTGATTACCGATAAAAAAGAATTACATTAATAACCCCTAACGGATAAAAAATTATTATTGTGGGGCAAAGATCTAATCCCTTGTCAAATATCATCTCAGTTACTGCAGCAAACAAATGTATCCAAAAGGGACGTTCAGCTTATTTAGTTTATGTGATAGAAGTCAAAAAAGAAAAACCCAAAGTCAGTGATGTTCCTATAGTTTGTGACTTTCTTGATGACTTACCGGGATTGCCACCAAAAGGGGAAGTAGAATTCACAATTTATGTGATTCCTGGTACTGCTCCTATTTCTATAGCACCTTATCGTATGGCACCCATATAGTTAAAAAAATTGAAAATTCAGTTGTAAGAATTACTTGATACAGGATTCATCCGCCCTAGTGTGTCACCATAGGGACTACAAGTATTGTTCATGAAAAAGAAGAATGGATCACTATGGCTTTATGTTGACTATAGATAGCTGAATAAAGTTACAATAAAAAATAAATATTTGTTATCTAGAATTGACAATTTATTTGACCAGTTAAAAGGTGCAGGTGTATTTTTTAAAATTAATTTGAGATCAGGATATCACTAGCTTTGGGTTAGAGAGGTAGATGTACCTAAGATAACTTTTTGCACCTAATATGGTCATTATGAATTCCTAGTCATGTTATTTGGCCCCACTAATGCACCTTCAGCATTCATGGATTTCATGAATCACATCTTCCATTCATACTTGAATCAGTTCGTGGTGTTCTTCATTAATGATAGCTTGATGTATTCAAAAACTTCAGAAGAATATGATAAGCACTTGTGAATCTTGCTGCAGATATTGAGGAAGAAACAACTATATGCCAAATTCAACAAGTGTGAATTTTGACGTAATGAAGTTACTTTCCTTGGTCACGTAGTGTTAGTAAAAGGGATCAAGGTTAACTCAAAGAAGGTTGAGGTTATCTTGGAATGGAAAAGACCCAAGAACGTTATAGAAGTAAGAAGTTTTCTTGGATTGGCTAACTATTATAGGCGGTTTGTCAAAGGATTTTCTATGATAGCTTCTCCATTCACCAAGCTGCTACAGAAGAATGTTAAGTTTAAGTGGACTAATAAATGCCAGAAGAGCTTTGAAAAGTTGAAGACCATGTTGACTGAAGCTCTTGTTCTTACGCAACCTAGTCAAGCTATCCAGGAATGGGTTAGGATGTGTGCTCATATAGGAAGAAAAAGTGGTAGCTTATACTTTTAGACTGCTTAAACTTTATAAGAGAAACTATCCTACTTATGATCTAGAGTTAGCAGCAATTGTATTAGCATTTAAGATATAGATGCACTACTTATATGGTAAGAAATGTTATATCTACATTGATCACAAGAGTTTAAAATACCTACCCCTCTAGAAGGAGCTCAATCTAAGGTAAAGACGATAGTTGGAGATCATAAAAGACAATGATTGTTTGATTAACTACTATCCTAGCAAGTCGAATATTGTAGCAAATGCACTTAGTAGGAAATACCTAGTAGTTTTAAAAGCTATGAATGCCAGGCTAGCCATAACTTAGGATGGAGTATTTGTAGCAGAGATGCAGCTTAAACCCAACTAGTTGCAACAAGTGAAAGACAACTAGAAACAAGATGAGCGCTTAGCCTCCATTATTTCATAAATACAATCAGGGAAGGATAATGAGTTTGCCCTTGGTAGTGAGGACTGCTTATACTATAATGGAATAATATATGTACCAGATAATGCATAGTTAAAGAAAACTATCATGATAGAAGGTCACAACAGCAGTAATGCCATGCATCCAGGTAGTAACAAAATGTATCAAGATTTAAAGGTAACTTATTGGTGGCCTGAAATGACGAGAGAGATAGCAAAATTTATGGTAAAATGTTTAACATATCATCAGTAAAAGCAAAACATCAGGTTCCTTCTGGGCTGCTACATCCCATCACTATACCTGAACAAAAGTGGGACAGTGTTACCATAGACTTTATTTTCGGTTTACCATTTTCCAGGAGGTAACATGACTCCATCTGTGTAATAGTAGATAGATTGACTAAATCAGCCCATTTTTTATTGATGAAATTTGATTTTCTACTAACTAGGTTAGTAGAAATTTATATTAACGAGATTGTAAGATTACATAACATTTCTTCCTCCATCATCTCAGATTATCCTTGGTTCACATCAAGATTTTGGAAAAAGCTTTAGGAAGCATTGGGGACTTATTTGGATTGTAGCACTACTTTCTATCCATAAATAGATGGACAATCCGAATGAATGATATAAATACTAGAAGATATGCTGAGGTACTGCATTCTGGATTTTGGCAATAGTTAGAAAAAATATCTTTCACTAGCAAAGTTTACATATAATAATAGCTTCCAATTCAGTACCAAGATGGCACCATTTAAGGCATTATATGAAAGAAAAATCAAAACTCCCCTGTGTTGGATCGAGTTTAGTGAAAGCAAGCTGGTGGGATCAGATCTAATCAAACAAACTAAAGAAAAAGTAAAGATGATTAAAGATAATTTAAATGATATAATAGATAGACAAAAATCCTATGTAGACTTAAAGATGAAGGATATAGAATTCAATATAGGTGATAAAGTATTCCTAAAAGTCTCAATATGAAGGAAGATTCTGTGACTTGGTAAGAAGGGCAAGCTTGGTCCTAGGTTCATATATCCGTATTAAGTGTTGCAATGAATCAGACTAGTTGCCTATAGGTTGAACCTACCATGAGTACTATAGAGGATCTATGATGTTTTCCATGTGTCCATGCTAAGAAGATATCGATCAGATCCTTCACATGTCATCAAACTAAAGGAAATTCAACTTCGACCAAATCTGTCATATGATAAAGAAAGAGTGAAAATTTTAGCCAGAGAAGTCAAATAGGTGAGGAACAAATAGATACCACTAGTTAAAGTACTTTAGACCCATCATAATATGGAAAAAAGCAACCTGAAAGCCAGAGGAGACCATAAGACAGCAATATCCACAGCTTTTCTCTTCAGAAAAATTTCGAGAATGAAATTTTTATTATTGGAAGAGAACTATAACATCCTAAAATTTGCATCTGACATGTATGATACTTTCTAGAGTATGAAAAATAACCTTAAGATAGTTTTTGGAGTGATTTTAGTTAAATATATAGAAAAAATTAAAAGTGTATAAGTGTTAAACATGCTTAGATCAGGAAAATTCAAGGATGGATGACTTGGCAAAAAATTTGAGTTAACCCCTAAATGAGAAAATAGGTATTAAATGCATTCTATTAGTATAATTTGAAAAGAAATTGAGCTTAAATAAGCCTTCAAAATAGACAATGAAAACTTTACTTGGTACCGTAAATTTGATTAACCACAAGTTTGATCGAGCCTTAAAATATTTTAAAGATCTTCAAAAGTTATTTCGATCATATAGACCTATTGTAAATGACATAAATATGCTATTGGAAAAGAAAATTAATTTTTTCGATAGTTTCAAAATTTTGGATTTCGAACTAGTTTATTTTACCTCTGGAGCTAAAAGTATACCGATATGGTATCAGAATAACTTAAAATTTTAGCCATATATTTTTGCTTATGTTAGTGCATGCGAAGAAAAATTTTAGAGCATTCTGATAATTAGAACATCAATCTCACAAAAATGATGAAAAATCAAGGTCAAATTAGTTAGTAGGCTTAAAAGCCATATTTAATTCATCCAATGGCATAATAATCATTATAAAATGAGTAATGATCACCTACACGCATTATCATAGCATAAAAAGGTGTAGGGATCCACAGAAGCTTAACAAGTGGCTTAAAAATAAGCCATTGGGTTAAATAGTAAATGCATGAATCTTGGCCATTGGTTTGGTGGACTTAAGGGTGGTCTAGAGGGGTCTAGAACCCTCTACAATTATGTCCAAAAATTTTCCATTTTCCTCCCTTTTTCTTGCAAAATCCGAACCAACACTTTTGTAAGCTTTCCATAATTTTCTCTTCATTTCTCTCTTTATACCTTATCTCAAGCCTAATTTCACCCAAATATACTAGAAAGCATCTTTTTTTTTATCCTAAAGATTAAATTGGAGCAAGAAAAATCTTAGAAGTTGGGAATTTCTAGTGAGAGAAAAGTGCTCTAAATAGGTGGAATTCAAGAGGAAGAGAAGGACAAAGAGGAGAAAGACAAAAGAGGGAAGGACTAGGTGAATTCAAGCTACATGAAGGTTAGTGGATACAAAAACTACACTTAATTTCATTTATTTTATGAATTTTACATGAAAACCACATTATGTAACTATATGAACTTAAAAAACAATGGGAAATAATTTAGGATAACTTTGTAAAATGATGATTTAACATAAAATAAGCATGAAATTAAAAGAAAGTATCAATCATGTTTTGGCTGAACCATGTCTCATATGGTATAATATGTTAGTTTGATGTTTGTATGCATATTAAGCCTAAAATGAGTAATATTAAGATAATTAAATACATCATAATTGATTTGAGCTTAAAATAATGTATGGACATGAAGTTTGCTAGGTTAACATAATGGTGTATCATTAAGTAACTAAGAAATATCAAAGCGTAATGAATGTATACCAATATATAATTACATAACTTATATGTAGAAACATATATAACATGAAAAGGAGTGAGAAAAATGTATGATAAGCATGATGTCCCAATAAGGCCGAATGGTACCCCTTATAATAATGCCATATTTTTATCATGTTTGGATGTTATTTATTATGTACATTATGGTTTTACATGTAACATGGATAAATGCATGAAAAATGAGGATGTTTGATATGACGCTTAATGGTAATACTATAAAGATGGAGGTAGAAAGATAATATAATGTGTAATAAATAGGTGACCTTAGTATACAGTAGGTAATCCAGGATTTTAGTGTTGGGAAAATCGAGGCTAATAACACAGAAATATGAACAAATAAACAAGAAAATAGAAAGAATAA